>VXAZ01007501.1:443665-543292 GCA_013399875.1 Gymnorhina tibicen
CCCGCCTTGCTGCGGGACTTCCCCGCCTCCCTCCCCGCCCCGCCGCCGCTCTACCGCGCCTCGTCCCTCTGCCCCCGGTGCGGGCTACTCGCCGCCGCCTCCCCGGGCTGCCTGTGAGCCCGTCGTGCGCGCTGCCGCCCGGAGCTCCCCCGCCGTCGGGGATGGCGCGGCTGGTAGCGCCCGTGCGCGCTTGAGGCGGAGGGGCGAGCCCGCCGCCGCCGCGGGAGGAGGAGGAAAAGGAGGAGGAGGAGAGATGAAGCGCTTCCACCCTGGGGTCGCGCTGCTGCTCTCGCTGCTGTGGGAGGTGAGGTGGGCCGTGGGGGAAGCGCTGCCCTGCGGCGCCTGTGGCAGCCCCGGGTTCACCCCGCGGGGGTCCGCCATCGGTCGCGACCTGGAACTGCGCGGCCGGCGGAGGGGACCTGCAGCCCTCATCCAGCCGGGGGGCGTGCGGGGGACGTGATTTGGTTTGGGGTTAATGTCTTTGTCGGAACGGGCTTGGCTTCACAGGCAGTACGCTGTCAGGGGTGCGGGGGACCTGCGGGGCCGGGCTGGGCGAGACCCGGCGCGGCTGCGGGTGCGGTGGTCACGGGCGTTCGCGGCGGCCGGGCTCCCCGGGTGTCCGGGGTCTTACTGCAAGAGCAGGGGAAGACTATCCGCGGTGTGATTGGAGTAGAGTAAGACGGGACCTGTAGGCAGGGGCACAAGCTGCTGGACGCTGCCCATTCCCAGCAGACCGGCAGACTCTCCAGGGGACGCAAAGCGTGCGCCTGTCAGTAAGGGCTAAACGGAAGGTGCATCTCTTATTTTAAGTGGCCTTTGGTGGACAAAGTGTCCATTGCAAGGTAGGTAGAGATGCGGCGGCATCAGCTTACGAGGAGCAGTGGCGGCACCGAGCAGCGTGGTCAAACTTCTGGGAAAGCCTGGATAGCGCAGCTTTCGTACTTAGAACAATCAAACAAGCAAACAAACAGTGAATTAGGAGCTTTCATTAACTGGAGGGGGGGATTTGTGCCACGCAGTTACAGAATCATAGAACAGTTTGGATTGGAAGACACCTTAAAGATCGTCTAGTTTCAGCCTCCCTCGCATGGGCTGGGATGACACTGGATCAGGGGGTTGGGAAACCAGCTCTTCTTTTTCAGGGCGGATCGGTAGATGTTTTCTGGGGGCCAGCTGTCTCTTGGTCTGTGGTTTAACCTCGGGGCTGGGGGCAGGCAGGGGTGCATCAGTAGCCCCTCTGGGACAGACCCGTGCGGGCACGCTGCCATGTGCAGCTCCCGGTGGCAGGTTTGCCAGCGTGGTGGAGTCATCGCCGGGACACGTGCCGTGGCAGCGTGCCGGGGTGACTTCGGAAACACCCGTGGGCTTCTCTTAGGTCCATCTTTACATTTGTAAAGCCCAGAGGCAATGTAGCTGAAAGTGTCAGAGAGGTGAAAGAGCTGTGTTGCCTCTGTGATGGAGCAGTTTAGACAGAAAATGAATTAAGTTTTTTTGAAAAACAGCATGCCACCAATCCCATACATGGAAACCAGAGTGCTGGCTGTGTAATTATTGCTTTTGGTAATGGATATAATTCATGAAAATGATGTTTACTACATGTTTATGCCACCTACGTAGATGAATGATTTCTGGTGTGTTGCCCACTATGCCATCCAGCATCATCCCGTTAAAACACTCAGATCAAAATCACCGCTTAATGTAAATAAGTGTAACTCTTTACAAATTAATTGGTTTTCATCTCCTTACCCTGGCTGTAAACCTGGCCCTGATCCTGGCCCTCAATTGCTCTTGACTCCACAGCAGCTCTTCAGAAAGCGGGAATAGCAAAATGTCGATTGAATGAAACAAACACCACCATTTCCCTGAGGGATTTTGTTCATTTGAGACTGTGAAAGGTTTTGCCCCTCCAGGATCTCTGTGATTAGATGTCTCTGCTCTCTTAACGTGTATTCTGCTGAAAAAGATCATTCGTGCCTGAAAAAAGTAATTTGCATAAATCCTCATTGGAGCTAGCCAGTGTTGCTGTTATTTAAGCTTTTGTACTGGTTTTAATTGTGAGGCTTTTTTCTCCCTTATTCTTTTAATCTAGAATGTTTGTTTTGCCATCTGGTTTAGTGGATTTTTTTTTTTTTTTGGAAATGCTTAGGTTACCTATTAAAATGAGATGCTGTGCGAATAAGGTTGTATTCTACAGGCCCAGAAACAGAGTGCTCAGGGTTTAAATAACTTAATCGGAGACATCTGGTTGTTTTGAAGGTTTTTGATACATGAAACTTTTGCTGTTTTCTGCAGAAAGTTCTGTACTGGATATTCCCTGAAATAGCATTGCTGCAATTGTTTTAAATCTGTTTGCAGCTTCAACATGATTTTAGTTATTATTGAACAGAGCATGAACTGAGAAATACGGTTTTCATTAATCGTTTTGCAAAAGGCTCTGACTGTTACCCAGATACTGTGGGGAGGAACCCATTTAGTCCGTCAGAATGCTATGCAGTAGTTTATTGATTCTAACCAAGTTTTCCTTGGTTACCCAAAGATTACCCAAATTACTTGTTGAAAATGTTCGTGTGTTGCAAAACCACTGTTTCTGGTTATATTGATGAAAGGAATGAACTCCTTCACAATTAAGTGTACATCAAGTTCATGGTGGGTGTGAGTTTGGATGTGGGGAGTGTGCGTGTTTGTGGCTCTCAGGTTGAAGCCTAGTCAGTAGCTGGCTGTGCCAGTCTTCCACAAGGAAGTGATGGTTTGCTGTTCCTGATGTAAAGGCAGAAGATGCAGAAGAGGGGCTGAGGGGCCCGGGAAGGAGCTTCCACGTGCTGGTGGGTGGTTTCATGAAGGCGACTAAAGGCATCACCATCAAAGCAGGATTTACACATAAGAAATTGCTGGCTCTTGATGCTAAAATGCCAGTCCTTGTTCCAGACAAGCTTGAGATGCACTAATTACAGAAACACCCAGAGCACTGTGATGGTGGGAGAGGGGAATTAATTTTGAGTTTTCTTCTTTGACGAGGGTTTTTCACTGCAACCACAGAGACCATGGTGGAAGAAAAATCTCCAACCCCAGGACCCAGAAAGCTCTGCTCTGAGAAGACCTTGTTATTAGGGGAGAAAGCCCAAAGATGCCATGTGTTTTGCTCCTGACTTAATTGCAGTTGAACAGTTTAACAAGTAAGGTAAAATGAGGTGGACAATTTGACAGGTAATTTTGGTTCTTGCAGGAGGAAATGAAGACTGTTGAATCTTTATCTGTCTTTTTCAAATTAATTTGGCTACTTGGAGATTGCAGTGTGTTATTAACAGCAATTGCTTGAAATGCCCTTTTTCACCAGGAGCCTGGATGTCTGGTATACCCATAGTACTGGGGTATGTGATTTCTGCACTCACAAATAACCAGTGGTCTTGCTTGGTAGCTTGGCTTGTGGTTCTGTCAACAGGACTGTATTTTGTCTCAGTTGGCTCTTAGTTTTATGGAAAGATTTGAGGAGGTCTGTGAAGTGATGCCTGTTTGGGGCATATATATCAAGATGTTCTGCTTCTGTTTTATCAGTGATCCCAAGGGCTTTGGCTGTCTGAACTTAAATGTGACTTTAATGAATAGTGATGTCTTTGGAATGGGGAAAAAATAAGAGTAAACAGGCAGTCCCCCCACCCCCCTGATGAAGCAAGCTTATTTTCAGCCTGAATGAGGGTACCAATGTCTCCGTGGGGCTTACTTCTCAGACTGAGTGCTTGCTTTCTCTTTCACAAGCTGTAGAAGTGCTGAATGGTGGAGAGCTTAGTAGCTGAAGCTCAGCTCAAGGATGGGGAAGCTGAATAGAGCTGTTTCAGGCCGACAGAGGACCCTGTCTGTGATGCAGTGGTAATAAAGGTGTTTTATTGCTACTGCTGCAGAGAAGCTTGCTGGGTAGCCTCACCTTTCAAAACTGTCAAATAATTTTAGGTGCCTAACCCTCTGGTTGGCCCATATGTTGTATCCAGGAGAATCTAGGAGCTAACGCAACTGTCTGAATATTTTAAGTTAAGCTTCTTAGTTAAGGTGAGCGAGGCCTGCACTAGTTGCTGTAGGTGGTGTGAGTTGTGTAGGAGAATCCCTCTACAAAGGTTTCCATGTGGCTATAAAAAAACTGAGAACCTCACTTCTGGAAATACTAGTGTTGATATTTTTACACACTGAGTTTCTCATTACTGAGAATTATAATGGGGATGCTGATAGAAACGCTGATAATTGGATGGTTGAAAAAAGTGATCAGTACAGTCCTCTTGTTAATTTGTCAGATGAAAGATACTGCGTAAGAGTCAAGTGCCTTCTTTAAAAAGAACAAGAAAATGGACATGTCATAGGAACAGCAAAATGTGTTATCTTGAAAGAAAATTCGAACACTCCCGACAGTCTGTCATACAAGATTTGTTTAAGTAAGAGCAAAGTTGGCTGGTGCTCCTCAGTTGGTTAACTGCTGTGTTGAACTCTTTTAGTATTATTTTTGTAAATGGACTTCAACAGGAGAGATTTTATCAAATCAGAGAAACCAAAAATTTCTGTCCTTCCTGAAGAGGTTTGTTTGTGGTTTTTCTTCGATTGTTTGTGGGGTTTGGTTTTTTTTTGCTTTTTGTTTGTTTTGTTTTTTTAATCTTTGTAGGAGCAGGAACATTAAGATGAGCAAACCCACCAGTCTTGAAGAAAAAACCTACACATTTTGATCGTGGTAGGCCCAGGTAGAGTTCAAGAATTCATGAAGATTTGTGGGACCTCTCTCCCCCTCCCCCCGTTTCTGGTATTTTTTTCTATCCATTAGTGGCCAGGTTTTCCTTTATATAAAGTACTGTAAGAGTGTATGTACCCTTGAATGTACAAATGTGCATGCACACCAGTGGTGTTGTCTCCGTGATGTCCTGCTCTGTGGAAGCCCACTAATAGTGCCCTATTGATGTTTTAACTCTTGTTCTTTCAGTGGGGGTTGGGGGGAATAAGGGGAAAAGTCTATCCCATCAAACCTGCAAGAGAGTTGTTAGTGTAGATGCGTCCACTAATCCTCTCCTGCTTTTTAGTTTTGGTTACATAATGGACTTAGCAGTTTAAACAATTTCTGGTGGGTTTTTTTCCTTACCCTCCTACAGCTGGTTGCAAAGCAGCTATTGCATTGCTGAGTGAAGGCAGGAAAAAGCTTACTTATGATTTATAGTTTGGGGATCCAACTGGTGCTGGCAAGCCTTCCCTGCCTCTTGACAGCAGCGAGATGGGCTGTGATTTCCAGGCGGGAGGACTGATCTCACACACTTTTCTCACTTTGCTCCTGCTGAGGAGGAGACAGATTCGTGTTGGTTGTGGGAAGGGAACGGGTGGCCAACTGCCATTTGCATCCTCTAAGAGGAGGTGCAAATGGGGTTTTTTGGGCTTGCTTGGTTTGGGGTTTTTTTTGTTTAAATTAGAAGAAGCATCTGTAAAATCTGTTTATATTTTCTTATGGCAGTCAAAAATATTTAGTGCTTTCTGTTAATACTTTGTTTGTAAAAGGGAAGTCCTCTGACTCTCTTTTCTCTTGGTATTTTCCACTCAGCTAATGCAGGTGGCTGGAAGGATGTGTTAAACTTGACCAAAGCAAGCCCTTAGACTTCAGGTGCTCTTTTAGAATGGATTTAGCTAAAATCAGTGAAAAAAGGGTCAGTTGAAACTCTTTGGTTTAATACTAATTTATCTTGGTTTACTCCACTAAGAAGAGGCTTAGAAAAACTGCAATGAGTATGCCCATATAGAGGCTTGCTCTGGTCATCAGTGTAGGCTGAGTTTACAGGCAGAAACAGATTAATGCTTGAGCTTATGCTACAGAATTAAAAATAAAAAATTATATCTTGCTGGGGCAAGGTGGCTACCAATTTACTTCAAATTTTTTGTGATATAAAGTAAAATTCATATGAAAAATCATTACATAAAGCTAGCAGATTTTACTTTTTGTGTCTTAATTTTTGATGATGCTACTTTGCTTTGTATCCTCAGGAATGCAGCTGAGTTTGTTTTGCTGAAGGTTTTGTTGAAATCCTGTTAAAAGTTTGTTATGGCAAATATAAACTTTCTTTGGACTAGCAAGAGGCAAAGCCTTTCTAAAAGCTTTTTTTTGTTTGCTTGAATAGTAGTTTTTTTTGGAAAATGAATCTTAGGTCTGTCTGAAGTCTGGGGTCACAGCCTGGGATCTTGGGCATTAAATAGCAGTTTCAAGACAAGGGAAAGCTAAGGTCTTAAATAGTGGATATTATCACTTTCCTGATATCAGAACAGTAAGATATGAGATGAAATGCCATGACTGGTACTTCAGAAGGACATGAGAGGGGAATCTGGGTTTGTTGAATGCTTTTTTATTTTTTTCTTTCTGAGAACAATATATCTTGACAGGTTTCTCAAGTATTAAATGGAAGAAATACCACTGCTGAGTTAAAAATGTCTTTCTTCAGAAGTGTGTCTTTAACTTCGTGCTAAATAGGTGTTAGCTACACCTGTGTTTTAAATAGCTCAACTAAAAATCTCTTCCTCTTTCTCAATGACTCAGCTTTCAGTCTGGTAAATTTTTAAAAGGAAAGGAACTAGCAAGAAGCGGTTTCTAATCTGTATCATGCAGCGAAGATGTGGGTTGCTGCTGGCAAGGGTGGTCTCTAATCTTTGGTTTTGCCAGCTCCCGCAGGTCTAGTGACTCTGGGACCACGAAAGGATCATATCAACCCACTGATGCCGTGAATGACTAAGCCACAAAAAAGGGGCTGTGGAAAAGAAGTGAGAGGGAATAATTTTCCATTGGTTCAGCGAAGGTTTGTGCTGTGGTATAGCTTGTGCTGCAAGGGAGGAGGGAGAGTGTATGGCTTGGAGCAGGACTGCTTGTTTTGGTAGCACACTTCTTGTTTCAATACATTGGATGTCTTCTAATGGGAATCATAAAATCCTTTTGGTTGGAAAAGACCTTTAGGGTCATTGAGTCCAATGGTAATCTTAACACAGCCACATCCACCACTAAACTGTGTCCCTAGATGATACTGCATTTGTACTGGGGTGGAAGGTAATCATGCAGACCTTTTCCATGCTCTGCTAGAAGGGAAAACTAGCAGAGTCTGATTTTTTTTTTCTTTCCCCTTTCCCTGAAAGATGCCATTAGATACTATTCTGGAAAAGTTAGTCTTATCATTTTCCCAAATCACATGCCAAGTGTCTCTCAGAGCAGAAGTGCTCTAGCAGGAGCTAATGGCCTGTGCAGCTTTTTCCATCTGTGGGGCAGGAGAGGGTCATGGATGGAGAGCGTACTTCTGGGGAAGGTCGAGCATTAGTTGCAGCACGGGACGGACTGTTGTCCTCGGGTCCAGCCAAAGGTAACTACAAGCACAGCACTCCTCTGCTGCACCCTTCACTCCACCTCTCATCTGGAGGTCTGAAAAAATCCCAAAACCTTGGCCTTTCATTGAAAGTGACTGTGAAGTGATCTGGGCCTTAGTTTCAAAGTTCAGAGGCAGTGGAAAGTGGCCATTTGTGAAGGGTGATGAAGCGGGGTAGTGGGAGTGTACTCAGATTCCAGTCCTGGCTGCACACGAGCCCTCTGTAAGCAGCTCACCCTTTCCAGCTGGAGCAGGAATGATGCTATGCCAGCTGGCTTGGTGTCCCACCTCTGACATTGATAGGCATCAGGCAACTAAAGAGCTGGCAATAGTTTTGAGGATGGATCCTTCCTTCCCAGGTCCTCTGCTGCTGAAGTAAGATGTGAGGGCCATGGACCCCAGGAATGTAGCCAAACCTCTAAAGATTTGTCTTTCTAAGGTAATTACATTTAATGTTTTCTTATGCCTTTCTAGTTACATGCATTCCAGTTGCCGCTGTGCGGCCTGGCTGGTGGAGGAAACTGTTGCTTTTCCCTAAGAATTCCTGGCTCAGGAACTCCTGGCGGTGTCCGGGCACCTCGCATACAGCTTCTCCCTCACCGTGCGATGGAGGCACGCGGCCAAGCCCACACAGAGCTTGCTAGCTCGAGCGGTATCAGAAGTAAAGAGTCCAGAGATGGCTCTTGCGAGGGATCCGATGTTTATTCTGACCGGCACGCAGGCTGGCCAGGTAGCAAGAGAACGGGCTCCGCCCGCCAAGTTCCTTATCAAGGGATACAGACAGGGGAGGGACAACAGCTGAGGGCCAATGTGGTGTGACCCAAGGTTAGAGTGACTGTCTGGCTGCTGACCAACCAGGGGGACCCTCCTCACACAGGTCACAAGACCAGGTGAGGGGATCCTGGCCAGCTGACTTGTGGGGGGTGTTAGATCTCTGAATTCAACCACCAGTGAGCTGCTGAGCCCCCTTGTTCCCCAGCCATACCAGCTGGTGGCTCGGGGACTACAACACCAGTCTGTTTGGATCTTCCCTGAGAGTATGAAGAAGTGGAGAACCCTGAAATGGAATGATTATGAGAGGAACGTGAACGTGTGGGAAGGTGGTAGGGATCTCACTGACAGCAGACCGAAGATGATGGGTAGCACGTGCTATACTTGATGTGAGAGGAGCGTTTTGTTTTACATGTTCATCTTCTTGGGTGCCACTAAAACCCTAGGGAGGATGATGCTTTTGTAGACCTACTCTGCTTAGGTTGGTCTTGCCAGCAGTTGTAGTTACAGTGACAGGCTTGTGCTGCTATGGGGTTAAGAGCAGGTAGTGTGCCTGTGATCCAGAGGGTTTGGTTGTCAATAAATAAGGAGCCCTGTCAAGGAACATATACTAGCAAAGAAATATAAAATCAATGACTGTAGTAGCAAAGGTGGGCTTCTTTTGAGTTGTTGCAAACTTGGGTTTTTTTGGCTGGCACAGTTGTGTCTTTCTGCATGCATGTCTGATGGCTGTAGGTAGACCAGCAAAATTCTTCTGTGTGTCCTGGTTGGAGTCTGTATTTCTCCCTTTCTGGACAGAAGATGCTCCTTGTCTAACCAGAGGAGGCCAGATGTTTATACCTTGCTGGTTTTAGCACAGTCCCTTTAGTGTCAACACAGGAGATTGATATCCAACCGTGCAGCACTGTTTAGACATGGTGATACAACAGACAGTGTACGGGTCTCTACCTGGGGAATTGCTCAGGTGTTGCTCAGTGTTTTGTTTCTCCCAATTTTATTAAATCTCTCCACTAAAGTGGATAGAAAACATGTTAACTTAGTGAATTCCTTTTTGCTTTCCTCATATCTGTAAATGTAGAAGCAGGCGCTTCTCACTGTAGTTGGTGGGTGACTGTAAGCGCTTCAGCTTTTGCTGCAAAAACCAGGCAAGGATGAGTCAAGCAAGTGTTTTCTTTCATTTCTGCTCCTCGGGGGGGGGAAAAATGCATTGCTCATCGCTACAGATAATTATCTCAATACTGGTATAAGTGAGATCCAGGAATTCACTGCTGGCTCTCTTACAGTGTGAGTTCCCAGCTCAGGGCCCTATTTCCCTGCTGCATTTGGAGCCAGGGGTTTAACCCATTACAGGAAGGGTAACGGGTATAAAAGTCCACCTTTATTTGTTCAAGTGCCATTAAGTTTGGCAGAATCTCAGTCCAGAAAAGGACACATGATCTCTGAACACGTTGCTTTCAAATGGTCAGACAATTGTCTAGCCTAAAAAAAAAAAGGGGAAGGATGCGTGCATAAGAAGTTTTAAATCTACTTTTTCATGGTCTGCTTTTCTTTTTCAGAAAAAAAAATTTCCTATCTTGAGTGCTGTCTTGCCTATCCCAAACATATATCAGTAATGATAACCATGATTTTCAGTGTTTTGAGCAGCAGTGGTGCAGAGGATGCCTGCTGATCCTGAGCTATCAAGCAGTGCTGTCATGATGGGCCCCCACGTGTGCAGTGGGGTTTTGTGTCAGGGACCCCAGTTCTGCTCTGATCTGCTTTTTGACTAAAGCAACTCACATCTCCTGGCTGTGATACAGAAGTACTAATAGTGTATGGGATTGGGTTAAAACTCTTCTGAACTGGGTCATCCTGTAGTTTGAGATAGTGTAAGATAACATTAAGCTGCTTCATTTTTTTCTGTAGCTGAAATGATAGTGGTCTCTGTTCCTAAACTTGTGTGTATGCATCCCTGCATAAAGTATATTATAGTGCTACACTAAGACTGGGTGTTTGCCTGCATGTTTCTTAGGATGACCTGTATTTCTAGGGAAACTAGGGAGCAGGGGACGCATAAGTGCCTAATAATAGCCAGACACTACAAGTTGCATAATGTTGAGGAAAACCTAAGGCAGTTTGGGGCTTTTGCATAATGCCAGCACCATGCAGCCAGCTGAACTTAATGCTGAACTTGCAGCATGGTGATGGAAAAGTGTTTCAGGATCTGCAGGTGATATGAGGATCTTGGACCTTCTGTTTTCTGAAATCCAGGTCTTAGATTTGTTTTGTCACGTGCTGTGGGTAATAATTCTGATGCTGACTCCTTAAAGCCTAGGGTGAATATTATTAGCAAGTGGGGAATCACTACACCCTGTATGTGGCAATTGTCTGGATAGGTATCTGCAGTGTTCCTAGAAGGCACTGGATGGAATCCTGAAAATGCTGTAGGAGACACATTGGAATATGCCCAAAACCTGGCTGGTGAAACTTCCTGGCGTGGCTATGCTGACCCACACTGCTGGCTCTGTGAGCGGGTATGCCTGTCACAAGGCACCCTGTGGGAACACATTTAGGTTGCAGCTTCACCTGGCTTTCCCTGTGGACAAAAACCATGGACGTAGCTGTGGCACAAAGCCAGGGGGATTTGGATTAAGCTTGTTTTAATTCTGTAGTAATCTTGACTTCCTATCTTTCTTAAAGCCCTAATCCTGGGCTCTGTCCAAAGGCCATTAAAAGTCAATGGAGACATCCCACTTGCTTCCAGTGAGTTCTGGGACAGTCTGCCTGGAGGGTGCTGGGTGCCTTTGGTTTTGGTGGCTCAACGAGCTTGAGGTGCAGGTGACCTTTGCTCTGTGCAGCTTCTAGAGCCCTGGGGGCATGGATGGTGGTGTCTTCCCCGGGCTGAAGGCACACACTTACACTGAAAGGTTTGGTTGCCTTGAAGCTGCTCTTGCTGTTGCTCATCTGTGCACCTGCACTAGGCAGCACGTCCACCCATGGAGCTGCCAGCTGCTGCTTCAGCTGGCCACGGTCACTGGCCACGTTGCATAAGGAGAAAAGCATCGTAGTGATTATATAAAAGAGATTATGTAACCAGGTAATTTGGTAATCGCCTCTCTGGTGAACGCTAAGAATAGCTTGTGAATATGCATTTATTTCTGTGATAGCCATCCACAGTGATAAAGCACTGGAAAAAGTGGGTGCTGGGCAGTGTCACAGGGTGAAATACTCGTGCCTGCTGTGTGTGTCTTTGCAGAGACTCCGCAGCTCCGCCGCTCCTGTGCTGCTCTGGTGAGACACATCAGCCCCTGTTGCCACTGCCCCACAGTGTGGTGTGACTTGCTCCACAAGTGCGATGAAGGTATCCAACTGCTCTTGATAAGCCTGTGCCAACTGCCTGTGGCATCCTTACGAGGACGTGCAATGCACAGGCAGAGCAGGTGATGGAGGAGGGAACACATGTTGCTTCTCCATGAATTGGGACCATTTTTGCTTTCTCTTGCTTCCCAGAGTATCTGTTTTTTGTGCTGAAGTTGCCAGTACGTCTTCCCCCCACCCCGCCCCAAGAAGTGTCTGGGAGGTGCTGGACAATTTCCAGGGCTGGACAGTTTCCAGGATCCTGATGAGGAGCAAGGAGGCTCATGGGCTGCTTTGAGACAACTGAGAAGACCATGTGTGCTTCAGCCCCACTCACATCTCTGTTCGTGGGTTTATTCCCTGCTTGCAGAAGGGAAGGTGACTCACGAAAAAATCAGATGCTGCCAAAGCCAGTGAGAACTCTGTAATGCTAATTGAAGTCAAGGGAGAAACTGTGGAGGAGATGGGTGCTGTTGCTTGTAGTCTCTCAGCCCTGGGAAAGCTGTGCAGGGGTGAGCTCAGGATAGCTTGGGAGAAGGCAGGAAACTGGATGAAAGGCTGTGGCAGAGAGAGGAAGCGAGCAAAAGAAACTCTGAGTGCCAGTGGTTCATTTGGGAACATCAGTCCTGGCTCTGAAAATGTTTCAGCTCAGCTTCTGGAGTCTGGGTGGCTGCTGTTCTTTTGTTACGGGTTTGGGTTTTTTTAAATTTTTCTTCTGCATGGTTTTAATTTGCCCTCCCATTTGCTGTCCTGAAGGTACAGTTTTACCACCTTTTTCATTGCTACAGCTACAATGTCTTCTCTACCTTGAATTGCTTTTTCAGCTCCTCATCTTGCTGCCTGAAGCTCAAGCTGTTTAACTTCTTATCTTCAAGCTGCCACATAATCCTCTCTCCACCTAAGGCTCTGACCTGGTTTCCTCCTCCTCCACACAGCCTTGCTCTGGACTGTTGTTCCACCCTTCTTGGCTTAGGATGGCTTTCTTGTCTCTTCTGCGTTATTGATTTCATGACTTGTAATAGTTTCCACCTCCTTGGCTGCTGGGTCCCTGTTCTCTTTTTAAAATATTTTTTTCTTGTACTTTCCTCTTTTATTTCTTTTCTAGGCTTTCTTCAGTTCCATCTATGATTCAGCCCTGGCACAACCACTTCCCACATGGGTTTTGCCTCTCCCATCATTTCTTTACTCTTCCCTTCTTGCAGAAGGAAAGGCTGTACCATCTGCCCTTAAAAGTGCCTTATAAATCCATTTCCCATGTATTGCAGCTAGGTGTTGGATACAGATTAAAAAAATACAATTTAAAATCTTTTTTCCTTGAAAAAAATAAAGATTTTCATACTGTCCCTTTTGCCTGGATATCTGTTGCCTAGCATTCTTTTTCTTCTTTTTGTATGTTAGACTAGAGATTTGAGAATTCAGCTTGCAGCTTCACCAAGAATTCTCTTTACAGAATGGGTGCCTGCTTGTTACAGGTGGCTGCCTTGTGTACAGACCTTTTCTCCTTTGTATTTGTGCCTCCTCCTTTTAGTAGGGTATCAACCCTGGAATATGCTGCTGTTGCTGTCAGGGCAAAGGAGTGTTAGGGGAATACTTTTAATAAACATATGGTTGTTGCATAATGTAGATGGAAAGTAGGCAGAGGAGACTGCATGCACAGCACTCTGTGAACTGTAGAGGACAAGGGTAGGCACAGACCATGGATAATATGAAATTATTTTGATGCCATGTTGTCTTGGTTTGAAAGACAGGTGTCTGCTAAGGAAGGCAGGAGCCTCCCTTGGAATGGAAAAAAACAACCCCCTTCCCTCCAAATTATTATAAATTTGAAATTAAGGGGCTTTCAGGCAAAGATATGAGGAAATGGGAATAACAGTTTTTACTAATATATATCTATATATATATATATAACAAAACAGTAATACAGAGAAACTGGTTTAAAGCCTGACAGAGTCAGGGGTACAACCTGGCACCCTGCCGGGCAGGGTGTTGGTAGCAGTCCAATGCAGTGGTAGCTGCAGTTCTCTTTGAAATGGTCCTGTTGAAGCGGTGATCCTGTAGAAAGAGGTCTGAGCAGTCCGATTCGGCGGTAGCTGCAGTTCTCCTTGAAATGGCTCTGTTGAAGTGGTGATCTTGTAGAAGGAGAAGTCTGGTCCTCCTCCGAAAATCCAGTGGTGGTGTAGTCCTTGTCCTCTGAGATCCCAGCAGGTAAGGCTGCTCATGCTGTTCCAAACTCAGATTTTATCCCAGTGGGAATGCTTGGCTCCTTCCCCCTGGGCGGAGCATCTCACAATGGGATGGTGAGTCATGGGGCAAGGCACTGATGGGCCCATTAACAGGAGATAGTCCAGGTGCAGGTTATCTCTGAGTCATACAGCAAGGCATTGTTGGGCCTATTAACAGAAGCTAGTCCAGAGGGAGGAGGCAAGGAGCATCGGCACATCTGGTTTTCAACAGCTCATGGTAATAGAATACATTGTAACTCAGGACACATGTAAATTCTCAGATGCTTTACGGACTTAATTTTTCAGTCTCGAATTACACATCTTGAAAAAGACGTGAGTAAAGTTGAGAGTTTTTGTGCAAAAGCATGTAAGGATGTGTTAGAGCTGTTCTGAGAGCTTCTGTAACGTGAAAACTGTTTAATTTGCAACTGTACAGATGCATTAAGAATAATCCTATCTGGACTGATAGGCAAGTGTGAAGTAGTGAAAAGAGAAGGAAGCGAAAATTCATGTACTATGTTAACTTTTTAAAACCAGTGAAACTGAAATGGTACCTCATTTTCATCAATTTTAATGAGAGGTATGTATGTAAACCCCTGCCTAGGATCAAAGAAAAACATTAATTCTTAGTTTCATGTGGATAAGATGGTTCAAGGTGTGTAAGTATGGTATAAAATGGTATGAAGGCAATTTTTACGTTTGGTGCAGAGACACCATGCAAAATCTTGCTTTGTCTGCCTTGCCAGCGTCACATGCAGCATATATAATCTGATTGACTTCAGTAGGAGTGTTACCTTCCTTGTTCTGAAACGTCCAGATGCAGGCTTTGACCATATGGGTTGCTAGTCTGTGACAGAAACCCTGGGGCTCAGCTGGAGCATAGCAGTTGTATTGGATGTGATGGCAGAACTCACTGGTGGGAAGGAGCATAATGGGCTCCATGTTTTGGAGTTTCAACTCCAATCCTAATTGGTCATCTGTTCCCTTCGAAGAAAATAGACTGTAAAGATATTAAATTTCTTATGAAGGTTCAAGTTCAGTTAAACAGATTCAGTTAAATAGATTTCCAAAAGCAAGTCCAAGGGAGGAAAAAAAAAGAGCAGTGTGTGCAAATATCCCGCTGTCTGGAAGTGCCTGATGGAGCCAAATTAATAACTTTAAGAAGTTCGTTTTTGAAATGTTCCTGCAGCAAGCTTTTAAAAAAGATCTAGAGAGGCTTGAAAGCAGGAGCCCTTTGTAAAATGTCTTCCCTTCAAGCAAGAACATTTAGACATGATGTGAAGCAAGGTTATGAAGGGACAATTACTACTGGGTTTCCTGACACTGCCTAGAGAAAGCTTGGCAGCTTTTTTCGCTGTGGTAGGGATGGCACTTGTAATCTCACTGTCAGTATTTGCAAGTGTTACTCTAGCCCTGCTGGTGACTCCCTGGACATCTCCCTGAAGGTGACTGCCTCACGTGTGAGGGTTGTAAACACCCGGGTGTTGAGGAAGGACTGAGGTCTGACTCTGAAGCCATCTGCAGGGATAAATGACTCTTCCAAGGGGATTGATCGTATGTCTATGCAGGCTTGCCAGATGTGTCTGGATCTGACCCTCCCTCAGACTGGCAGGAGTTTTTGCAGGCAGTCGATGGCATGTGCCTGTGGCGCCAGCATGAAGGTGACAGCCGGCAGGGCTGGTGTTCTGCTGCTGGGCCAGGTACAGCTCCTGCCTGTTGCAGTGCATGTGGCAGTGGCCACGCAGTCCGAGGACTGGTGGACAGGCCTCAAGAACACAGAGGCTTAACTCTCACCCCTCAGTTACGGCAGTTTCATATGTTCTCAGGGGTTTTTGATAAATAGGATTCAAAGTTCTTGGTTTAGGAATTCTCCACCCAGTTTTATGTATAAGGTCATGTTTATGCATTTCCCCTAATTGCTTATGTAGTGCTTCTAGAAAGTTCGCTTTTCTTCGGTGTCCCATTGGTTGGTTCATGTCATTCCCTCCTCTAAGTTATCCCCATTGGTTATTCCCCTGTTGTCTCCTCAGTCAATCCCCATTGGTTGTTTCCCTTTGTTCCACCCGTGTATAAAACCCTGTGTATTCCCTTTATTAGTATTTGTCACTAGATTTTTTAGCCTGGTCTTATCCCTGGACCCTCTACCTGCAATAAACCAGCTGGAACCTATACAAAGGTCCCTCTCTCGTCCTTTGCCTCCGCCAGCACTTTTTCATCATTCCTGTTTGGGGCTTGCTCCTTGTGAAGGAGCCAGCTTTTCCCTGCTTGCTGCAGCAGACACCAAGGACGTCTGCAGCTGGACGCTGTGCGGCTCTGGGCAGCCCCCAACAAGCGTTGCCTGTTCCTAGAGCATGGGCTGAAGGTGGCAAAACTACATCATGTGACTGACTTCAATACCTGGCTCTTCAACTGCTGAAAAAAATCACTGTTCTTTTCTCTTTCAGTGCTTTATGTTGTTCTGGGGGAGAAATTCTTTCTTAATGATGTCGTAGACTTTGATATATGTGCTGTATTCATGGTAACCGCTTCTCCAACTATCCATCTTCCAAATTAGATTAAATCTATTTGTACATTTATGGTATTTCTTCATGCTTTATTCAAACACAAGTAATCAAATAAAGAACAATTCATGCTGCTACGCTTCAGAAGTCCTTGCCAGTACTTAGATTTTTATGGGAAACTGGAATTTTGCAGTTGATTATAATGACAAAAAATATGCTTGTCTGGCATCTCTCACAGAAGGATTTCATAGTACTTAAGCAATATTAAATACGTCATAGTATGTTCCAGTCACATCCAGTCCAGATGCATAGCCTTGTACAGATGGGTAAGTGGGCAGAAAGTATTAAAAGTGTAATGCGTGGTGTCGTTGCAGAATTAGAAACTTAAGATTTCTGATTCCCAGTTTCCTACTTCAGTTCAGTATAAGGGAACTGCTTTGACTTCAGTATAAACACTTTACAACAAGCCCTTCTTTTTCATGACATTACAAACATGGGCTTTTTTTTGGAAGTTCCAAGCAAGGCATCTTGTCAATGGAATGAATCTCTGCAGGCATGTGAGTGGTCTGGAGGAAAATTTATTGGATTGGACTCTTCTCCATGTGAAATTATCAAATTGTAACTATAATGTTTGTTCAGTGTGTCCTATTAATAGTGAATCTGAGATCAATAGATGCATCCAGATTCTCTACCCTTAGTCTTTTGATTTATGCATTTGCACATTTACCACTCAACTGTGCTTGTACTGGGATTGCATACTAGACTTAATGATTTTCTGGTGATCTAATTAACTTCAGCCTGGTACTGATGCCAATATTTATTTGTGTAGAATATGAATTAACGAAAGTTCCACCTGCATCTCACCTCTTTGGATAGCTGACTAAATCTGTTTAACTTATTTTTGTCTTCATAGTGCTGCACTCTGAAATACCACAGGAACTAAGTCTTGTGTAAGGTTCTTTGTTTTTTGGTTGTTTTTTTTTGCTTTTAATCATTCATTGAATATGCAGTCCTAAGACGGTCTAAAATTTTGCAAAATTGGTTAAATGCCACTGAGTAGATTAGGTCAAAATAGAAATAACAGCACATCAAAACAGTTTCAAACTTTCAAAGGCTGTTTTTGTTTAAGCACTTCAAAAAGCTGGGGAACTGAAAGTCCAGGTTTACAATGTGTGATGAGAGTGGAACTTTTCTGAAAAGCTTGACATTTGCCCAGGGTGTGGGAGGCCAGTTTTGTCTCCTTTGTGTCCTCTGGATGAGTCCTGCAAGAGTCCTGCCCTAGATGGGGTATACTAGAATCGATTTATGTCAATTGTTGACATTATCCCTCTTTTCCACTTATAAAGTACAAAGGAAATATTGTTAAGCTAGGTGGAAAGCTACACCATGGCTCAGTGGTTTAGGTGCTCTTTGAAGAGAGAGACCTGCATTTGCACTGTTTATTCCAATTATACCCCTTCAGAGACTGAACATAGAAACTGAAAAACAGAAGAGGGTGAGGCATTAGGTCTGCTGGTTGCAATTAAACAGCATGGCCTTGTCTTGGGAAGTGGTTACATGGGGAATTTGAGGGATCTGTTTGTGTGTTTTGGTGAAAGAGATAATTCTGTCCTTGCTGCCTTTTTACACAATGTCCAAAAATTTTGCTACTGTCTTCTGATAGAGATAGGGTGCTGGTGAAAATAGGTCTTTGCACCTATATTTGTGCACTTCATGCAGATGCATAGAATGCATAAATATATACATAATGTTGAAAAGAAACACTGCCAGCACAAAAGTTTGAGGTTCTGTCTCCTCTGGTTGCCTGAAGTTAAGTTTTGTTCACTTCCAGGAGAGCAAGAGAGGCTTGAGTCCTTCTGGGTGGGAGACACGAACAGAGACATTAGCTGGGTTGGGTGGATCTTGACTGCAATTGCTACTGCTGTCTTCCCTTTATACCTTTCTCTGTTCTGCAGATGTGTCTTTTTGGACACCTAACAGATGCAGAAAAACCCCAAGGAACATTTTTGGGTTTTTTTTAGGCATGCAGGAAGCACGGTTTCCGGATCTGAAAAATGTAGTTATGTGCCTAACTCCCTAAGATGAGTGGGTTTCTCAGAAGATTTCTCTTAAAGTTTCCTATCAAGCTGGCACTTGGAGTGGAGTTTACCTGCTTCTGCGTATTTAATTCATACGATGACATGAAATATTTATATTTAATAAATAGCTCATAAAAATTGTTCTTCCCTCCTTTTTATATTGAGAGCATCTCATGGTAGTGTCCTGAATGTTGCACATCCGGGCAAGGATTGTAGCAGTACTGGAGAGATATATTTCAATTAATCACCATTCCTCTCCAATAACTAGGGAGATGGGAAGGTGGTACAGTGGAGGTTGCAGAGAAGGCAATGCCTAGTATATACCTTTTCCAGTCTTACAGACTGTTGTAACCTTCCTCAGCTCCTTCCTGTCTGATAGGGACTAGGTTAAGGAATTCATTCTGAGGCTGGGTTTGGTGCTGTCCTTTTCCTTTAATGGACATCTTAAAGCAATCTTAGATACTTATTTCAAATTTTATCTATATGAACTGATGAAATGTCCATGGAACTGGATGTTTGCTACATTAAGTGGTGAGTTTATACATTCCTGTCTAAGTCTCTCTTATGTCTGCTGCTCTGATTGGCTTTGTTTGGGTTTTTTTTTCCTGAATATTTGTAAATAATCCAATGATTTACATTTTTTCTGGACTAGTCCAGTTTTCCAATTTAATGTTTCTGTGACTGGTGACAGGACTGGTAAAGCAGGATTGATTTAACACTCGCCACCTCTGTTGGTAAGAGAGACCATCCAAGTGCTCTGTGCTGTGAAACTAAAAGAAAAGAGAGAAGGAGTTTTCAAATAAAAAACATGCATATCAGCAACATGAATCCTATAGTTCCTTGTACCAACGTGTAGAACTGGCACTCTGGGTTTCTTGTTGCACACTGTGGATTTAAGCTTGAAGGAAGCCCTGCATCTGGAGTCTGTGATCACAATTTTATGCGCATAAATAGTGCTGGATTTTACAATGTCCCCCAAGAATTCTCTGTTCTACTATCAGGCAGTCTTGAAACCAGCTGCCTACATGTGTGCCTTGCAAATAAGCCTCAAACCTGACCTGGAGGGAATACATCTGTGGGTGGATACACAGCCCAAGCTGCCCACCTCCTCAGAACTCTGCCTCTCAGATGAGGCTGTTGGCAAAGTTGATAATGAATCCTGGTGATGGGGATGACTTTTCGTTTGGTGCAGAGGAACCCAGTTTTAACTGTTGTTGGAAAAAAAAAAGTTACTTCTTTAGAGCTTGTCTTACATTAGAAATAATCAGTTTCCTCATTCATGTCTTCATGTATTTGAAGATATTTTTCCATCCAGTGTTTTTGTGTGACCTACTATACTCTACAGGAAGCAATATAAAAGTACAGCCCCATGGCTAAAGTGTCACATAGGTTCTGCTGTTAGCTCTGCTGTTAGGCATGGGCACATTTCTTTGTGATTTTTGTCCCATATTCTTCCTAGTTCAAGAAATTACAACTTTTATTCATAGCTAGTCTTGGAAACCATAGATGAAAGCCATGGATTAAAAGCCATAGGAAAGACAGACAGGTTTCAATAGATTGAATTGAGCAGATCCTACCATTAACAGAGGTGAAGCAGAGGGATCTCTGATATCCTTTTACTGAGTACTAAGGAGGATGACCAAGTTCCGCAGAATTATCTCTTGTCGTGTACGATGTTGGTTCTCACATCAAAAAATGCTCACTCTGACTATGGCCTGGGAGTCCTCTTTCAGTCTGTACTGTTTCCTAGTTGGGAGAATTTTTTTAGCTAATGAACTTAAAGGCCTTTAATAAAACCTTGTTTTTTAAAAAGTAAAAAGATCTGGATATCAGTTTCATTCTCTCTATTGAGAACAACTTCTGGGATTCTCTTTTTTCCATTTGTTTAATGGCCTTGATTGCATCTACTTTCTTCTTGGCCTGAAAAGCCTTAGGCAGTGCTTGACTTGTGATACAGTTGACATTGTTACCTTAAGGAACCACATTGCCATCTCATAGTGTTAATCTCCCCTCCATCATTTGCCAGAGCAGGGCTATCCTGTTTCTCCTGCACCTTGATTCTGTAACCTGGGTACATAATTTTGCAAGAAATAAGTAAGTTCTATTTAAATCCTTGTAGCTTTGATCTGAGATCTGTCTTCAAATGAATTGCAACTCCAAGCAAAGTTCACTCACAGTATTATCTAGAAATTATGGATTCACCATGGTTTTCCAGATGCTTGCCTAAGTTTGTCATAAAATGTTATAAATGAGCAACATCTTCCAGAGGTTTTTATTTGTCTGAAAGTCACAAAAAGTATTTCGTGTTTCATGTCGTGGTTCCACCCTAGCTGGCAACTAAACACCACACAGGTGCTCACTCACCCTCTCCTGGTGGGATGGGGAAGAGAATCAGAAGGGTAAAAGCTAGTAAACTCGTGGGCTGAGATAAAGACAGCTTAATAGGGAAAGCAAAGCAAGGAATTCACTGCTTCCCCATGGCAGGTGGATGTTTAGCCATCCCCAGGCTACATCACACATAACAGTTACTTGGGAAGATAAATGCTATCACTCTGAGTATCTTCCCTTCCTCCTTCTTCCCACACCTGATATTCTGAGCATGACACCATATAGTATGGAATATGCCTTTGGTAACTTGAAGACAGCTGTCCTGGCTGTGTCTCCTCCCAGCTTCTTGTGCACCCCCAGTGTCCTCCCTGGTGAGGCAGTGTGAGACACAGAAAAGGCCTTGGCTCTGAGCAAGCCCAGCTCAGCAATGACTAAAGTATCCCTGTGTTATCAACACTGTTTTCAGCCCAAATCCCAAACATAGCTCCGTACTAGCTACTGTGAATCAAAGCAACGCTACCCTAGCCAAAACCAGCGCATTCTGTACCGCTGATTCTATCCCATTTACATCGCTCTCAGGTCCCACACTATCCAGTACATCCTCGTTAACCCCCACCACCCTTCATCCACATCCTTTCGTATAACGTGTAGATATCATTCCCTTAGTCAATGAACACTGGGTTCATTTAGTCCATGACTTAGGGGTTCCATCTCTTATAGGGAGCACTCAGGACAGGAGAGATCGTGTGGAGTTACTTGTGTGGAATTATTGGGCACCACAACCAGCTCAGGTCAGGTCACTGCTGCACTTGCACTGCTTCTCATAAGGCTTGTCCTCTGTTGGTTCAGGTGGTTTCTGCTGTAGTAATTCCCGTAACATGCAACTCAGATTCTGGGTTACAGCAGTTTAAAGGTATTTCCATTACAATCTCCACCCCTTGTCCCTTTGGACCAGACCTTAGGGTTTAATAATGCAATGAACTTGACCCTGCTGCAGCTTGGATTTATCCACAGACTGCAGTTCCTTAGGGTTGTACTTGCTCCAAGTGGAGCCCTATCTATGAGCCACAGGTTCTTCAGGGATATATCTGCTGTGGCATGGACTTATCCACAGTTGCTCTGAGATGCACCTGTTCCAATGTGGCCTTTTATCCATTGGCCACAATCCCTTTGGAGGTACACCTGCGGCACAGACATAAACACGGCCACAGTACCTGCTCTGGCATGGGCTTATCTACAGCCACAGGCACTCTGGAGTGTTCTGCTCCATGTGGACTCATCCACAGGTGACAGTCCCTTTGACTTGAGCTCACACTAGAATTCCAGCCTGTCCACAGCAGCGATGCTTTGGTCATCTGCCAGCCCAGGCCCATCGCCATGGCTGTTATCAAAATGTTCCCAGGCACAGCAAAGTAAGATGATAAGCAGCACAGCAGTACAGGAAGCAGTGAAAGCAAAAAGCAGCCAGTAATGAGCACCAGACTGACAGACAGTAAGGCAAGCAAGCCTTGGAGGCACAGGAGCCTGCTGATTAATAGCCAAACAGCAGTAACAGCTATAAATTCCATCTAGCCCCTTCCAACCTAACCTGTTGTTACCTCCAAATGTTCAAACCCCATGCTGGCACCAAAAAAGGATGGTTTTGGTTTTTAACTCCAGCCGGCAGCAAGGCACCACACAGCCTCTCCCTCACTCTCACCCAGTAGAATGGGGAAGGGAATCAGAGTGGTAGAAGTCAGAAATAAGTGTGGGTTGAGGTAAAGGCAGTCAAACAGGTAAAACAAAAGTTGCGCACACAAACAGAACAAAACAAGGAGCACATTCACCACTTCCCATGGGCTGGCCAGTGTTCAGCCATCCCCAGGAAATAAGGGCTCCATCACACATAGTGGTTACTTGGGAAGACAAATGTTGTCACTCTGAACATCCCCCTTTCCTTTTTGTTCCCCAGCTTTATATGCTCATCATGATGCTGTATGATATGGAATATCCTTTTGGACAGTTAGAATCAGCTGTCCTGACTGTATCTTCCCAACTTTTTGTGCACTCCCAGCCTTCCTCACTGGCATGGTGGCACAAGAAGCAGAAAAGGCCTTGAGACTGTGTAAGCACAGCTCAGCAATAACTAAAACATCCCTGTGTTATCAACACTGTTTCCAGCACAAATCCCAAACTAGCTACTGTGAAGGAAATTAACTCTACCCCAGCCAAACTCAGCACATTTCTTCATGATGCTTTCATGAAAAGCACCCTCAATAAGCTACCACACAGGCCCATCCATGGGTTATGTTGCTGTTTGGGCAGCGTTGGTCAAAATGGAACATGTTTCTAAATCCTCATCTAGCCAGTTCTCGGGCCATAAAGTTCAGTGGGACCTTTGCAGGGGTGAGAGGAGATGCTCCTGCTACTTGTAGTGGTTTTGTGTTTAATTGGATGGTCTGTGTCTTGCAGGCATGAGATCATCTTTGCGGTTGTTTATGGATTTATAAATCTGCAGAATGATGGGGTTTGTATTCTTTGGCTGCAGCTATATAGAGGAAGTCTGATTATTTAAGGAAGTATTGAATACTGCATAACTTTTCCATGTATGAACTTGGAGAAGGTGTTTTGATGGATTGGTTGGCTTGCTTCTCAAACTCTATAGGGTCAGAGGTCATGTGTCTGAAATGTTTTATACATCTTGTGTGGGTTTTAGGTAATTAATATTTCATGCTTGCCCCCAGATATGTGGTAGTGGTTAAAACTCAATTTAAGTGGTGATTATACAGTATGATGAATATTTCATTTATTTAATATTAAATAGGAAAAAAAATATTGCTGCCATGCTGGTTTTATTTCAAAAAACTTTTTCAAGATTAGCAAGACTGAAAATCTCTTTAGTGTCCTGAATTTATTCTGCTGGAAGAATGCAAGTATTTCTTTGAGGACTTGTTAAAATGGATTTTGTTGTCTTGCTTTATAAGTATGTTTCCTGCACCTTTATAAAAGCTTTGTCCTTGTTCATCTTCAGATACAGACCAAAGTAGTGTTCTGTTCACACCATTTATTAATTGAGCTCTTGGTAGTTGTATATGCAGAAATATGTGTGTCTGCAAGACTGAAAGAAATCAGATGGGTGAGACAAATGTCTGTCTGTATCTGTACTCTGTCTCAGATGGTGGCAGGTGCTGTGCTAGGAAGGGCCACAAGCCTGTCCACTGTCTGAGGTCTATTCCCTTCATGCCTCCCCAACATATGGACCACTTGGATCAGAGATATTAGGGCATAGCTCTCTTTTTATTCCATTTAATTACTGTATCTGTCTTCCATGGATTTGTCTAGTCCCTTTTGAATCTGTCATCTTCTGCAGTCTCCTGCGGCAACAGATTTCAGATTTTGTCTGTGTGCTGTGTAAAAAAGTACTTCTTAAATGAATTTCCTGCTTGGAAAAGGGACAGTCATTGAAACTATTGTCACAGGGCTTGGCAAATAATAGTTCCGTACTTGGCCTCATTCAGCTGTGCAGTCAACCTTGCTCTTCCTCATCACCCAGGCATCTGTTTTCCAAGTTGAAGGCTCCCAAACCTTTTAGACCCTTCTTGAAAAGCAGCTACTCCATCTGATTATTCATTGTAGTTTTCCCTCCCTGTACTTCTGATTTCTAGCTACAAGCTACAAGCTGCATTTGGAAAGCAGAAATAATGACTTAGAGGTGCACTTCGAACTCCTAGGGGAGAAACTGGTCACTAGTATCTGCTGAAAACTTGGGGTTTGCCTCCTATATGGAAAAGAGCTCAAACTGATCTTTAAAATATAGCTAATTTTAATTTCTAAGCTTTTAAAGGACCTGTAATAAAATAACTCATTGGTTTGAGTTGGATTCCAATAGTGTTACTGACTTTTAGTTGCCCTTACTCTACAAGGGGTTATTAGTGGAGTAAAGGGCTTTTCAACACAGAGCTGAAAAGCAAGAGACCTACCTGAAAAGCATGTATTGACTCATGCCTCCTGAAGCTTCACTGCTTTTGATGGGGCTGGCCAAGGGGGAAATTAATATGTGCTCCCCTCCTCTGAGAGAAACTAGTCTAGCTGAATTTTCAAAAGTCAGTGCTTAGAGGCTTGCTGGAGCATACCTGTAGGAGGAGATGGACAGATTTTAGCCTGAAGGAGTGTGGATAAGTGCAGCTGTCAGAAGACAGTTGGAATACACGTCCTGCTTCTGCAGCCAACGCTCAGCTCCCTTCTCCAGCGTGAGCGTAAAGGCTGCTCATCATCACAACTGGCTCTTAAAAGCTGTATTACGTAATGGAAGTTTTATTATGTGGTTTGTAGCTCACACTATTATTTAGGATTAAGTTTTGTTTCGTATAACTGTCCTGCCACTGCTGTGGTGGTGTCTTCCAGTGGTGTACCAAACAGCATAGCCAACATCTGTTCTGGGTCCTCTTCCAGTGAGCTGACTAGTTTTTCAGAGAAGAGGCTCAGTTTTGTATCGTATGAAACTTTTTTGTAGACACTGGGGAGAAAGTAGAATTTGTTTAGTTATGTTTGAGGTGGGGTGTGTTTGTGTGAGTTTGGGGGGAGTCAGGATGGGGCTGTTGGTCTTCTTTTCTATCTTTTAGCTTGTGTTGTTGAGGGAGTGCTGTTTGATACTTGGTGCCTGCTGGAGTTTCTGAGGCACTGATGCCTTTATGGTATATCACAAACATCTGTTAGTGGCACAGCTGGACTGAGAGATGGCAAAGGTGCCCATGCCAAGACATAGGCCACGAGATGAGGTTGGGACTTCCAGGCTGTCGGGGTCTCTTAACCGTGCTCTGCCCTTGAAACTGTAGGTAAATTTGACCACTTGTGGATGTATATGGAGAGTCAAAGATTAATGGAAAATCCTCAAAACACCTTCTACTCTGCATTTTGCCTTCCTTATGTAACCCTGTCATCACAGTAGTGCCACTGTGGTCACAGTGGTGAGATGCAGGGGGAACTGAAAATTATCTGCAGATTGTTAGCATTCCTATCCATGTCATTTTCATCCACTTCAGTATGGCTGTAAATAAAGAAAACTGATCCTTTTGAACCTTAGTTTGGTTGTCTGGACTCAAACTGCTGGTGAAGGAACTGGATTTTATGCTTTGATCTGTGTTGCAGCAGTCAGATTACATAGTTAGGCTGTTAACAACTAATGCTTGAGTGTGTCATACATTAAATACTGCAAATCAAAGTTCAGCTGCTAGGGATCTTACCTGGTGAGTTGGTTGCTTTATTTTTTCAGGTGAGCTCCAGGTATGGGCCTATAGTAACTGTAAGTTTGTTCATCAACATAGAGGTGTTTTGATAAACCATATGCTCGTAATTTTAATGTTCCTCATGGCAAACCTCAAGGACTTTGGGTGCTACTAAAAAAGAGATATACTACTTCTCCGATTTGCCCATTCCTTTTCAATTCAAATTCGTGCAGCCTGGTTCACCTAGGTCTTTGTACATTTTAGTGTGCCTACATTTTGCTTATGTATGGCTAATAATTTTTTTTTTTGGGAAGGGCAGTTTTAAGCACATCTAACACTTAGAGTCAGTGATCTGCTTTCTATGTCATGTAAATGAAGAGTGGTTTAATGCTGTGCCTTAGACCTGAGCTAGTTGAATGAATGTCTTGTGAAATTCAAGCACAATAATCTTGGTTCAGTCACAGCACTAAATTCTTCTGAGACTTTCAACCATGGATACACTTACTCTTTTTGTTTTGTTATGAATTGAAAATAGTATTATACCACCAACCCTCTTCTTAGTTCCTAGGTCTCTTCAAAATTGTTCTACAAATTCAAAAATGTCGTTTGATAGAACTTAAAAAAAAGAAAGGAGGAGAAATTATTATTTGACAGCCTAATGCTAAAACAGAGTTCTGTTTACATGGGACCAGAAAATCAAGTAGCAAATTTGTCAGGGTAGATGGAATGCAAAAAAAAAAAAAAGACTAAAAAAAAATATTTGCTGTTCTTGTAGGAATGTGAGCAGTGACTTGTTGAGAACGAAATCCCAAATAAAAGTATTTGTAGGCTTGCAAGGCTAATGCAGTTACTATGGGTACATGGTATTTCTTGACTCTACAGTCCAAGGAAGACTTGCAGGAACACAGGGACATGAACAGTAATGTTTAGTTTGGTTGTTTGCAAAAGAAACTGGTGTGAGATTCCTTGATGCATCTGATGGTTTCCTTGATGTTTGTGATGCTGCAAGATGGTCTTGCTTTGCTCCTGCTTGGATGAAAACATAAATACATAGTCAGAATAAGGCTTTTTGCATCCCTGTACTATTGTCCTGCTCCTAGTGTTTTCTTCCTAAATCCAACCTAGCCTTCAAATAAATCTGTGAAGTTCTCAATAAGCCTCCTTTGTCCTGCCTTTTTCCCAAACATTGGGAATGGCTTTCAGTAAACACCTGCAGTTTCCTCTCTTGTTTATCTGCAGGTCCTGCCATGGACTCTATGCCATGAATGCAAAACAGCAGTTAAGTGGCTGTATTGAGACCAGTTGCTGTCAGGACAAGAAATAGTGCTTCACTGTTTGCTTTTACCCTCTCTTTGCATCTTGCTCTCTGTTGTGTCTTTTTTGTTATACTTTGATGGTCCCTATTCCCTTTTTGTATAGTGGTTGTGCAGCCATGTCCTGGTTCCTGATAGGGGCTTCTGGATGCAGCCAGTGGTAAATGTGCAATAGCAGTCATCCTGGCATACTTTCTGTCAAACTCTACTTCTGGTGAATTTATTTCCCTTTTATTTTTTTTTCTGTGGTGCTATGTACAGCAAGCAGCTGTCTACCAGCAGAAACTCTGGAGAACCAGCTTTCCCACTGTTGATTTTTCCTTCAGTCCATATGGATTTCTCCTTTAGATTGAGGGGCAGAGGTGCTTTGCCTGCTCAGTTGTATAACACTCCATTGGTTGCTTTTCTGCCCTGAACTCATAATGAAATAACCCAAATGATTATAAAAGCTTTAGTATCAGCTTCATTTCATTTTAATAGACCAATAAAAGCAACCAGTGTGCAAGCTCCTGGCTCCAGTACTCCTGCATAAACCATTAGCAAAACAATATTACTGGCTCTTGACAAAGGAAAATGGCAGTGACAAATCCAAGAATTTGCTCTGAAAAGAAGTCAACCAAGTGCCAGTGAATCCAGAGACCCACTCATATGCATGCTGGCTGCTGTGAGCCCTTTGTTTGAGGTTGAGAAGTCGGCACTTTCTCATAATTTGTTTTACATTCTGGCTTTGTCTTCTGTAAATATCCTTTGCAGTGTTTCCAGCAATGCTGGCAGCTGCCTAGGCACCAGAGGAGCTTCCCCAGTTAGCTTGCATGCACAGAGATCTGATGGGTTTTGCATTTTATGCATGAGACTGGTTCATCTGGCTGCCTCCTATGCTCTGGCCCTGCAATGCTAGCGGCTAATGTATTTGTAGCACTACACCTCACGTGCCAGGTACAGTGTGTTGGCTTTGAAGAGCAGGAGTGTCCCCACCAGGCCCAAAGGAGCCTCAGGATATCTCTGCTGGAATGCCTGTGATTACCTCACTGGTTGTGGGGAGTGGGAGAAGCATCATCTCATGGGACCCAACACATGGAGCCTTCTGTACTGAGCAACAACGGCAACAACAACAACAAAACCCTGTAAGCCTTTTATTTACCTAAGGCTTGTTAAGTGTGCCTTGAAGGATGCCTATATTGATGTGTATTTCAAAGTATACAGAAACTGTAAAACTACCTACCAGTCCTCAACAGATATAAACTAGCACCATCTGCTTATATATTATCCTCTAGTGTTTTGCTGTGTTAGATAAAGAAAAGCACTGCTCACGTTTGAGTACCTTCATGGACAGACAGTGGTCTGGTCTCAGACATGGTAGCCTGTGAGGGTGGCTGCACTCTGGTCCTTTCTGTTGAATGGTAAACCTCCCAGCTGGGCTGGTCAGAAAGTGCTGACACCCTTTTTCTGGGTGCTTTATGTTTAGGCTTTGCCTGAGACCTCTGCAAAAGCAATACAAGATTCTGAGAGCTTTGGTCCCCTCTTCTCTGTCTCTTCTTTTGTTTTCCTTCTTTCAAGCTGAAAAGAAAAACCTCGCCTTTTTAATTTTGCTTGCTGAATTTAAAGATGTCATGATCATTCTTTTCCAGGAAAAGCTTTCAGCTTCAAACTTTCCTAAGATGTACACTGAGTATGGGTGCTCCCCAAAATGTCTGGTCAGCTGAAGCAATTTTAAAATGTAGTATCAGCTAGAACAAGACAGATTCTGGAAGAGGGATGTAGATGACCTCAGAGTCAGTGAGAGGATAGGAGAGAGGATTAAATTTTCCTAAAACAGAGCTTGGAAAAGATTAATATCTCTCTGTTACATGTAATGTTCTGGTAGTTGTGCATTAAGTCTAATAAGGGAACTGAGGCTTCTTTCTGTGCCACTGTAACCCAGAGGAGCATTTAAGAAGTTTGTATGGACTTTTCCTTTCCATCTCTTTGCTTTTGCAGAAGTGGGTGAACAGCACAGCATCATCACCTTTCCTGCTTGTCCAGATCTTTTTTCTCTCTTACGATTTGTTTCACTGTCCCTGCAGCACATCTTCCAATCATCTAGGTGGATGTGGTTGCATGTATACATTTTTAAAATTTAACTATTCTTTGATTCATTTGTGTTCATCAGTGTCATTGGCAGCAATCTGAGAGTTCACAATCTGGTGTGCTGGCATCATGTGCTTTTCTTCTTGCTTCTATTGACTGATCTTTGTAGTTATAAACCTTTGAAGAATGTTCATCTTGTTGTTTTCAGTCTCCTCATATCTGTTCTAAAGCAGATGTTTCTAACGTATCAAGAATGCCTTTACTGTGGTAGCTAGACTTAAATTTGCAGAGTTGATCTGAAATAGGACAATAATTTCCAAATGATCATCCTTAGTCTCTTGGTGCATTGTGGGTTTGTTATTTTTAGTAATCTTTGCCATTTAGTTGTCAGTCTCACATTGGTGATCTTCCTTTCCACTGCCAAGATCAGCTGCTGGAGTCAAGGGGTTGTGATTGCTTTAACGAATGAGCAGGGAGCTTTGTAGTCTGATGGTTGCAGACAAAAGAGTTTGATATTTCATTCTCTTTGAACAGTTATAAAATGTCAACACAAAAACATGTAAAGAATTTCAATAGTATATCACTGCAAAGCCCTGCTAAATTCAGGTTCAAAGTGAAGGATTTCTCCTGATGATGTTTTCTTTCTTTTCTTTTTGTTTAAATGTACATTGTACCATTCTAAGATCAGTCCATGGGGATGTGCCTGGAATAAGTCATCGAGTCATCTCATAGATGTAGTCATTCTGGATGTAGGGTTTCATTTTGGCTTTTTCCTGCAAAATATACAGTGAGGCATATTTTCTTTCCTGTTTTTTCCTACCCCTTCTCCTGCTACTCAAAAGAAAATACAGTTAGCCGTTTAGTGATTGCAAGCCCTGAGATCTCACTTAACGCTTCTGCCTGGACTAAGTTTGAAGTGTGAAGAACATCTTCTGGTCTCTAAGTTTCCAAACTGTCATACAAGCATTACTTGTGCATGTTCATATTGGTGTAATACCAGCTAAGTTCTCCTTCCAAACCCTCTGTATTAAGTGGGTTGTTGGTGCTCAGCGATGACCAAGGTCTTGTTTCACCCATTCCACACATGACTGTCATGTTGCAGTGTGTGCACTGCATGTTGCTGTGGTGCCAGGTGGGTGATTCTCTGTTTCTGGAGGTTTCCTCAGTTTCATTTGTTTCTCTAATTTTATCTAGTTTTGCAATTGCTCTGTGGCCAGGTGGTTGCTCACATTATTGGTAGCTCTAATACTGGATTTAAAAGCTGAATAAAATCACTTCTGTGATCCAGTTTCTGTCTTTATAGAGAAAATGAAATATGTCAGGAAGGTGATACCTTCTCAGAGAGTATACAGTGAATGATGCCTATCAGAGACCGCTGAGTAGCAGCCACTCCTGGTTCAGACAATGAAGGCTCTGTCTTCTGTGACTGGGGACTATATCCTGGCAGGTCTGTACCTAGCTGGATAGGTGCCTGTATGCCTTGATACATTTACTGTCCTGTGACGTGACCTATTATGTGCAAATATTGTCTGTCACAGGAGCAGCCTTACATGCAGGGCCTGAGCTGGGGACAGCCAGAAGAATTATCTAATATGAATAACAAGTTCAACTGTATTACTGCTGTCTCTGTAGACACCAGAGGGATATGGCTTTGCTCTGTTAAATAGCAGGGGGAAGGGATCAGGCAGGACACCTTCTATGTGCAGGGTGAAGTCAGGGAGAGCCCAAAAGCCTGAGGAACAGCTGGACACCAAGCTCTCTCCAGCAGGCTCTCCACAGCTCTCACTGTTGCTTTGTCCCTTTGCAGAAGATTCCACCAAATCCAGCTGGTTACTCTTCTCCACCCTTGGGCTGAGGGCAGGAGCACAGTGCTTGTTGGCCCTGGATGCCTGCTCCGCCTGCCTTTAGGCACTCAGCAGTGATGGCTTTGCCACATCTGCACTGTCAATTGCCTTTTTAAACAGGATTTAAGCTAATCCCGTTCTTTACCTGCAGGAAGGCACAGGGCTATGTGTGAAAATACTATTTATGCCTGCTTTTCAACCCAACCAGGCCATTTTCTTCCCCACTTCAGTCACATTCACCCGGCAGTTTATTTATGTAGAGCTATCTGAACCAGAGTCTCTGATCTGTTGAGTGTTGGACTGAGCCTTTGCTTTTGTGATTGTTGGGCCAAGGCTGGATTGTTGGGGCCTTTTTGTTTCCTCCTTTGAGTAGATTAAAACCGTATCTGAGCATAATAGAGGGCTCTTGGCAATGTCACAAGCTTTGACTTGCTTTAAAATTTCTATTTTCTCCCTCTTCAAAACTGTTACTTACCATGTTTTAAATTTTGCTCTGTCAGTGGGCCCTGAACAAGAGGAGAATAAATTTTTTTTTTGCTAGATGTTAACTCCAAAATGCTCTGGCTTTATGACCTCTAACTGTGCCTTTATGCATGGGTATGAGGCAAATGAAGCCAAACAAAGATAGCAACTCTGTATTTCCAGTAATAATCAGCCATTTCCCAATTTCCTTGTAACTTCTGAGCCTTTGAATTTTACTCCTCTACATAAAGTCTTAATTTTTCTTTCGTACTTCATTGCTGCTTATGGTTGTTGTGAATTTATAGGCATTGTCTCTTTGCTAATTCTGCTCAGTCTGGCTTGTGAGTGGGTATGCATGAGAAGATGCTTAGCAACTGAAGGCAGAGCTTCAAGAGGTGTAACTAAGAAAGCATTTCTGCTGCATCTGACTTCAGTGTTTCAAAAGTGGTTTTAGTATTTAGATTCTCCTTGCCAAGCTTCAGAGGCATGTTTTGTTTCATTTCTTTTTTTCTACTAATACCAAGTACTTTATTGCTTTGTTCTGTATGAAATCTGGGAAATCCACTCACCCAGACTATAGACAAGTTGGTTTATTCAGGGAGATAAGTGAGCAAAACCTCCCTGTGTAAATCACTTCGCACCAGAAACACCCTATACTTAAAATAGAAAAATCAGCTCTTCAGCTGTAAAAATGTTCTCCACTTCATGAATTTTTATTAAGCACATTTTTTTCCTGCTAAGCATGCTAGTAAGTCTGCAAGCCTGGTCTCTCTAGCTGGGTAGTCAACTATAATAGCATTAAATGAGAAACAAAAAGCTAGAGAAAATGTTTGGTGTGGACATCCAGTGGTTTACATCATGTTGTCCTCCTTCCATTTCTCTGCTTGCTGTAGTTGTTGACCTGCCTTTGGCATTCACATGAGCTAAAATATCTGCCTGCTGCTCAGATAGCCTTGTGCCAGGACTGAAACTGGAGCATATTGTTCCATCATTAAACGGGCAACGTTGACTACTTGGGAAATTAACAACAGCTGCAAGTTCTTCAGCTATTTTTATTTGTACTGTAGCTCTAATTTTTCTAGTATGTTTGTGCTGAAGTCAGAAGAGGAAAGGAAAATAGATCCCCCAAGAGGCTGATTTTTTGTTTTTAATTAAGAAAAGGGCTCTGCCTAACAAAGGCATCCATAAAACAAATAGTACCAAGGGTCTCCTAGCAGTTTACTCAGTGTTTTGTGGGCCCCTTAGTCTGGTTGCTGGTATGAATTTCTGAGGACTTCAGTGGCACCTTAGTATGTAGTGAGGTAATTGGCACTTTCCACAGTCAGCCCTCTCTTTTAAAAGTCCTACTACTAATAGCATCTGTCTTAGCCTTTTATAAAGATTGCTAGCAGCAAACAGTTTTCTGTTTTATTATGTTTTATGCTCCTAGCCAGAGATATAAGCCTCAATCCCTGACAGCCACTCCGTTCGGTGGTCTTTGGATGAGGCCCTAAAGTCAAGCTAAAAAAGTTTTAGAGGATGATTGTTAAACAGGATTTGTTAAATATCCTTTAAGAGTCCAGTGGCTTGAGTTTCTTCCCATAAGTCTCATGATCATGTGTTGGGAATGACAAGGCAGAGCCTTATCCTTTCTGAAAGTTCAAGAAGATGCTCCTAAGAGCGACTGTAGGAACCAGGCATAAGTGCATTGTTTCTTTATTTGAAAAGCAATTTAGCAAGAATGTATTTTTTCCCTTTAACTGAAGAGAGAGGTGGTCCAATTCTTTTGTCTTGTTATGTGACCTAACTCATGGCCGGAGATCTTTTCCTTAGGCTGGACATCATTTTAGAAAACCGCATACCACTATGGGAATTTACAGCCATTCCTTTAAAAATCTTGAATATAGGTTGGTATGGTTCTGGATTTGAGTGGAAATGAAGAAAGGTGATGGTTTGCTGTTCATATTCAGTAACTTAAAACCTTAAGGGCAAAGCTAAACCTGTTCCCCCTAACAGGGGTGCACTGTGAATAGTAAGAAGAGTCTTCTTTGTAAATGGAGCCCTAGTCACATATTTGAAGGACTGAGACTTTATTCAGTATCTGGTGTCTGATTTGGGAGTCTCTAAACTAGGGTGAAAATTTCTGCTGTTTTAAAGGAACGTGGCTTTGCTGACATGGGTTAGCACCCTTGCATTTAAGCTATTAGAAATTTTCAGCTTCTCATTAGCAAGCGTGAGCCAAAGGCAAGCAACCTCTCAATGGTGAGGTGCCAGGCTTTTCCTTTCCCAAATTAGAGGCAAAGCACGCTACACAAAAAGGATTTACTTTTTGCCTTGCACCGTGGGAAGATGATAAAAAGATTTCTGCGCTGGGCTGGCACGAGGAGCTGTAGCTAATTCACGGTGTTATGCTTTTGTGTCAGAAAGGGCTCAAGGTACCAAACTTGGTTGTAGGTGAAAAATTGGTACTTCTGCCTTTCATGGAGGAGAGGTGCACCAGTTATCTGTCTGTAGTATAAAAATGACAAAGCCAGTGGATTTGTCCCTTCATCAGTACCTTTGCAAGATTCTGTCATTCTTATATGGTGGCCAGTAATTCAGCGACTACGTCTGTGATTTGTTTGGCTGCCACCCTCTTGGTTTCTCTCCTCTAAAGCCTGTTGGGAAGCATGCTGGGAAGAAGCCTTGGCTGTGGCTCAGAGTCGGTGCCATTTATTCTAGTTAGCCCTAGGTTTTATTCCACTTCATATTTTTCCAGTTGTCCTGGGCATGTCATTGTCTTCCTCTCTTCTCTGCCCTGCTGCTCCTATTCTTTTTTTTTCTCATCCATGAGTTTGCATTTGTAGTTACAGTATAAAGGGTCCTTTGCCTGAACAGAACTGCCCTGGAGAAATGTAGGAACTTTAGTGCTTTTGTGCTGCAGTGCTGTTTCCCCTCTGAGGTGAACCCAGCACTTGGAAGAGCAGCTGGCAGGCCTATGAAGAGAGGGGCAGCAAGCCAAGCTGTATCCTGTGAAAGCAGAAGCAATGCACTTGAAATCTCTGGAATTGCCCACTACATGCACAAGGATTAAATTTTCTCCGAAAGTTCAGTTTATGCAACATTATCAACACTGACCAAAATATGCAAGTGTGTCTGTGCTCGTCTCTGAGCTCTTGGTGCTATTTCCATCTCTTAGTGTGGGCAGGCACTATTAAAATCCTCAGTGCTTTCAGTCTAGTTGAATAATTTTCTAGCTGCTAGGTTTATAAATTAAACATTTATGGCCATATCTCATGCTGTTATCCATCCATAGCAGTACCTCCAGGCAAGGATCTTGAGCTTTTTTGGAGTGTAGACCATGTGTTAAAGAAGAGCGAATGTTTCATTTATGCCTCATCTCACTCTTGCACTTCTCAGTTGCAGAACATCCCTGAGGTAACCTCAGATACCTCTTGTGAGGAAGTAACCTTAGTAAGAAGATTTTTTTATGTCTGTGCTGTCTGTGTCAAAGGAAAGGGCAGAGTTCGCTGCAGCATCCCGAAATTTTTTTATGTCTTTTCAAGTAACTTCCCAACACACAAATATGATCTATCATCTGCAAGCTGGAAAAAAGAAAAACAGAGCATCAGATGAACCACAGACCACAAGGGTGGTAGCGAGAGGTCCAACAGTGATAACTAGGACATTTGCATTTTAACTGTTATTAATGGAAGCTGAAAGCTTGATGATGTCCCAGAAAAATCTATGTATATGGACAGATGTTTGAACAAGGGGCATGCACTGATTAACGATGAGAGGAGACATGTAAAAAGGTACCTACGTCCTGCATGTCCTTCATCAAGTTGTGAAGTGAGTGGTTTGAGGGGTGAAAGAAGTGTGAGCGAAGTTGTGGCTTCTATACGTAACCAAAGAGGTTGTGTGAATTTGTCTGGTTATGTGTATCTGGTATCTCTATCTAAAAAAACATCTTTAGCACCTTTTTTCTTTTTCTTCTTCTTTTCCTTCCAGGAAGTTATTTTGAATGTGGAAAAACTCAGGTGATAACTCAAAGCAAGGAAATGATCCTTTTAGAAAAATGACAAAACTCATGTACTTTTGATTTAAATGAAAAGATTTGTCACATTCTTAGTGGTTTATGTTCAAATTGGACAAACTGGGACATTGCAGATTATTGTTTGGGTACATTCAGGCTCCTAATAAAAGAAAAGCAAATATTAAGGTCTTATGTAGGAGGCTACTTCATTTGGGAAATGAAGTGGCTTTGCCATCGGTAGGCATTGTTACTTGCCTGAAAGAGTTGTCTGTTTATTTGCTATTCTAGTCCTTTAACAGGAAATACTCCGAGGACAAATGCTTAGTATTTCTTCCTGCTCAAATAAGTAGTTGTGAGGTACAGCTGTTAGATTTGTCTCACTGGAATTTAATAATCATATGCTATTGCTGTGTCAGTGTATTGGGCTGTCTGAACAGGAGTCAGTTTAGGTTCTTAGTTTAAGTTAAAAGGCATTGATGTTTCAGTCTACCTGGTGAGTATCTGCCTAAAAGCCACAACAGACCATCTCCCTGAAAGCTTGAATTGACTTGTTAAACAAATACAAATAACATTCAGTCAACTTTTCTGCTGTTTCTTCCTCTGAGGAGAGTTTTGGTTTGAGACAGAGATGTGTTTGCTGCCAATCAGTAGGAACTTTAATAGACTGTGTGCAAGAATAGAAAGATGTGATTATTAGCCTGGATGAACCCAAACCCATAAACTCCTCCCAGTGTTCCAGTAACTGAGTCCCAGAGCAAATAGGTTTCTGGACTGCTACATGGAGATGATTGTATGACAGCCCTGTTCAATGAGCCAGCCTTGCAGACCAGACCGTGGTTTGCCTTTGCTGTATTACTGAGTTTCAGCATTTTCTTCAACGTAGTTAGTCTAATGTAGCTGTAACAAATGAACTAAACTTTCCTTTAGAACTGTTTCTCCAGTCCCAGTATGGTCATTCAACCAGATTGGACCTGTACCATAAATTATACATTGGTGCTTTGCCCTTGAGGGGCTGAGTGACCTTGTGAGCATGTGAAGGACACAGTAATGATGGTTGTTAATGTAAGTGTGTAGGTAATAATTGACTTCACTATTAAGCAGGTGGGAGATGACCAAGTGTGAAGCTTCCCCCAGCAAAGCATTCAAGTAGATGCTTCTCCTCAAAGAAGTACCTGGATTCTGACATGCCAGGATTTTTAGAAATTGGTTTTCAAATATCAGAATGTTTCCAAGGTAACCTCTTTAATCTCCACTGTGTTCAGATGCTTACTAATTTAATATACACATGATGTGTGTAATCTGATTTAAAATTAACAGATGCTCCTAAAAACAATCTAACACTGAACGTGATGGGTTTCTAGAAAAACCTCTTCAAGGTGAGAACTTGCCTTGGCATTTCTTACCTTCCAGGAGAACAGCATTTAGATAATATTTCATTATTATTGATTTCTTTTGTTCCCTGCGCCACTGGGTGTGTGATTGGTCATGGACTCTGCATATTTATTTTTTTCAGACTGAGGATTTGATATCTTCAGTGTTACAGATGTTTTCAGGGCTTCTAAGCACAAAGGATTTTGATCCAGTATTTGCAGTTTTGGAATAAATATCTCAAAACAGTAAAAACAGAAAAGTCTTAGTTGAATAAAAAAATATTTTTTTTTCTAATAACTCCTCCTAAGAAGGATCTGAGGAAGGTGTGCATCCCTGGATTAAATGTCAAGAATGAAAAATAAGGGTATTAGGGAGGGGAGCAAGAGTTGCCATGATTATGCAGCTGCACTCTGTCCTCTCAGCTCACGCTGTCTCTCTCTGTGGAACAAATGAGTGGGGGGGCAGGGGGGTGCATAACATCAACAGAACAGAGCCTGGGAAGTCCCAGAGCAACTGCCCTATGTCCTAGGGACCATCCAAGAAATCTATTTTCCTGCAGCCTTTGAAGGGCTGTCATAACTTAACTAATCAGCGTCTGTAGCGCAGTGCTGTTAAGTGCCTTAATCTTGTCTGCACTGCAGATGACTGAGAAAATTGAGTCTGAATTCATCCTCTTTTGCTTAGCCTTTCTTTTGCTTTGGTTTTATTAGTTTGGTAGATGAAAGACAGCCCCTGAGGATTTAAGTACTAGGTAATTTAAAGGCTGTTTTCATTCTTGGGATGGTAAAGTGGAAGAATGAAATGCATGTAGGAAAAAGGCAAATTTGCCAGTTCAGCATGGACTGGTGTTGCTTTAGATAAAAATGGGGGAACCTAAAACTAGACTTTGCCCTTAATACTACCCTAAATAGTATCAGTTCCTGCCAGCAGAAAGTGCCCACTCAGGGCCGAGGCTGGAGATGAACAAAGCTTCCAGTTCTTAGTTAAAGGAAAGCTAGTTTTATGATGTGACTTGTTCTGTAGTTAAAGAATGCAAATAATAGTCCCCTTGGTTTTATTTCTCATGCACATATAAAAGGAAACAGAGTAACTGCCACTACCCCCTTGAAGCTGCAGAGACTCCAGTGGAATGTTGAGTCTTTTTTGCTTTTCTTGGGTGAAAATGCCTTCAGTATGTGGCATGGCTCATGCTTTCTTGGAGGTCGGACATTAGAACTTTCAATTCCACCAGGAAGGTTTAAACACCCCCACTCTCCAGTTTTTATGTTTGTGCAATTATTTCTGCATTCATGGGTGTAGAAATAAGAAGGTAAAGCAAGTCCTAAACTTCTCTGATACTGAGGATCTCTTGGCACTTTTGTAAGCATCTGGTTTGACATTCTCATGTAGAACTGAGCTGGGTATTTCACATAACTATGGCAACTACCATACCTGCTTTCCAAACAGTTTGAAAAAGATTGAGTAAAGTTGTTCCATCCAAAGCAGTCTGATGGTGGTTTGGGTTGATGTCAAGTTGAATATGAGTCAACAGTATGCCCTGGAAGCCGAAAGGGCTGACTGTGTCCTGGATGCATCAAGCACAGCATCACCAGCTGGTCAGGGAAGTTACTGTCCTTCTCTACACTGCATTGCTGTGGCTCCACCTGGAGTCCTGTGTGCAGTTTTGGGTGTCACAATATTAGAAATTAGAAATTAGAAACATAAAATTATTAGCGAGCATCAAGAGGAGGGTGACTGAGGTGGTGATAGACATGGAGGGCAAGACTTAATGAGAGACAACTTGTCTCACTTGTTTTGTGGAGCCTGGAGAAAAGAAGGCTGAGGGGTGATCTCACTGGAGTCTGCAACTTCCTCAAGAGGGGTGGTGGATGGGGAGGTGCTGGTCTCTCTCTGGTGACCAGCAGTAAGACATGAGGGGATGGAATGAAGCTGCATCAGGGGAAGTTCATGCTGGACATTAGGAAAAGGTTCTTCACTGAGAAGGTCACTGGAACAGCTTCCCAGGGAAGTGGTCACGGCACCAAGCCTGTCTGAGTTCAAGGAGCATCTGGAGGATGCTTTAAGCCTTAAAGTTTAGTGTTAGCTAGTCCTGTGAGGAACAGGGACTTGGACTGAATGATTCTTACGGGGACCTTTCAAGTTGCGATATTCTGTGATTCTATGAGAGTTGTGCTTATTAATTTCTCGTATTAGTGCTCACACATGTGGAGAGATAATTAGTAGGTGTTACTGCTGAGAACAGAGAGAGAACTGAGAGCTGAGCGAGATGAGGTGTGTGGATGAGGTTTTGTAGAGGTGATTTATTGCCCCGGTCGGGCTGTGGGGAACGTGCAGCAGCGCCGGGGCGCGGCGGGGAGGGAGGGCGCTGTCCGCGGTGCTGAGCGCCGGCCCCGCACCCTCCCCGTCGTGGGCTCTGAAACATAAGGGTGACTTGCTTTGCCTTTTATTTCTTCCTTTTTTCCTCCCTTGGATATGGATGAAGGAATTATATTCAATTGAAATTGTATTGTTCTGGGACTGAAGTGCATTTGCAATTTGCTGCATAATGGTCAAAAAAAAAATAAACAAATAAATGAGTCAGGTTCCTGAAATGAAATGGCACACAAGGGATATTTGTATTTCGTCTATGGGAAAGGTTAATAGATCTACGTGTAAAGTAATGTTTTGTGATGGGAAGCTATCTAATGCTAAACCCACATTAATTCTAAATAAAAATATGATGATTGATATATATGCTTGGAACAGCACAAGAAGTAATAAGAATTAGATGCTTGTGCTGAAATTTTTTACTGTTGCAAAACACACACTGATTAATTCAAGGTGGAAAACTTGTTTCTTTTAAGAATCCTATATGAGATATATTCCCTTCTTTCTTAGAGAACAGACAAAAAGTCTAACCAAAGCCAGCTCCTAATGAAATATATGAAAATCATTCTTTATACTATGAGTTATATGACTTTGTAATCTTGATGTTGATGAAAGAGTTGTATAAACGAAATAGTATTTGTTCTGTTTACTGTTAAATGGGAGGGAAAGCTTGATAAAGGATTGGCATCCTTTTATACAAGAACTTTCTGCTGTTTCCTCATTATTTTAGTAAATAAGAATACCTGAACATAATCCTGAGTTTTACCTGTCTTTTGCCACAAGGGTATATGTTGAAATCACTGGTTACATGGCTTGCGAGCTCAGTGTCTTAGAACAGTCTTGCAGATGGGCTACGTTCATCCTCAGCTGTTAGCATCACCAGGGAAGAAGTAGGGATGAATTTTGATGCATTTGGGCAATGCTAAAACAAAATGTGTTTTCTCTAGCAAATTGTTTTCACCCTTAGGCTGCACTTTCCTGTTTCAGTATATGCTGCCTCTTACTTCAATGGATATTTTGCCGTTTTCTTGGCTATGGAAGAACAGGATGCCTCATATTCTCGTGTCTGCAAATCCAGTCTTTCAAACTTTCCGCATACAGAAGTCCTTCTGATACAGCACAGCTTGTATCTCCTAATGCTTCCAGCTCGTGTCTAGGCACTGAGAGGGATAGTGTTCTGAAAACTGATAGAATTTTAAAGGTCAGATCCCATAAAACATTGTGATTTGTAGCCAATAATGTGCCTTCTGGAACAGCTTATTTAGTCTGAAGTTGCACTGTAGACTTTCTCTTCATTTTGTCTGGGCTTCATCAAGTATTTGCCAGGTGTGGTGACCAATAAAACCAGGAAAGATCTGAATTTTGCAAGCAGCCTTCTGTACCAGAGGCAGCAGGTATGGACAGTTGTTCCTCAGATGCTGTGGAGCCATGTGGTGAGAAAGGTGTTGTCCTTCCCATTTTCTCAGTTACTAATTTGATCCAGCAGTATGGAAGACAGAGTTCTGGCTCTGTGTTGGAATAAGATTGTGTGATGCTCAGAAACAATAAGATCTTGTTCCATGTCTTAGATACTTCTAACTCTTTTTTCCTGTTCATCTGTGTACTATTCCGAGCAGAGCCTCAAGACTGGCATGTGGATTGTCTTGCACCCTGCTAATGTACAGTATATACCCAGCTAAGTGGGAGGTTACAGCCACTAAGCAGGTCATCCCAGAATACCAGGAGCCACTTCCATCATATCAGTATGGCAGGTCACTGTTAAATGCCTGGTTTTTTTCCTTCTGAATATACCTTGGATCCTTAAAACTGTAATACATAATGGAAAAGAAAGAGGCTCACCCTCAGTTGCTGGTAACTGATAGGGTTTCATTGGCCTTGTGACTGATAGCAGCCCCGTGCCTCCTACAGAATCTGGCTTTGAGCAGATGTCACAAACTCGCTCTGGATGTCCCTTCAGCATACAGAGAGCAATTGCCCTCCGTCTGCCCTCCACAGTCACAGCTGTCCACAGCAGGCTGCTTTTTTTGTTGGTACCCATAACAAAAATGCACTGTACTTGTACTGGAATATGCGTATGGGGCTTTATTTGCTTTTACTTTTTTGTTATTAATTTCCGAACCTCCAGTGAAGGCTGGGTGTGAATTCCAACTGGGTGTGAATCCCTTGATTACAAAGGGGAATTAATTGATCAGACTTATTTTCTTTTTGTTGTCCTGTGGACTGAGAGATAATGATGTGCAACGTGGAGGATATTCCTGCTAGAGATAGTATTTCTGCAAATCCTGCAAAGCGTTTCTGTGGAGTACCACCTGACATTCAGTGAGCAGGCTGCCTGCTCCAGCATCCCCCACACCATGTGCATACATGTGCATTTCGTGTTCTGTATTTTATGGTGTGATCAAAACCAGCCTTTGGCTAATGTTTTAGTAACTCCTATTTCTCATTGTTCTTACTAGCAGCAGTAACATTTGCAATATCAATCTGTGGCAGGAAGCAGGTTTCCTTTCTTAAAAAGGAAATCTGAAATAATTTAGAGGCCACAGAAAAGGACAGCTTGCAATTCACTTTGCTACAGTCTTGCAAAGAAAACAGGCTACAAGACAGATGCTGATTTATTCAAAATCAAACAAACAAAAACCCAAGTCTTGTCTTTTTTCTCCTTCTCTTTTTTTCTTTGCTAACTTAAGGAATGTATTCAAGCATCTGGCTAATTCACATACCATTAATTCTCTAAAGATTACATATGCACACCCAATTAGACCTGCATAATTTATTTTAAAAATGAATGTACTCTCGTATTTATATTTTATAGCTGTGCCAAATTCTTAAAGGGCGTAGAAGGGAGAATTTTATAAGAGAGATGTGCAGAGTCCTTTCCCTAGAAAAGCTGGGAATATCAGTAGGGCTGTACCTAAGCCTAGTTTTAAAACCGTAGACACTTTTTTGGCTATTAGTGAATGAGTAAATGGCTTTTTAAATACATGAATGAATGCTTGTTAGAAAGTCTGAGATACCGCCTGTCTTCGTATGGGAGCTGGCGGAGTGGGCACCCATCCTGATGTGTGAGGTCCTATTGTATTGCAGCAATATGACTAATCTTCCCTTTGCGTCTGGTTTGTGAGCTGCAGTGAGTTCCTGCCAGCTGTGGTTTCTTGAGTGTTTAATAGTCTCAAAAAACTACAAGGACATTGCTCTCCAAAGGCTGAGAGCCTGATGCTTGATGGCATATGTCTCCTCTTGCTCTTGTATGGCTCTCCACCGGCTTAGCTATGAGGCCAGTACCACTCAGAAGAATAATTTGGATCTTGGCGAGAGGCGGATTATCAGCCTTCTTCAGAGGATGTATTTGGGATGGGAAAAGCTAATCTGTACCCTGACCCCCATTCATCTCTCTGGTGCCTGAGTGCTAAAGACACTAAAATCCTTGGAGGCAGTGACATTCTCGACTTACTCTCAGCAGCGAATTCCTGTGAAGTCTGCTAACCAGCAGTAGAGAGAGTGGTTAGTAGCCGCCTGCTTTATGTCAGGCTTTACTGGAGTAAAGTTGCCATGGAGATCGGTGGGAGTTTAACTGAGCAGGGAGCTCAGCGGTTTGCCCTTGTGCGTGTAAATCTGTCTGACATGTCATGTGGATCAGATTTGGCTCTGCTGCTCACATTTGAGGTCCACTTGCTTTTTTTGCCCGATTCCCATGTAGGAGAGCTGAACAACTGCCATGCAGTATTCATAGCACTGTGATATTAAAAAAAGGCAGAACTGGGATTGGTGCCTGCTCTTCCAGGGCCATTTTAAAAGTAAATATGGGCAGCGAAGGATGTTTACTGCAGGTATTTAAGCCCTGTAAGATGGAAGGAACTTTCCCAGGCTGACAGCAGTAAGCATATTGGCTGTCTGAAAAAGAGAATTATTTAGAGGCAGAAACAGAAATCCTACAGTTAGGGAGATGTTGGAAGGAAGAATCTTCCCAGTTCATTTTAGAACTTGTACGGCAGATTAAAATATGGGGGGAGGGGGAGTGCTGAATGCTGTAATGTTAAGGATATGCAGGCTCCACGTGCTCAGAAACATTTCTGGGAAAACATCAATTAAAATGCTTGAGCCTGACAAAAACGCTTCAAGGCTGTTGAGGTAAATGGTGACTCATACTGGCTGAGAAGCAGGAAGGAAAAACATTTAATGGGAGTGCACACCCCAAGCTGTACTCTGAAATGAGGCTTCCCAAGGGGTTGACCTGCAGGCACTGGGATTTTAGCCAACAACATCTGCTGATCTACAGCCTTCAAAGGTGAAGAGCCAATATATTTTTCAATGACTCAGCAGCATGTCTGCTGGGTTTTTCAATGCATGTAGGTTTTACACGATGTCATGGAGAGAAACTTGACATATTTCTAATTTTAGAGTAAGAGGAAACAGCCAGCTGTTGAAAATATTTGAAGAAAGGGTTAAAAAGTTGGAAACTTTGAAGCGGGGGGGGAGAAACATGGAATAGGATGAATGCAGAGATGGATCTTTGAACACCACTTGCTTCAGCAGAAGCTAAGGGGTCCTGAATACACTGCCTGGACCGTGGCATCAGTTTGAGAGGGGAACAAGGTTTCTGCTGTGTTTATCCTAGGGAAGGAGGACTGGTCCTTTCAGCATAAGCTAAAGCTTGTGCATCTCGAAGACTGGTGTGAGCCTGTTGTGTTACTGGAAAAAGGCCTGATCACGTGCATCAAAAGCATCTTCTCCTCCTCCTCCCCCAGTCTCCTGTACCACTCTTAACAATTTAATCCATAGCAGTTTGTCTTCATGGGCTGTAATTGATCTGTCTGTGATTTAGCTCATCAGATGCTCATTAAAGAGTTTGCAGCCTTTTTTATTCATGAAGAGTGAGAGTCAGGGATCTAAAACCATTTTGTCTTTGTCTTAACTGGATTCATTTAGTATTCTGGGATTCGGGAAGGCTAATAAACTTGTACGAGCTATTATTTAAAGGTGAGCTGCCAAGTGAACATGAAGAATGATCCAAACACCGGCAGTGTGCCAGCGGCTCTTCAACATCAGGTGTCAGGTGTGAGCAGCAGAGGGAATTGTTGCTAAAACCCCAGATATTCCTCACTGCTCTGCAGTGGGCGTCCCACAACGCCCTGCCTGTGTGTGATGGGATAACGCAGCTTGCATGGCAGCTCCTGGAGCTGTGTCTGCAGTAAAGATGGCATTTTGTGCTGGTGATGTCAGGGGGATACACAGAAATATTTTGTGCGTTGTGTGGAGTTTGGGCTTGACATCTGGTTTTCTTTATTAGGGGCCGCTATTGTTCCGAGCTGCCGCCTGTGCTCTGGCAGTGCCCGTAACAACGAGCGCTTCTCACGTTGCCAGCACACGCATGCTGAGAAAATGCCTGTCACCATCCTTTAGCAGGGATATGCTGGCAATCTGCAAAAGAGAACAAAACCCCTGAGCTGCAGAAAGCATTTTCCTTTCCCCACGATTATAATGAACAGTTGAGACATTTCCAAGCTGTAGAAAGAGGAGATGGGATAGATGGTTCTCGATTCTGCTGCTTCCTGAGCCTGGCTCCGCATGTCACACACTTCCAGAAAGGTGAATAGGTTCCCTATAACTGTTGAATTTACTGTGTCGTCATATGTGTAGTATCATCAAATTGCTTCTGCCTTGGAGGTTTTGTAAAGGACTACAATCATGCATGGGCTCTTAAGTTGTCTGTGGTCTTTTAAGGCAACATTTCTGCCAGGGAGCACATGCAGCTGGATCCTGGGTCTGCGCCAGATGTACTGACTTTGTTCGGGAACTGTGGGAAGCTGTGGGCGCCCTCCAGACAAAGCCCTGCATGAGGGATCTGAATCCTGGCAGGACACGCTGCCATTTACACGAACTGACTTCCCCACTTGCTGTGTGTATCTGGATTGGGAAATATTTGGGAATATAAACCTTTCCTAACTGCTTGGAGTCACAGTATTTATAAATACTCTAACCTTGTGTTTATAACTGTACATTATCCTATGTAAATATTAATACCATATTTTTCTTTCTTTGTAGTGTACAGAGGCCAAAAAGCATTGCTGGTACTTTGAAGGATTATATCCTACATATTATATGTAAGTAGTCATTGCTTTTCTTTTTCAAAAGAGAATTAGATTCTGTAGGCTCTTAGACTGTTATTCTTTCACTAATTATACTTTTTATATAAGTTCCCTGAGACTTTTTCAAATTTCACCTCTTTCCCTTTCTCCTTATCAAAAAAGTGTACAGATTCATTTTGCCACACACCCCAGATGACCTTTCCAACTGAGAACAAAACTCAAGTACTTGAACAGCTCTTATTTCAGAACACTGAAAGGAAACATAAGTAGAGCAGTGTGAAGACAGTTCTCCCTTTGTTTTGAACAAGGACAGGTAATCAGACAGAATACCAAGAATGCTTTGAAAGTAACTTTGTCCCTGTGCTAATACTGCTGTTTAATTTAGAGAGTCGAGGTGATTTGTTATCCATGGCATAACTGTCCTTTTGATGAGTGGCATCTGCATTCACATCAGGCTTGGGTATGAACCAAATGTCAATGACCTGTAGGTGTATGATTGAGGATCTCTCTAATTGCAGTTTTCTGTTTCATATTGCCCACAGCAACGACAAAAAAGTGGAGGAAATATGTGAGTGGGAGGTACATTGCATGTGGATTTGGGGGCAGAAAGGAGATAAATATAGTAAACTTTGTACCTGGGTTGTATAACGTTATAATTGCAAACAACTGTAAACATAAGTTTAAAAAAAATAAAAATAAAGTGGAGTGGAAGAGCATTAGGTTACCTGTTCCGTGAGCAAGCTCTTTCTTGCTTAAAAGCTCTAATCCTTATGCTACCTGAGAACTTCCCTCCCTTTTTTTTCCCACCTCCATTTCATCTGCGAGAAGCAGGAGAGAAATGCTAGAGACAAAAAGCAGCCAGGAAGCCAGTTGCGAAACAAAGCCCACAGAAAGAACAAAGCACTATGATTTAATTATCTGTGATCCTGGATATTAACTGCTTAGGAAGTGTTTGAGCCTAGAACTCACTGTCTTTTTTTCAGGTGACTGAAATGTTGAGAATTACTCATAAATGGTTGGCCAGAACAGATGGAAGAATTTAAATAAGTTCATTTTCTTTTCAAGCTAATAACAACAGGACTTTGGTTCCACCTACATTTTATTTTGCTTTGCTACAATGCTGGGATGTTACGAAATTATGAAAATCCCACTGTACCGTGACATTCAGGGGTGTGTTATTCATCATCACCTTGGTGTTTTGCTTACGTTTCTGCCCATGTGCTTTCGTGGATAGTGTTTGTCTCCCTTGGCAATACAAAGGGATGGGTACTTGGATATTGGGTATTGGTTCAGACCCTTTGTGTACATACAGAGTCCTGCAAAAGCAAGGGGTACAAAAAAAATCCTGTTGTATATTGACACTGTCAGGTCAATCAGAAGACTGTCAGTAGTCATCATGTGTGTTTGTGGTAGTTACTGCAGCATCATATTATCCGAGTCATTGCATGGAAGTGTTGTGGCTGCCAGTCTCCTGAACAGTGCAAGTAACTGGAAAAAGGAAGGGGGAAGGGGCAGGATGTGTGTGCTCAGCGATTGTCCCGATGGCGATGAGTGTCACGTTAATGCTAATGTTGTTGTTGTGATTATGAGTTTAAGTGGGCAAGAAAAAACACTAAGGAAAGACGATAAGGATTTGGAGATGGTAAAGCTCAGAGGACAGATAATGTGGGACAAGTGAAGGAATATGGAAAGGAGTCGGGAGAGGGTAGGAATGCGTAGGAGCCCAGCAGGGTTAAAAGGGGCATGCATTAAAGCAGTAGGAAGGTCATGCATATCTGTCCTGCCTGGGCTGTTCTACTTTGTTACTTCTGCAGTTTCAGTTTCTGTTGTCTAGGGTCCCCAGCTGCTTCCTACCTGCACTGTGTTTTCAAACCTGTGTGGTGGAGGAGAGGCACAACTCCACTCTCAATATCTTAGGGCGAAGTCCCATTGCTTCAGCACTTGTTTGACCCTTCACTGAGTTAATTCAATTTGCTAATCCCACAGAAAGTTGTTCACTTTAGCACATTCGAGTCAGTGTTGAATCAGCTTCGTATGGTTTTTGGCAAACACTGGTGAAATGGGAGGAAGGGAGTATTCTGCATATTGTGGGGGAGGAGGCATGAATAGCATCGTCTCCATCAGCATATGGTTACATGTTAAATCATCTAAAGGCATAATATATAACTTTGTCCTGAGAATGCCTCCTCTGTACAAATCTAGATCTGGGATGTGCTGTAGTGAAACGGGTTTTATTTTATCTTACAATTTCTGTCGCAACAGTCCATACGAAGCAGATATATTTAGGTTTATATTTAAAGGAGTTCACAATAGATTCCATTTGTTTCTATCACTGGTTTTCTGAAAGAAGTTTTTGCTACGCAGTTAATATACGTAGTCTCTCCTTTGGTCTCGAGACTATCTTTGGAGACTTACGAAACCCAGCAATGCAATCCTTTTTAATGATTTCCCTGTGATTTCAGTCCCATGCTGGCACTATGTCACATCTCTCATGGAGACAGTTGGTATTATAATGAAAAGGTTGTCATGTCAGCTCAGAAATGCCATGTCCTGTGTCTATTCACAAATGTAGTGTGGCATGCTGGGACCAAGGTATCCCTGAACTGGCATCTACATGCCTTATCACTTGTGGGTAGGCACATCCTCCTCTCTTTAAATTACCCAGAGTAATAGAAATCTGGTGGACTTTCACATAAACTGGTGGTTTGCTTTTATCGGAAGTTTAAAGGCAAGATAGCTGAGTTAATCTTTCCTGTAAAGGCTCTACTTCAGCCATCCAAAGACAGATAAGAATGTGTCTGCTAAGCCAGAGGAACAGTGTGCCAAAAGAAGTGTTCTGGAAATTCAGCTAGATCTGGGCAGGTAAAACTTGCAATTATATGACTGTTCTACTTTAGTTTTTTTATTCTATCTGTCTTCCACTATAATAATTTAAAAAAGAAAAATCTGTTAGAGATATTGTTCAAAACTTTCTTAAAACTTGTCTGTTATGCTTCCTGTCTTAACAGCTAGGGCAAAGGGTGGAGATCTCTGTTCCAGAACTAATGACATAGCTTTCTGTCCAAATATTTAATGGTATTAATATTTTTTAAAAATAATTTTTCCAATGGATATAATTATTCTATCCTTCATATATCATCAGTAAGCTTTAGTTTAATTCAAGCATATTTCTTCCAAATGTAATTCTATTTCTTAAGGCTAGACTGAGGAATTGATAATTTTCCAAATTTTTCTCCCTCTCCTGTGTGAGTAAGATACAGCTTATTTCAGACCAGAAGTGAACATGGAAAGCTTACCAAGAATTTGAGAGACATATGCTGGTCTTCTGTCATTAATACAGAGAACTTCAAGACTGCTCTTAATTTACTTCCCTAACCCAACCAACCATTTCTCCATGTCCTTGTCGCAGGAGTCACCAGATACTGTTGCCAGTTAGATACTTTTCTCCTACTTCAGCAAAATGTTTTTTGATATGATCTAGAAAAATAAGTAACCAAATATAAAGCAGAGAAAGGAATTAGTCATTGGAGTCTAATTCTTATCCTTTGGAAAAGCAGGGAGCCAAGTTGTTCCTGACTTTGCTTAAAGAATTAGATCATACATCTCCTTGTGTGGATGCACAGAAAGTGATTCAGAATTAAAGCTGTCTCAAGAGACTCAACTCTGATGCTGTACAAGGATCCTCATCCCACTCTCACTTAAGTAAGCCAGCTCAGCCTTATCCTAGATGTGCTTGATGGTTGGCAGAAGAAACAGTCAAGGTACTTCTCTTCCATGGCAATAATGTGAATAGTATTGTAGAGAATGCATTAAATTGCAAAACCACCTTCCTTGTAGGCAGATGCCAGCAGCACTTAAGATACTCCAGTTGTTTTTCCACTTCTAAATTGGGCATGAATAGGAGAGGCAAAGCTGCCTTATGTTTTGCTGATGAGTAGTAGTTTGATTGGAATGATTGTGAATGTCCCCCTCACTGCAGGGTGAAGTGTATTTCCTGGTATGACTGATCAATCTCATAGGTCTTTTCTGTTTATTTTCCCTTCAGTTGTTAGCTACCATCATACTGGGGCTTTTAATGAGGTGATAAATTCCAGATGCATGTTTCTAATCCTCTCCTTGCCAGGCTTCATGGCATATTTATAAAACAGCAGGAATGTTTGTGAGTATGAGTGGTAGGCATGTGTCCACAGCAATAGCTATACCGTGGCTGATGTCACTGCGTCAGTGCAGTAGTCACCCATAGGGAGGGGTCCCATTATCCCCTGCCCTCTGAGCCTCACCATGGGGTTTCTGTTTGGGTTTTTTTAACTCATTTAGCTGCCTGCTTGTCCAGACTGTAAGGTCTGCACTTGGTTACGAGAATATTGAGGGAGACAGTGTGGAAAGAAAGCCGTGCTGAAGTTGGGGTAAATGACATCTCCCACTCTCTGGTTTGTCCACAGATAGCTTCCACTGCCATTGTAGTGGAAGAAGCTCTTGTTGCTGGACTTGGTGTCCCTTCCAGCTGCTAGCTGTAGGTGAGGTTTGGTTTTCCTAACATGACACCTACTTGTATATGTGATGATTTCTAAATGCGTCCTTGGTAGCCTTTATCTTCTTCTACGTCCTAATTATTGGCTTTTTGCATCTGAGTTCAGCCCTGGGTTCCTTGTCTTAAGTAGGTCTTGACTTCTCAAAGGTGAGCTACTAGGTGAAAAACCTCCAGAAAGAAACATGGACATTTTCTCTGAAATTGCTGTTGGTAATGATGTGAAGAACAGAAAGAACAGAGAGGAATGCCATCTTGTAACATCTTCTAATTCTTATCCAAAGCAGGACCTGAATTAATGTTGAAAGCATGTGCAGATGGAAGTGCTGTATTTTTAGGCTAATATGTTTCTGCCATAGAAACTAGTTTACTGCATACAGCAGACAACTGCACATGTACACATCTGCGTTGATGAAATCCATTTAATTTTTCATTTAGAATTAGTCTAAGAACATTAATGGAAACCTAAAAAAATTAATGTTTGCTAGTATTTGTCATGTTTAAAACATGTTCCTGCCCTGCATGGGAAGAGTCAGTTATTTTTCTTATTGTAGAGAAGAATGTGGAATATATCAAGTTTGTGGTTTTTCATGGGTTTTGAAATAAATGTTTTGTGCATTTCCACATGCTTCTCTTACTTTGCAGTACTGTATTTATCACACAGTCATATTCATCTGGGTTTTGAATGTAAGTGCTTTTATTCTTAGTGGTCAGTCCATAATAATTCTGTGCATTATCAAGAACCTGCGAAATGTCCCAGATGAAAACATTAAAAAAGTTATTTTGTCTTGCTGTTACTCAGATAGCTCAGAGGGCACTTCTTCCATCAGCGTGTGTACAAGAGGGAAACCACCCCAAACCAGATACTGGGTGTGTTGCATGATGGTAGCTATTGTCTGTGCTCCACATCCTGTTATGTTTACTGCTGTTAATTAAATTGGCTTTCCTGATGGTACACTTAACTTTCCATTGCAATTACAGCTGCATGAAGTGTCAGCAGGTGTGTGCTTAGGGCAGTAATATAGCTGCTGATTTATCCTTCCATTTGATTTGAAGCCAGCAGGGAGGAGGAAGAGGGGAGGCAGTGTAATAGTTTTGCACGCTTCCAGGCGCCTTGAATAGCTGGCACTGTACAGAAACGGAGACCTGGATTCGCTCCAGGGCCACCAGTTTTGCAGTGTGCAGCCCCAGGAAGGGCCTGTTTGCATACGTAGTTCAATGCAAGAACGTAAGTGCACGGTTTGTGCCGTGAAGAAAACAGCAGTAATTATCAGACCGTCCGTATTAAAAGGCGACAGAAACCCACCACTATTGCTCAGTCCTGCGTGGCCTTAAACAATAACAATGCAAAATGCCACAATTAGCTTCAGCAGTCAGTGCCCTTGAGGTGGCCTACTCCTTGCTCCAAATAAGAAACTAGAGTCCTGTGATGCTGATGAAGCTGTTGAGGTTGTAGTCCCGACTGCTGTAATTACCCAGCAGCTAGGTGCCTTGCCACAAACTGGAATTTCCTTCAATGGATCAGTTATCTAAAGCAATCTGGGGCAAATTAGGCTGCCAAATTAACAACCAGCTCAACTTGCTAGGAGTAGGTCCTGGAGAGGGGAGAGGGGTTTAATATCTCAACCTTCACAGGCCATCAAACAGGTGATGGACCTGATTTCAGATTTAAAGCTCTGAATGATTTTGGAGTTGGAGCCTGACCAAGTATAGATAGCTAATTGTGAGAAAGGTCAGGAAAGGAAAAGACGGCATCCTCTGTCTTCTAGTGGGGTAGTCCTCTGAGACCAGACCCTCCCCTGGCTGAGGTGGAGCAGAGAACCCAGTCCCGTCCCTTTCTCGTTTCTAGAGGATGGGGTAACCACAGTTGTGACTTACCATGAGTGAGCCTCAGTTTTTCCTGTGGAGGGTGTTTGATTTGAAATACTCATCAGGTCATTAATTCTTCCATGTTCCAGGCAAGAACCCTAATGAGAGGTTGAGAGTCAGTTGATTCTGGCTTCCTGTCAGTGGGACAGGAAGGGTTGCACCTGATTTGAGCTTCAGTGGACAGCATCAACAAGCATCTGACACCAAAGTAATCTTGAAGTTCTAACCCTTTCTAAGTAGGGAGACCCTGAATTAAAGTTTTGAAAGACTTGATGGCACTCAACAGTTGGCCATTACTACCCAGATCATGCAGTGGCTTGGTGCAGGAAAAAAAGGTTTACAATGCATTAGTATCTTAAATTGAGGCAGATAGCAAATTCCTGGATACCCATCGCCCCCTGCCAGCAGACTGCTTATGATTTCCCAAAGCAGGGATGAGATGCAGTAGGACTGCCCGGCCACTGGGTGCAGCTTGAGATACGAAGAACTAATCATCTGTTTAATTAGGGGCCTGATGATTAACTAGAAGTCCTCGTTCTTGTTGATATGAGAAATTTACAATTCCACCTCCAGAAAATTCAAACTTGTCATACACATTATCTGTGGCTTACTTTTGTCAGAGACTTAAAGTATGCTGTTTCTCCGCTTTGTTCTGTGAAAGAAAAGCCTTCAGCCTGTGTTGAAAAATGTCTGTTTAAGGCTCCGTATACTGACAGAGGGCAAAGCCCAAGCAACTGCAATTCTTGCTAGGTTCTGCCACAAGGGGAGCAGAGAAAATTTCTAGATGGGTATGTGCTGGCCAGAAAGCCATGTAGTGGTATTTCACAGCCAACAAAGAGAGTTCCTCTGTAGGGTGTCTTTCTTCTTGGGATCTGGGAAGAGAGGGCTGGGGTTCTGGAAAACCTTAGGGCAGCAGAAGATTGTGAGAAGGACTGGTTTGATAGGAACAGCTGAGCAAATACTTCTCATCCCATCAGACGTGGGGGAAGATTTGCTGTGTTCTGCTGAGTTCTTGGACAGAGATGGTGTTTATAGGCTCTTCACCTAAAGAATAATTGAGAAATAAGGCCTTTTTCAGCTGTTGCCTGCTCTTGTTTTTCATGTCTGTGTGAAGGACGGGAGCCAGGTATCTTGTCTTGTAGGAGATTTTAGTTGTGTCAAAGCTGACAGGACTCTAATCTGAGCAAATATTGTTTCTGTCTCAGTTGTTTCTACTTTGTAGAAAAAAATTACCTGACAGCCCTTTTCCTTTTTTTTTTGCCTTAAATTTTCTTATGTAGTTAAGGGCTGTGTGATTTACCAAGTACCTGGTGCTCTACTGGGTACCAGCAGCATTGTTTTTGCTCTCAAGTACAGATGTGCACTGTGGTCATCTGTGAAGCAGTTGTATTTATTGTAATAAACTTATCTATTCATACTTATCAGACCTATGTTTTACAAGGCACTATTATTGCTTATGCTGAGAGATCACCTTTGCTATTTATAAGAAGATAAATGCTTTTGGGTGCTGAGAACCTGTAACTGCAGGTGACTGTGGTGGAGTAGTGTCTGCTGAAAATTAGGCCATGTACATGCCAAGGAGACACAATCAGCCCTAAGACCAAGGCTGGAATGCAGATGTTGCCTGTGACTCTGCTCCACCAGCCAAAACCTTGCCTGTCTTACTGCTCCTCAAGCACTTGAGTGAATGCCAGTGGAAGGATGTGGTCTTTGTGTTGCAGCATGTTTCTGGAAAGAGATTAAACCACTTTGGGACTCAGAAATAGTTACTTAGGTGAGACTCCTGAGTGCAGAGTTGGACTCTATGTTTCAATTCCATGTTCTCTGGGCACCTGTAGCAAAAAAGATTCCTTGGGATAACCCCTCCATTGTGCAGTGGTCTTCCCCGTGTCTTTCCTTAGACAGCAGTACAGGCAAGGGGTTTGCTTGTTTGCTTTGAAGACTGCTTTTTATGGGAAGAGGGAAATGCACTTACAGAATGTCCAAAATGCGCTTACTCTGTGTCTGCAGTAGGGAGTAAACTTGGTAGAAAAATAACTCTTTCTGAATTACATGGTACACCTTCAGTTGATCTCCCCCATTCTTCATCCGTCAGGTCTAAGTCTTGTGGCAGTGCACCTCAGTGACATCGCTCCTCATTGATAGCACAGCCACGACTCAGAGCTTCATCAGAATTGTTTCTGCTAGTCACTTTGTGCTGATTGCCTGCTTTTGCTTTCTGTTTCAAGGCTTTTTTTGTTTCTTCTCTGTTCAGCATCATTGTATCCTGGCAGCTGAGTTGCGAGCAGATTAGATTATTTTATTTTTAAAACTTTTTTTTGTCCTAGAACAAGTAAATACATATGCACACTTCAGCTGTCTGCTTGTCATCTGTTCAATGGGAGTAGACCTGAACCTTCTGACGTTGAGGGCTCAGCCCTGGATCTGCCTGGGGGTGACCCAGCCTCAGCAGTTCATCCCTTACAGTTCTTATGAGGACTCCTTCTGGTCTTTTGCCCGTGCCAATATTAGGGCGGCATCTGGCGTTTCCTTAGCTTCATCTAATGCTACTACCAGCGCCCCCCAAATTTTTCCTTTGTGTTCTTAGTTTTGGTTTACTGCTGTATTTTCATTTACACAACTCCCCAACTCCCTTTAGTTTTCTTGCCCCCTGCTCTAAAACTGCCAGTGCTTCTTGTGCTTCAATGAATCCCAGTTTGTATCACAGGATTTACAGGTATGTGCAGCAATCATTTAACCTATGACTGGTATGCAACCTTTTTATGGAATTCATGTCAGGCTTGTCTTCAGAACTGTGGTTAGAAATCATGCAGTTTACTGTATCTGGTTGTTGAGGTGGGGTTCTGGTTTTATTTCACCCTCTCAGCCTCTGTCTCTGTGTCTGCAGTAGGGCTTCTGCTACTACATGTGGATTGACAATTTATGTTTTGTTTTACTCTTCCAAAATACATTACTGATCAAACATCTTAAAAGTTAAATCAGGGTTTGGTCTATATGATGCAAAACATCTAGAGAAAAAACCTAAGAATACTGCAGCATGCATCTCAAAGATGTGGTGGTGGTGGGGAATGCAGCTCTTTGCTGCAGCAGCTCTACTAGGAAGGGACTTGTTCAACTCTGTAGATGCGGGAATAATTGGAGAAGAGCTATTGGACCATTTCATTGAGCAGCTATTATCCGCAGAACACCTGCAAGTAAAGTGTTGGTTTGTAGGGTTTGGGTCATACCATATACCTTTATGTGTAACTCTCTGCTTTTGCTTGTCCATAAAGGAAGGAAGTTCAGTGCCATGATTTAAGTGTGAACCCAGAGAAAAACCTCGTCCCTGTGACCTGACACACTGTGTAACTTTGATCTGTGACACAGCAGTTCCTTGGTGTGCCAGCAGTTCTAGGCATTGAACATGCAGCTACAGTCCTTTCACTCCACTGAATTATGAATGAAAAGATGTACCTTCTAAATCATAAATCATATTGCAGACAGTTTTCGAGAGAGAGATTGTATTCTTGGTGAAGTTGCAGATCAGCAAAGCAACTAATTATGTCTTACTCTGTGTCATGGGTTAACTTTTGATTAATGAAATGAACATTGCCTAGCGAAATGCAGTTCTTGGGATCATCACTGATCCGTGAAAGAGGGAAATTGACTTTAGAAAAGTCTTCTGGAGATGAGTTCAATTCACTTCAGATCGATAGTAAGGCTCATTCTGCTTCAGGTGGCATTGGGCAAAACTGGTCCTTCCCTGTAAAGCAGAGCTAAAGCATGGGTGCAATTTAAAGAAAATTCATACCAATTCAACAAATATATGTGCATGTGCTTAATTATGGGGTTTTTTTAATGAACCATGGTCTTAATTCTGCTGTGATTTGCCGTCAGGCAGTGAGAGATAGTACATCGAAGACTGATTTTACTTAAGCTTGTATGTTACTCCGTTAATAAGCTGATTTTGTTGTTGTCTTTTGCCAGCTAATAAATCTGGCTTTTGTAAGTAAGTTAATTGTCATGTAATTGGGATCGATATTGTCAGGAGTTGTGTTGTTTTTCCATAGTGCATTGAATCAAGAACAAGAGATCAGCAGAGCTGTTGCTGTAGCCTGATGGCAGTATCAGCAAACGGAATGTTCGTTCTTCCAGTCCTTTTTGGTGCTGCTATCGAGTGGTGGGGAATACAAACAGCAGGTTGGCATCATCCTTAATTCCAGCCTTGATTCCAGGCTCCTACGTATGGGTACATGTGTCCATTCTCACAGGCATACAGAATAAAGCACCTGTTTGGTTTTATGGGTAAAAAGTGACAGTCACCAGTGTCAGATCTCGAAGGGATTTCCCTCTGAGGTGTGGTACTGGTTTGCTTTCACAGATCCACCCAGCAAATGCAGTACTCAGCCTGGGATGAGCTGGCTCAGAAAGCTTACTGACTGCCAGGAATTGGAGCCATGGTGAGAGACTCTTCCATCCTTTGCATCATTGTTTTCAACCATTTGAAAGTGCAGTCATCTGAAACTTCTCTTTGATAGCCTGTTTGTTTGTCAGTGAGTGGTCTCAGGAGCTTCATAAATATTCAGCAGTGTAGCCTTTCTGACTTCCAGCTGGTGCTTTAGCCTTCTTTAGCAGGAATAAAAGCTAAGCCATTGAGACTTTAAAAATGATGCTGACTCGTAACCTAGATAACTTAAAGATAAAAAGTAGATTGAAGTACTATATTCCTCTACAGATGCTCTTTTAATTTTGGTGGTTTGAATAATCATAATTATATCTTTTAAAATAGCCATTTCCCATCTCTTCTGGCTCTTGAGAAAACAGATGCAAAATAAGCAAGGCGAGGACGGGCATGGGGAAGGTGTGTGTGCAGCTTCTGTGGCCTCTCTGTTTTAGTTTAGATTTTATTACAGGTGAAGCTCTTGGGGCTCTGGGAAATGGTGCCTCCCACCTCCACACTCCCCATCCTGTGCGTGGCCAAATGTAGGTTATCTGGACTGACAGAGCCAGAGGTGAAGACTGCTCACATTCCTAAAATCCTTCTTTTTATTTTTGTCCTAATGGACTCAAAAAGGGCTTACAGATTTATAGGCTCTGTTTCTTCTCTGCTTTTCTGGCCCAACAAAATCCTTGCCGTGCAGCATCAGCCAAGGGGGCAAATGCCCATCACCATGGATGAAGTGCTCCAGCCAAAAGCATGTTGAAGAGCAAATGGGTACCATGAGCACTGGTGTAACAGAAGGCAGCAGCTTCCAGCCCATTTTGTAAGGAACCTGAATCTGTTCTTGGCTTTAACATATGTCTTGAAAGCTCCTGTTGGGTTGACCCACTGTGGGAGCATGGAGGAATACTCAATTTCTTGGTCCCAATGGGACTGAAGTTAATGCTGACTTGCTGAGTCTTGTTAGTAGCTATGTGAGGTCTGGTAGCTTTGAGTATGAGCAGTTGTCAGGGTCTTGGGATGCTTTAAAGAAGAAAAATTGCAGATGGGTCACTTTCAGGTTCAGTGACAGCAAAGTGGGTGTTTTCTCTTTTGCCATGAGCAACTTCCTTGGCCTGACTCTCAAACTGGGTGCCTGAGTCTGTTAATGAACCTTGCCATGATGATCATGTCAGATCCTCCGGCTTGCCTGCATAAATCCTACTTATTTTTCATCAGAAGAGCATGTAAGTGTTTTCACTTGCAAAACAACTGATTATGTATCCATAGAGCATCCTCCTCCGGCCCCAGTTAGAGGCTGAAGCCTATGTGACAATGTATTTTCTGAGTGAAGCCTTGTTAATTGAGCATGTAAATGTGTAATTGTCTGTACAGTTATTCAATTGACACATTTTTAGTTTGCATACAAATAGGGCAGCACAGTCATGCAGCTGAGCAAACTGTCCAAGATCAGATGCTTAAATAAATATGTGCACTCTGTACACAGATGTGAACACCCTTAAAAAGATCAATCCAGTTGTGGTCACCTCCTCCTTTCTTTTTGTATGTGAATATGTTAATCTGCTTATTTTCATCCAAGTCTGTAACATACCACGGATTCTGTGTTACCTTGGTCCTTTTAATAAGTTTCATTGGCATGGGAAATGAGAGTTACCACAGGAGTTGTTCAGAGGTTGCCCTTAATGCATGTGCTTGCTGTTAGTGAAGTGGTACCTTGTGCTTACAATGATCAGTACTGTAATACCTTTAAAAATGTTCTGTGCGTACAAAATAATTAATTTGAAGTGTGGAGGTTTTTTAGAGGAAAGGCTGCTTTAACAATGGGAGTTATTGGCAGTTGCAGTCCAGTGCGACTTCTGAGAAGCAAAAAAAGGCATAAAATTTGCAAATAATGGTACAATTGGAGTTTTCTTTGCACTCAGTGGTTTCTCTGCTTGGAAGCTGCTGATCTTCAAAGATGGGGGTGATCTGGCAGTTCTGTTTTGGAAATTCTTGTCTGTTCCAGTGAATAAAACTCCAGACATCTGTTGGAGGTCTGCAGTGTTCATTTACTGTGGAAGAAAACACAGTAATACTGCTTTTCTTTATAACTTTTCCTTTTTTGTATAGAATTGAGCACCACATTCGGTCTTTTTGAGGTGGTTTGAGATATAAGTGTGTAGGAAGGTAGTTTCAATAACATGCAAAAAGTTCCTGAATAGGGATAGAGCTGTGCCATGTATATGATTGCCAGCTTTATCCAGGCAAGGGTAGTCTGTTCTTAAAGTAATGCTTTGGTTGGGGGTGTGAATGGTGTCAGGGTTGGGGATGCCATTTTAATCTGAGTGACAACCACTCCTCTAACACCTCTGTCTCTTCCTTTCCCCGCAGATGTCGCTCCTATGAGGATTGCTGTGGCTCAAGATGCTGTGTAAGAGCTCTCTCTATCCAGCGACTATGGTATTTTTGGTAGGTCCAGGGCATTTGGGAATTTTGTGTTTGTCCTCGTCTTGTTTGTTGGACTTAAATCAGGGTATTGCCAGCCCTGGTGTTTTGAAGTACAGTAGGTGCAAGTATGCAGTAAGGTCTCTGTGTACATCGAAGTGAAAGGACTTTGGTTTTTTCTTACAAAATTCTCCCAATGTAGTGAGAAAACACTGAAAAAGGAGGTTAATCATGTCAGGTTGACCTTTCCTGCTTCTGCATCCTGCTGCTTCATACAGGGAGAGGTTCCACTTTTATCCAAAATTGCTGAATTCTTTATGCCTGTCCCAGCTACTACCAAGCAGCAGCAGCATTCTGCCTTTTTTTGTTGGGCACTCAGTTTTAAAAGTGGATCGTATAAGGAGGATTGTGCTTTTAGGCAAGGTTTAATATATTCTTGCCAGCTTGAATTGAGGCTTCAATTAAAAAGGAAGAGAAGTACATTTATGGCTATGAGGATTTCACTGGAGATGATAGCAAAGGAGAAGAAGGCAGAAAGACTGAGCTTGTGAAACCAGCAGCTCAGTAATCTGGATAAAGCTTAAACTAATCACTGTTACATGCATAATGAAAAAATAGGGTAAATTCCTTTTGGAGTGGAATTTAAGAAAGCACCTGAATAAAACCTTCTCATTACAGTTGAGAGAAAGCAAATGCTCTCCTAGAAAACCCAATTTCAGGCATTTTTATGTGGAATTTGAATACTGATTAAAAAAAAGCCTTCAAAATTGAAACAAATAAACAGTGAAAAACAGAAGCCTGATATATACTATAATACAGAGATTTCCCAAAGCTGACTGTGGGATATCAGTGTAGAATCCTTACTGATGTAAGTGAAGAGCTCTCTATCTCAATCCCTGGGGTGACGTCGTAAATCTCTGTTTTTCTGTTCAGAAAAAATCCTTTGCAGGAACGCAAATATTAATGTATTAATATTGGCTCAGGGAAAAAGAACCTCCTTCTGCTCTCATTTCTAATGTAGAAACAAGAACAGGGTTTGAGCCTTTGCATGAAATAACTCTTGCTGCCATGCTGTGCCACACTCCTCCTCTCAGGCACCTGGGAATTCTCCAGAGGAGATAAGCATGGTGTGTAGGCTTGCCTCTGGCCAACTTCCTTCCCTTCCAAAAAAGCACAGTTGTCATAGTCTTACAGTAAAAGGCCATGAAACACGATGGCAATTAGGGACAGAAGAACCATTCGTATTTACAAGAGCTTGCATGAGTCACTGGAGTGTCTGATAAGTGATCAAGGAAACACAGTGAAAGCCACTGTCTGAAGAACAAAATCTGATGTGCCCTTGCTGCATGTTCCTGTTTCCACAGCGCCAGGGCAAGGGAATGATGAGGACAGTTTAGTTAGGTTGGAAAAGGAGCTGAGAGGAGGAGAACTGTAGCTAAATTATTTCTTTTTTATTGAGAATGTAATGTCCCATATAGGAAGCACAAGGCAAAGTTTGTCACCATCAGTACTGAAGGCTTCAGTCTTCTGGCTTAAGTGCCAGCTACCATACTTCCCATGGGAGACAAAATTAAAATGTTGCATTATTTTAAGAACATCTAAGATTCTTCTTTTAATGGCAGATGCAGAAAAGTATTTCTCTCTGTACTCCACAAACCTTCTGAGCAGCCTAGATGCTCTAAGCCTGCGGCCTGCATCCACGATGTGCAGTTTGAAACTGTATTGACCTGGAATTTCAGTTTAGCATCCCAGTGGCCAAGGTCAGGTGTGAACTTGAACTTTTGAAAAGTGTTTTACTTTCAGGTTACATGCCAGAAAACATTGACAGTACTAATCACTGAAAATGTCCATAATATATCCATAAATGCCACATGAGTACTATCCCAAATGACAGACCTGCTCTCAAGAGGCAACATATTTAAGAAACCCTGTTAAAAGTTGTAGTCTGATGTATTCTCAGTGAACAGTCTGGAATTAAATGCTGCCTGAATGTGCAAGTTTTGACTTTCCTCTTCTTCTTGCCTAGGTTCCTTTTGATGATGGGAGTTTTGTTCTGTTGTGAAGCTGGTTTCTTTATCCGAAGGCGGATGTACCCTCCTCCATTAGTAGAAGAACCTACTTTTAACGTGTCTTACACCAGACAACCAGTCAACACTGCATCAGGTCAGAGACTGCTCATACCAGTTTCACTGGTTTCTTACTTTGGCCAAGGCACTTAAAAAGGGTGGGCTTTGAGCTTTTGTTTCGTTGGTTTTTGGAAACCGTGCAGTTTGTACAAGGGATTGCACTGCACTAAAACATGCAGCCACCTCCTGCAGTGAGTGATGCCTTCAGCCTTTCCAACAGCATAGTTCAGCTGCAGTGTACAGAAGTGGTTTTGGAACACAGGATGACAGGACTTTCAGTTCTGTTTTGGTTCCTAGTACCTTTACAGCTGCGTGTCCGTGCATGGAAGGAGACTAGCAAGCTGTCCCTTTGCAGTGTAAGCAAAATGATAGGTGTCCAAATTCAACAGTCACAGGAAGAGTTTCAAATACAATTGATAACATCTGGCAGAGGTGAAGGAAAGCCTAGCATTTTCTTTGACAATCTGGCCATCTTGCAAGTATTTTGTTTTTGATTTGCCTTCAGTGCTCTGTGCTGCAGTCTGTCTGTGGCAAAGTGATCTTTTCCCCCTTGTTAGTCTGATTGCTGTCTCTCTGGTAAGTAATAACTGTGAGCATCAGGAGGACCTACCTAGTGAGGGCTCCTCTGGCAAAATTGCTTTGTATGTTTCTAATTTCTTCCCCTCTGTTAGACACTTCCAGTTGGGAACTCTCCTATGTCTAAATGGTTAAGAAGATGTTACAGACACAAACTGACACTTTACTCACCCTCCTTGTTTAAATCCTAAGGTTTTTTTTTTAGTGCTTCCATTCTGCATCTGTTTTTCTCCTTGGCTGAACAGAGAGTATTTTTCAGCTGGGGGGGAGCCAATCCAACCAAATTAATATTTTTAAGCCTGAAAAATAGCCTTATGTGAACAGGGAGTGTCTTTGGCTGGATTGGTAAACACCAGATTTAAATTTAGAGCACAGTTTTACTCTTTCATGGTGCTTCATGGAACATAAATTGTGGGCAAATATAAAATAAGCACAAGTATTTTGATGACCTGCTTAAGACACCTGCTTCCAGACTGTTACTACTGTTACTTAAAAGCTTTGGGCTCTGAGCTAACCCCACCATTTATTTTATTTTTTATTTTTAATTTTTCTACTATTCTAGAGATATTCAACAGCAAAAGCAGTGAGAAGTAGTAGTCAAGTGAGTTCCCATTTTCCACTAGGTACTTTTCCAGATTTGGTCCCAGTAACCAATTCCCTGTTGAGGCGGAGCCCTCAAAACATGTCTCATTGCCTATCTCCCTCCTTCCGTGCAGAGATAGCTGCAGCATCTTCTGCCATCCCAGCAGCATCTGCTGGGAGTGCCTTTCTGGGGGCCTGACTGGGAGAATGGAAGGGGAAGATCCCTTAGAAGCTGTGTCATTATAGGAAACACAGACTGGTGCCAAAAGAAGAAAACCTGTTGCTCAGCCATGCCTTTTTCCCAGTCCATCTTTATTTAAACAGACAGAGAGAAGGAGAAGAAAACTAACTTACATCTTGAGATAGTCTGTGACTTCAGTTGCATTAAGTCATCTTCCACCACCCACTGTGATATCTGAGGAGGGTTGCACACCAGCTTTGTTCTTACGGCAGCATTCTCCTTATGTGTCATAGCCAAGGAATTTTGTGTTTGGCCATACATTTCTTCTCCTTGTCCCTGCAGGCTCTGACATAATTTCCTAAATTTAATCTGTGCAAAGCAATCTTGTCCCATTGTGTTAGCCAGCAGTAACTGGCTACAACTTGGCTCTTTGCTTCATGCAGGTTCACCTCTAAGCTGTATCATGCCTGGGAGGGAAATTATCCATCTGAGTTGCACTCTGTCTTATCAGCAGATCCAGGATGCCACAAAATAATCTGTGAAGTCCTTTTGTAAGACCTGACACCTGAGGGCCACAGTAGAGACTGCTTTGTCCATCTGGGATCCCACACCTCTCCTCTCTGCAGACAGAGAAGCTTTTCTGTTAGGGCAACTGAACAGAGCGCCTGTTTTCCCTTTCAAAGGGTAGTTGTTTGGGGCAGTGGTGCCCTTTGTTTCACTAAGGGATTTCCATTGGATGCAAAACTGAAACTTTTGGTGGTATCTGAAGAAGTGAATGCAGTCCTGCCAGCCTGGGTTTTTTCTGGAAGGGAGAAAGATACTCCTTGTCTGGGCTCTAATGAACACTTTGAAAAACCTTGTCCAAGTGTGCAGAGCACAGGCCCTGGGAGAGCACAACCTGACGCCTCTGCTGTTGCTGATACCTTTTCTTTCCTTTTCTTTCTTTCAGGGTCACAACAACCTGGAGTGCCGTATTACACAGATCCAGGTGGACCTGTGATGAATCCCATGGCTATGGCTTTCCACGTCCAGCCCAATTCCCCACAAGGAAACCCAGTTTACCCACCCCCACCTTCCTATTGCAACACACCACCTCCGCCCTATGAGCAGGTGGTGAAATCCTCCACGTGAGGACTCTGGCTCTCTGACCTGACTGTGTGAGAAGAAGGTGCAATTGCAAAATGACCAAGATGGAGGGCACCTGCCCTTTTGAACACTTGCTAGTTCTCCAAGTCCTCTCTCTTTCCCTTCCCTGCACCTTTCCTCATTAAAGTTACTTGCAAAGGGGTGATTTTAAAATTTTTTTTCTTTTTTCCTTTTTTTTTTTAGTAGAAGTGGATTTTTTCTTTGTCTTCAAAATGAGAGAAGTTGTCTTTGTAATGCTTTTAATGGAAAACTATATTTAAAACCTGTATGTCTTTCTCTTTATTTATTGTTCATTTCAATCAAGGTTTTACTTGCGTTGTGGCAGGTTACTGATAGCAGTTCTTGTGACCCTAGAGTGATGTGCAGCCTCCTAAGACCCCACAGCAGAAATGCCCTCATCTAAGGGAAACGACAGAGAAAGAGGATAAAGGTAGAAGCAGCAGGGCAATGATTTTACCAGAAATTGTGACTACCGTCTCTCACTTTCACATTTTCTTTTACAGTTTAGTTCTGATGTATAACAGGAAGATGCTCTGATAGAAGTCATTGTGACTAGAGTACCAGCGTTGGTTGAGTCATGAGGCAAGGGCTCTGCCAAGTGCCCTAGAAAAGAGGGAGTTGTTACTGTAAATGATGCATCCAAGAAGTTAAGGACTGGGACTTGAGTGTTTCTTGTCCGTCATCTGCACTCTGCCTGTGTGGTTGGCATCTTGGCTCCCCTTGTTTTGCCAGTGCTGAGATTGTATGAAACAGACAATGACCTGGATGTTGGCAGTGAGAGGGAGGTGTTAAAACCTCAGAGATACTCGTGCCTCTGGACAGAGCAGTTAGAAACACTGAAATAAATAGGTTTTCTTCCCTAAATTGGAAAATACTTACAGTAAGAAGGGACAGGAGCATAGGTACAAGTTTACTTCATCTGATGTTGATGGGAGTTTAGTCCCTGAGAAATAGTATCTTTCATAATAGTCTTATTGCTGCCACAAAGAGTACCAAGTAAAGCTGTCATCTTTAAGTGACAGATCTGTAAATCTGCTCCCTTCTCTAGGTCAGAAAAATAGTAACTTTTTGGGACAGGTTCTTAATAGCATTCTTTGATCTGATGCACAGATGGTTTGGCTTTCAGTTTCTCTTAGCTCTTCATGCATTTTGTTGTGAGTGCTCATGGCCAACCCTCTGAGTGACCACAAATGAACACCTTCAAATAAACACAGAGCCCCTTTGCCTGGCAGGGCTCTCACAACCATCCATGTCTAGCAAGAATGTGAAGCTGCTCTGAAACATGACTGTGCTAATGGGACCTTCTCCCTATGTGCATATTCAGAGTCATGTCACTGAGCAGTGACAAAAAGAAGATGCCATTGCCTCCTGCTGCTGAAGGACCTGCGGAAACAGCATAGCTGAGGGTTAGGAGTCCAGTGTGGTCTTTTGGGTACCAGGTGAATGCTCCTGTGTCATGCCAGCCAGGGCACAGAGGTCACTGCGGTGGTTTGGAGTAATTTGAAGACCTGTGTTGCGCAGGGAATCAAAGCTTTATTGTGCTATTGTTCTGAGCCAGTGCCTTCTGAGAACTTGTTTCTAGGTGTCAAGCTGGATTTGCAGAACATCCCTTTTGCTGTGAATATGAGTGTTTAACAGAAAAAAGACTAAGGGCCACTGTTTCTGCTGGTGGAGTTAGTAGCCATCTGGAGCAGAGCTAGTGCTGGAGTTCATTCCTGCATACCTGACTTGGGTGAAACTGTAACCAAGGCTTTCCCTTACTGTGCATCATAATAAGAGACAAAGCAAAGTACTTCTGTGTGTGCAGTCTAGGCTTGGGGGATACACTACAGATAACAAAAAAGCACATTTTATATATGAATACTAGGTCCATCTGCACATCACAACTGTATACATTTTCTAAATTGGCGTGCACTTGAAATGTAAAAGCTGTGTATGTCACTCAGTATGGTTGTGTTTATGGAACATAATTTTTTAAAAGCAAATGCAACCTTTTTCTGTCAATTGAAATGGCGACAGACCTCATGTTAGTAGATAGATGTTATTAAGTCCTTTTATATTATGAAATGTATCTATGACAGCTGGCATTGTCCATTGTCCTGGACACACTGAATAGATGCCTTTGTACAGTGAAATTCAACTTCAGGTGAAGTTTTCATGAAGTCTGGCTCGTTTATTTCCTAGTCTTGATAGATGACACTACCTTGTACAACACAGGGAATTCTCTGCTAGCAAACTTGCTTGGTTTTTTCTTGAAAACACAGCACGTGCATGAGGATCCCTAAGCATTACTTGCAAATCGTTTACTTGTCTTTCCTCTAGTTGCCTCGCCAATTCCAACAGGATTTTACTTGGCAGTGGTGATGCCCTAGGAGCTGCCAGCTGCTGCAGCTTTGCTAAAGTGAACTTCCCCATGGGGGTTTGGTGCTTTATCTGCTGGGATTCTCTGGGTGCAGCTACTGTGTGCTCTCTCAAACACAAGAGAGATTTTGGTGCCTCGCTGATGAGGCAGGGTGGAGTCTCGACTGCAAAGTAAGGTTGGTGGTGATAGCTGGGAGCCCTGGGGATGTGTGGGGCACCCTCCTGCCCCTTCCAGAGACACTGGACCAGTGTGCAGCTGACTCCCCACCGGCCTTTGAGATCTCCCCATCTACCTCAGGAAGGTGATTTTGTGTGTTGGGCCGCTCTGTCTCCTGGTTCTTGCAGTGAGATTTGATTCAGGGAGGTTAAACACCTTGACAGGGCTTGGCCAGAATGGAGATGCTTTAGGGGAGCCGCTGAACCTGGGTGGGGGACCAGGAACGTGAACAGTGTAACCCTCTGAGGTCCTTTCTTCAGTTATGCATCCCCAAAACTTGTCTGGTGTACTTCTGAGGAGGCAGGGACCAGGCAGGGAAGGACACCTTTGAGGTCTCTGCTGCTCTCCCTGGCAGCAGGGAGAATGAGAAGGGAGTCAGTGCCCTTCTGCTGAAATCTCCCAACTACTCTGCTTTATGAGAAAAGACACCCCAAGGGACTCTTGGTACATCTTGCCTGTAGCTCTGGTGGGGCCTGTGTTTCATCACGTTGGGAAGTGATAATGTAGTGACAACTTTTTATGGTTTGTGGGTGGTTTTGGTTTTTTTTCTTTGGAGTTTCTGTGACAGCTTACACTGCTGTGATGATGAACAGCTGGGATTATATTTTCCAAAAAGGTATTCAGACCATGTGAAGAAGCAAAGGAGGTATTTTTTCTTCCCTGCTTTAAAAATACTCAGCTCCAAAACCTCAGAAAGGTTAGCTTTATATACATAGGTCCAGAACATCACTTTTTGGCACACTGGTCAGCCAAGAAGCCGTTAACGCTTTTGCAGATAGTGAAGTCTATTTTCTTTCATTTTTCCAATCTAACACTGCTAATTGAGTAGGTGAGCCAGGATACCTTTGTAGCCCCTGTGGCTGTGGGAGCCCTCCCCTCTGATGCCCTGTCACCAGGAGCTGAGCTGCCTTACGGCTTGTACTATTTGACAGGGAGATGACTACAGAGACACCATGCAGGGGGAGATCCAGCGTAAGACAGCTTTTACAAAGGAACTGCTAGATAATAAGGCAATTAAGGATGAGAGGTGCAACTGGCAGCCAGTGTTCCAAGCTGCCATGTGCTGCAAGGTGAAGGGCACAGCAGGGGAAGCAGAGGGAACAGTGACAAGTTAAGCAGCCCTGCCTTCCTGCACAAATCTGTTATTTTAGCTTTATGCAGTGAGAACAGGCACAAGGATGGATGTATCTCTGCATGTCCCACTCTGTTTCTCTCCTGCTGCCTAACCCTATCTTATCTAATAGCTACAAGCTGGATTTATCACAACCCACTTGCAGATGTCAAGGAGAAGCAGTAGTTTAAACTCAGGTCCCTGTGCACAAATCACACTGGCCCTGACTGTGAATCGACATGAAACCAATGGAAACAAATGGGAAAAAAATGAACACTTCCACCAGGAAAGGCTGCTGCATCAAACACCCTGCTGGGCAGGGCTCAGCTCAGTGCTGCCTGGCTATGAGGTGACACACAGCACACGTGCTCCTTCCATGTGTCTCTCATATGCTATTTACATGTTACAGAGATCTGCTGTGCTAGAAAGGCCCCCGTGCACCTACACCTGAATTTGTACAGATTATCTGCAGACCAGAACTGATCCTCTTAATCCAAAAAAGCAGCAGTTTCTCTCGGTGGCCAAGATGGCCATGAGTGGCACAAAGGGCTTTGTGAAACAGAAATACTGCCCCTTGCTTGCAGCATACTTGATGTTCCGTTCTGTTAAAGCCTAGCTAGAGGAACATTTCAAACTTCCTCAAAGCTGGGAAACAGCTGTTAAGTCAGCTGGACAGAGAGACTTCAACACGTGTTTTAAAAACCAGCTAATCCCGAGTCAGGCTTTAGCTGCAAAATCTTCAACAGGACCCGTGTGGCCACAAAGGAAAGCAGTGCTTTGCACTAAGCAACGTACACCAAAAATCACCTGGGAGCAGCAGCAGGAAAGGCACCTGCAGCGCTAGGAAAATGTGAAGGTTACAGAAAAGCAATCTGCCCTCTTTCTAGCATGTGTTTGATCCTGCAGGACTATGAGACGGGAAAGCAGCTCAGCAGTCAGATCAGTGGGACAGCTATCACCACAGTGCTGGAGGGAAGGAAGGAGAACCACAGTGAAGAAAAAAACAGACTCAGACAAATTACCACCACATAGCTTGATCTTTACTAATAAAGCCAAAGAACAAAACATCAGCATTTTTTTCCTCTTTTTCTGCCCAAAGAGCATTTCCATTTTTAACACTACTGCTTTTTGCAACAGATGGACTACACACACGGACAAAGCAAACCAGGGAATATTAAGACATTTTCTACATTTGTAGTTTGATATCATTTCTGAAGACAATGCCTTGGTGAAATGTACTTTTTCACCTTCACACCATATCTTTCCTTATTGGGCCACCTGGATGTCACAACGCTGTGACGAACAGAAAGGAGGAGCCACAGGGAAAGTCACATCAGGAAGACGAGGCAGATGCACTGTCAGACGCTTCCCAGCTCGATACTTTTCCAGTCTTCCTCAATTCTGAGAGGATTCTGCAGAGAAAGATGGTGCCAGGCCCCACCCTGGCAGAAAGCTGGCTGTGGTACAGAAAGGGCATGTCGCTGACTTGCTCATTATCTTCACAGGTACACTCCAGCATCTTGGGGATCTGCTCAGCATTAAGCTGTTCTGAGTGTGTATATACCTATGAATTTAAAAAACTAGCAGGCTTTAATTCCCTTTAGGGTCTGGCCAGCCAAAATCACCTCCCACAGGAGCTATTCCAAGCATATAATCATTCCAAGGCCAATATGCATATAATCATTGAACAAAGAAACCTGCCAGCTGACCCCCTAGTTCCAGTCCATACAACACAGGCGTGGGATTTGCCAGGAAGGCCAATGGCTTCTGTCTGTTGGCAGGCCAATTCCTGTAAATGTGGTGAGCCCTTTCCCTGTTTGCTCTGCAGCCACAGTGGAGGGGAAGAACAAAAAGGTTGGGGGATGATGTGAAACAGGATCAGAGCTGGGGTCTACCTCCTTTGTTAGTATTTCTCCGAGCCTTCACCCTAGGCAAGTTTCCTTCCTGGCTTATATATGGGCAGGATCAGGGATCCACAGGCTGAAGAAACAAACACAGTTAGCCCTTGGCATTCTTGGCATGGAGGAATCTCTCACTGAGATGGTCTCTGCTGGTACACTGTGCATTGCCTCCGTGACCAGTTCTTCCTGTTCCTCACTAACTCCTCACATTAGTAATTCTCTCTGTTCCTCACTTTCTGCTGCTCTGCTCCTGTTTGCTTCAGCCCAGCTGCTTGCAATGCAGCATTCCCCAGTCCCACTGCCTTTCAGCATTTTCCAGAGATGCAGCTGGGCTTGTTGCTCCCACCTCACCTTCTCCCACCTCTGCCCTTTGCCAGAGGGGTGGAAAAGTCTCTTCTGCTGCTCCCATGTTTTAATCCTACCTGACAAACCAGCAGAGGAGCTGCTACACTGTGACATTAAGCTGCTCCTGCGCTGACACTGCTGCTGTTGTCCAGCAGAACTGAATGGGGAAATTATTAACATCCCAACAGATTTGGCAACAGACGCTAACGCACTCAAGGAAGTCACCTGCAAGGTGCTAAATCAAGAAAGATCTGTGCGGGAGCAACAATTCATCTCCAAGCGCGACTGCAGCCACGGGCGCTCAGCAGATGGCCCACAGGTCACAGATATCCTGACGCGTGCCCAAAAGGTCAAACTCTGCCATCTGTCACACTCGCACCTGACAGAAGACACCAATCAAAATCAGCACCTGGAATGACAGAGCACAGGGAGACCTGGGGGAAGGATGACCACAGAGCCTGAGCGACTGGGAGTACGCTACACTTAGGTACTACCTGGACACACAAACCTGCTCCAAGAGTACTCAAGAGTATGTCCCACTGCTCCCAAACCAATGGCCTGATAGTCAGAAGCACCTGGAGGCAGGTCTAGTATTTCACAACCCCACCACACTACAGGGGGAAGCAAAGCACTAGCAGCAGTTAAGACTACGGGAAAAGAGCTTTTTCTGTGTGGATTTTAAGGTGAAATACACTTCAATTACAGCCGCTAGCAATGGCTTTGTATTGCTCAGTAATCCTCTGCAGCCTGCACAAGCAGCTGGTATTTATCACTCCTGTACTGCTACACGGGAGGGGAGAGCCCAGAACAAATCACTGCCTTGGTTCCAAAGTAACAACCATCCTGAGCTACCTGCATGAGAAGCTTGCCCTGGTGCCCTCCCTTGCTTATCTATATATGAGATGCTGCAGGACAGGTTTATTCCAAATCCAGGTCCCAGCTCTGCTGTTGGTGGCAGAGGGAGGTTAGTCCGAGTGACTCCACCTGCAGTTTAAGCTCATGGCATGGGATGGGGCTTTGCAGCGGTGGGGAGAAGCATCTCCACCCTGCTATAAGCACCTAACACACTAACCAGCTGCTTCCATCAAAGAGAGCCTCTCAGACTTTGAAAGAAGCCTCCCACAACAGCAGCAAAAAACAAGGCAGGTCCCTTCCAGCCTGATAAGTTTCTGAAAAAAGATGGCCTTATGCCTCTTCATTAAACCAGGCTGATCTCCACCAGCTTAGCTTGTAAGGACTGTGGAGAAAAAGGCAGAAAAAAAAATGAACATAGAAACGTTTCTCTTCCCTTTTTAGAGCTGCCAGCACACCAGTGAAGCTGGGTACCGTCCTGCAGCGAACTCTCTCTGTGAGTAACCACGCTACAGAAAGCAACACTGCTCTTGCGAGTCATGCACAAATGTACAGGACAGAGTCACACGGAGACCAGCTTTTTGCTAGCAACAAAAGACTCGGATCAACACACAACATCAATAAACGTGCAGAGCATGGCAAAGACCTGAAGAAGACAAATACAATGGAAAAGAGAAAGTTCAAAACCTGACTTCTCTGGTCCTACATCTGAAGCTGTCACTTCAACAGAACTTAAGTGTGGCTTCTCCTGTTCATGCTCTAATGACTTCATGGTCCTTTGGGGCAGGAGGGGTGAGAAAAGAGCTTTATCCATCTGTCGGTTCAGCGTCGAGTTGGTTCACTATCAGAGGCACTAAACAGTCTCATCTCTTTTGGCATCAGTTTCCTTTCAAAGTGATGGTTTTAGCCATCCTGTTCCACTTTGTTTTCCCTCCTTTGAGGTCTAAGTTCAAACGCTGGAAACTGGGAAGTCTCCGGTACTGAAATGTCTGAGAGGAAGTGAATAGCTCCAGCCATGCCTAAAACATAATGAGAAAGAGATCTTTGTGCACATTAAAATAGCACAGCTGACAGCAAAGGCAACAGCACCCACGTGAACACCTCCCTTACCAGGATCTTTTTTTAAAGAAGTGAACTTAGGCCCTATGGAAAGGCAAGTTCATCTCTACTTTGCCCAGGAAACCAAGTTTTATTTGAAAAGATCAAAGGCAAGAACCAAGATGTCTCTGCTAACATCTCTATAACTGAAGAACCTCAATCCTATTTCAAATTAAGAAAAAGTTAATCCAAGTTTGGACTGTCCTTCATAATTTGAGCAGCTCTTGCTTATCATTTCACTGGTTAAGAAAAAAAGCCAAAACTTTACTGTACTTGTGAAGTACAGATTCATTTCCTCACTATTCATGAAGAGGTCATCCAGAGCCCAAAGTGCATCACCCAGCAGAACTCGTAGGGTGACAGACAAGAGAGGCACAGCAAGGAATTCATACAAATACAAGCTCAGTTTTATGATCAAGCTAAAATCCTATTTTATAAACAGCTATGCACAAATAAATAGAGGAATGTTTCTATATTACAGCATCTGATGGAAACAAAACAATTAGGACAATCCCATAAGATGCACATGCAACTTCTGTTCAAAGCGTGCATGTACAGGCAGAATTGGACAACTGCAAGCACAATTTTGGGTACAAAAACAAAGCCCAAAATTAAGACTTTTTTTCATCTCAAATATGAGACTTCCGGATTTTTCTAAAAAAAATCCAGACAATTAAAAACTAAAATAAAAGCTGTACATCAGCATTAAGGCACAAATCATCCTGCTGTTGGCACTGTTTTGCCTTCTCAACAAATTTCAAAGCTTTTATACAACAGATTATATGCTTGCTTTTTTCCCTCCCTACAAGAGCATGCAAGGGTGCTCTCAGGAATAAGAATACTTATGCTTTTCTCCTTTGAGCATTAAGACAAGAACTCTGTATTTAGAAGCGCTGCATATAACTCCTGCTCTCTTGTGTTCCTTCACGCCCTGGATTGTTTATTTGCAAATATCCCTGCTCGGCTGCTGTAATTTCAAGTATCAGCGGCAGGTGGCGCACGAGTCTCGTTGTTAATGGAGCAGCCGCGGCGCTACCTTAAATCCCACTTGGATCTGTAATTCCTTGCTACTAATTCTGTAACGTGATGATGATACACGGAATAGAAAATAAGCTACAAATAAAAAAATACAAAGCTCTAGGAAAGTATCTGGCAACATGTTGAAACTTACAGATAAGCCCCTAAGAATTCTGCATTGCTGTTCAAGTGATTTGGGTTTATATTAAAACTACCTTTACCTTGGTTGAGTATAGCAGCAAAGAAGGCCTAGTTCTGACAGCCAGCAGCTAGTTTGAGACCCCTTACCCACAGCTGCTCCTCTGCCCAGTCCCTCTGAAAAAGCCATGTGACAAAACTGTTGCCTGGACTTCTCTTTGCTTTAAACCAAGCAGCATCACCACAGTAGAATTTTATTCCAGAGAAAACACTGACACTGGTTTTACATTCAAACTGCTGAAATGCAACCAGCAGTGAAAGTTGCAATGGTGAATGATTTTTCTTTGTCCTTTTCTATCCCCTGCCACCCTGCCTTCTTTTAGGCAGAGGGGATGGTATAGTGGGAGTTTAATAGTGGAAGAACCCACCAAAGACTTCCCAACTCTTAGGCATGTGCCAAAATTGCAAGGATGCCCCTTTCCTGCAGTACAAAACCATTTGCAACACCATCACTTTACCTTCAAAGAGGGAATAAGGTCGGTCAGGAATACGACATCCATGTGCACCATACTCCAAACACCATTCAGCAAACTGGGGAACACATTAAAAAATGTATTTTTATTCAAGAATGTTAAATGCAAGCTTGAGTACCTGAATGTCATTAATAGGTACAAAATGTGAAGCAGTGTAAGCAGACACACAAAACATAAATCACTGAGATCAATTTGTCCTCCTTCAACCATGACAAGGCCACAGTCAGGTTTTAAAATATATATTTGCATAGCATGAGTTTCAGTTTCATAACAATGTGGTAAGTGGGGTAGACATCTGGTTTTTGTAAATCAGCCCTGCTACATGCCAATGAAAAATGCTGTAAGAACACATATACTCAGTCAAAATTTTACTAATATTGTATCAGTTTCTTATCTCTCTTGGTGCTTAATTTATCCACAAACTCAGGACTTACAGCTCTTAACTGTGTTTTGGTTTTCTTTCATTTCTGTGCACCAATTTAGAGATTAAATCTTCAGCTACCATTAATTAGTTTTATTTATTTGCTCTCCCCAAGCCTTATGAAAAATCATTATAAATACAGCTAGACAATTGTGGTCATCAATATTTTGTTGCAGAAGATGGATTACCATTAAAAAGAGTTAACAGTGTCTTTCTCGCATTTGATCAACACTGCTGCAGCAGCTACATTATACACCCATGACTTAGGAACCACACCTGGATCAATTCAGTAACAACCAGCTACTTCTCCTGTATGGCTCCCCAGAGCATACGGGGGGCACAAGTTCCCCTGACATTTCTGTGCTGGGATGCAAACCACTGCTTGTTCAAAACACAGCGCATAGACTCCTGCAAAGCAAACAACTGAGAGGTCTCTCTCTGCTCCCTGCAATTTGGGCAACCTGCTACCAAACATGTCGGACTAACTACAGGGTGACCCAGCCCTAGAGTTGGAACTCTATGAGGTATAAGCATGATCCCAGAGCCATTGCACTGTTCAGTAGGAGGAAATGGATGGTATCTCCTCCTCTATTCCTCCCCTCCTCACTCCATTCTGTTTAAATATTTAGCAGGGGATGAATTTTTCTTCTCTTGATAGAGGTACGTGCATGTGTGTGAGTGTCTTCAGGAAACACAAGGAGAAACCACAAACAAACATTTTGACACACTGTTACTGAGAACAGATTAAACATTTTTGGGCCTCTTCTGGGTATAAATCTTCAAACTATGATTTAATTCTCCCATGTCATCCTACATTAAATGTGAGGACTGAACATGTTTATGGCCTGTTTCTAAGCTACAATCAATTCTTGCAACATCCACATCTGATTGCATACTAGCCTTTATTATTACTTCCAGCCTGGGAACTGCAACAGAAATTTTAAAAATGCACCCTAGGCTACTGAAGCACAACCATCGTTTGAAAGTTCATAGCTTCAGCACAACCCAGATCAAGTAAGCCACAGACTCTTTATTTAACTGAGGAGGGGGGGAAAAAAAAAAAGAAAAAATATCTTAGGAAGACATCTGCCATTATTTGTCACACAGACTAGGCACGCTTGCCACCAATAGTGGCAGTCGCAAGGCTGAACAGCACAGGGCTCAATGCTCTGCTGCCTGGAGCCCAGGATGCCACAGCCCCTCTCTCCTCTTACAGACAGGCCAGCTAGGAGTGCCTCAGCCTCCTGGGAGCCTGTCTGATAATCTGAGAGAAAAGCTAAGCAGATGAAGGTGTGAAGCACAAAACAGGCATCTCCTCTATTCAAGTTCTTGGGGTTCATTTGTGAAACAGTTTCATGTGAAATCAGTTTCCATGAGGTAACCAGGGATTCCAGACTCTTTCCCCTGGGCCTGATGTTTTTAGTGTGAAGAAGCACCCCTGGGAGGGGAGCCATCTCATTCTCTCAGTTACATGCCTCTAGGTACCAACATAACTGCATGTTTGTTTCCCTGCATACTCTGTCTCAGAAAGAAAAGATTTCAAGAATGCCAGACAAGCAAATTCCTCTGCCTGTTTCAAGAGTTCCCCTGAAGGGGATGCTGGAGATGTGAAGCAGCAGAGTGGCTGCAAATCCGCTGCCTGACTATGCTGGGCACCTCCAGCAAACAGTCTTTGGGCACTGCCCCACAACTTCCTTCTTAAAAGGGATTTCAGGTACGTAACTGAGTCTCTTCCTTTTTCTGGCTTTGAGACAGATACGTTTGCTTTTCTCTAGCTTGGTATGGACAAACATCAGGGCTCTCCTGGGCCAGAAATGCAGCACCAACAGGAGCTGCCAATGCTGCAGAAGGTGTGCTAGTATGGAGGATGACAGGGGTAGATGACAGCTGTGCTGCCAGCAATGCCTGCAGTGTGCTGTAGCTCACACATCAGCAGTGGGTGACTCCACGTGTAACAAAGTCACACATTTGCTGTGGGAATACTAGGGTTTTATTTCAATCTCTAGGATGCAGGTATGTCTACAGGTGTCCTCACAGCATGATGCTTTGGTAAATGTGAGACAAGCAACAGCTTTTTAAAGCTCTGCTGACAGAGGCTGACTGCAGAGATGAATACAATATTTTACGTACAGCCAATATTCACTAAAAAGCACCTAGGAAGCAACTCATAAAATTTCATTTGAAATACCTTGTAAAAGACCTCAGTTAAATAGCTGTGTACACAATATGAAACCTCATGTCAGTGAATGAAACTGAAAAAAAAATCCAACAAACCAAACCAAAGTCTTACAAGGTAAGGAAACAGGCAGAGAAAGCCTTCTCCTTCAGTAACTGCTAACATAGTCAAGAGCTTATGGCAGAACCTGGACAACTCCAGTGGAAAAATTCTGAGTGTGTCTTTCTCTGCAATTTATATTAATAAAAAACCTCTAAGTGAGCAATTTAATAACTGCAACTCAGAGCTCTAAAAGTCACAAACAGGCACTAGTCTGAAAACAAGTAATTACAAAAGACTAGAAACAGTATTGCTTGAGGACCTAAGGAGGACAGTGGATCTCTCAGTGGAATAATTAGCACCACATAACATCAGTCTGTTATTGTTCAGGCAGGTTAATTTTCAGGCTCTTATTTTCTTCTGAATACATTTAGTCTCTCCCCTCTTATAGGACATTTGTGTGTTTCACTCTGCTTATTAAGACAGTGCTTTCCCCATGTGCACAGTTGAAGTCGTCCAGTCAAAATGTGAGTAAAGTGGAGCAAGTGACGGGCCCTGTTATTCCACCCACTGTCCCGGCCAGCCCCAGGGCACATCAGCCCACTGCCACCCCAGTTCACCCTTGCACGGGCACTGGGATGTGACAGGGAACAGTGATTTTGCTGGGATGCTGCAGAGCTCACCTTGCAAGCTCGGTAGAGGTACTTTCTGTCCTGAGTTAGGTTATAGAGAGACAAGAAGGAGTAACCATTGCCAGCAGTACCATGGCAGATCCCATACCCTTTTCTCAATAAACCTCTCTGCCAGATGACATCGCTGCAATCCATTGCATCTTTCAAGTATTTATCCTCTTTAAAAGTCTGTGGAATAAAAACAGAGAATAAACACACATCAATTGAAGTACTAATGAAAACAAAAGGAAGCTGCCCCTGAGAGATGTTTTGCTGTTTGTGTGGGGTTTTTCCATATAAAATTTATTTTGAATTTTAATACTCCATTCCTCATAGAGTTGCCTCTCTTTTCTTAGTAAGTTGTTTCTCCTTTCCCTGCATGGTAAAAGAAAAAACTTTTCAGGTTTTTGTTTCTGAAATCAGGACCCCAAAGAAAAAACTCAAGTTCAAGGCCTTTGGTTCTAAAACCTACAATCTATTCGAAGGGTTTGTGGTCCTTTTTCTTCATTTTCTATTCCCAAGCCAGAATTTGAAAATACAGAAATGTGAGGCTGCCTCCAAGAAATGTGAAACAGAATACTGGATATCAAATCTGGTCCTAAATTGCTAAGTCCTGGTCTTCCTGATTAATTCTTCCCGGGTACTCACTGTCTGCCTTCAATTCCATGTCAAAAATGCACAAGAATATCTCTTTGCATACAAGTACTCATTAAGGCAATGTAGGGCTCCTGCTTGTACATCTCTGTCACGTGTACAAGCAGGAACCCTATATTGCCTTTATGAGTACTTGTATTACTGTATTAGTATATTAATATAGTATATACTCAAAAGCAGTAGCCAGTTTGAGCAAAGGAACAAATCTGAGAAGTTTATTGCAACTGAAATGCACTTTAAACATAGAGGGCCCATCCAGAAAGAAGCAAATGAAAGCAAGTAATTTAGCTGACTACCACCAGAATTCCACCTTTATAAAGCCACTTTGTTGCTCGCCTTTGATTAAGTCACTTTACAGATCAACAAACAAACAAACCCCCAAGCCAACAACAACACCAAAAAACCTACCAAAAAAAACTCCAACAAAAGAAATCTGATACTCTGTTGTAGACTTAGCCCTCTGGAGATGGCATCCTCTGTCAAACTATTTAATAAGGTAATAGAAGCAACTAACATGCAAGACTCTTAAATTCACAAGCTTGATAAAGGAAGTGGCTCTCTCTGATCAGGGTTTGCCAGCTACTTAGCTGTAACATTTTGAATTAAGGCCTGGCAACACCACCTGATTTCCACGACAAACACTGCTGTCTGTTATCAAAAGTTCCTGTGCCCGGTATGAAAGCATAACCAGCAAAACACACTCCAATTTTTTTCTTTCAATGCTTCAAAAAGCAGAATATAAAGAGTAATAGAAAAACATCATATGTTTCATCACCTTAAACATAAAAAGAGGCCAAAAAGGAGACTGCTAATCAGAACTTTGTCCTGTCCCTCTTACCTCCTGCAAAACGTTTTGTGCTGGGGAAAGCATCACACTGACAAAGAAGGAGAGAGTGGAGAAGTGTTAAGTCAATCTCCTACCACAGTCCAAAGAAAAAGCAACTGCAACTGCTGCTACATGCAGCAATGCTGTAAGGAATTTACAGTTCATATTTCAGGTAGCAGCATGAGTAATTATTCCATAAACCAAGCCTGCTTTTCATCAGCCCACTCAGATGCCAACCAGGGAATCTGTCAAGGAGGGCTGTCAAAAGCAAGAATAGATTTGCATAAATTCAATTAAATGGCATACTTTCAAATGTCATGCAAATCAGAAGCACACAAGAAGACAGGTAGCAAGCCTAGTTAAGAATGGAGAAGGGCAAACAGCAGGCTTGTGGTAGCTCAGCCGTTTTATTTATGCCCTGGAAAGGGCCTGGGATCTTGGCTCTGACTTTAGGTTCTCAAGAGTTATATCTTAATAAAGGAGTAATTTATGGAAGACATGCTTTGGCAAGGCACATGAACCTATACTTTTAAAAACCAGCATAACTGTTAAAACTCTTGGGATGAAGATTCAAAGAATTTAGGTCAATGTTCTCAGGACTCTGATGCCAAATTGTTGAAATATACGTCCCTTTCCCAAGAAAGCCTAGTAACTACTAGTGCCCTGAGAAGCAATTTTACCCACTTATTTTCTCTTTACAAACATACCAATGTAAGTATTCTGAGGTTTTTAGGTGTCTAGCCTGGGGTTCTTGTTTAAAAGCCTAGATCTAGAAACATACTAAATTAAAGCCTTACAATCTAACAGGCCTGCATACAAGTCTCCCTGTAAAGATAGAGGTATATATACGTATCTTTGTGTGTATATATATATATATATATATTAGAGCTTGGTGCTAATTACACCAAGGTTGTGGGTTTGATCCCTGCACGAGCCACGCACTTAAGGGCTGGACTCGATGATCATTGTGGGTCTCTTCCAAGCCAGAATATTCTGTGAATCTGTGAAATCTATGAACACAGAATGACTCACTTTATAAGCTTGCATGAGCATGTGGATGACTCCGGGGGCACCATGGCACCAGTGAACCAGTCTGTCAGTCTCGTTGCTCAGCGATGATGGGTAATTCCCAGATCGGAATTTTTTATGACGCACGTAGTCAATGCTTGGCTTCACCAGCTCTGCCAGGGTCTCCTGGTCCACATTTGCAACTGGCTGAAGAAAAAAGTAAAATAAACATCACTAAACACATCGACAGAAGTAGTAACAAATTGTGTATCAACACTTAACAATCTGCTTTCAAGTATCCTACATATGTGCCCTTGATCCAAATACTGTGAATCACATCCTACGGATTTAATTAATGTCTACTTATTATACCCTTGCAAAGAGGATTTTTACAGTTATTGCAGAGACAAAGAAATTGGGGCACCAAGTTGTTACCTGTCTTAATGGAGGTGACACAGAAAGACTATGAAAGAACTAAGAATAGAGTAGAAAGTCTCCCAGACCTCTCTTTGTAACTTAAAATAGGGGGAACACTTACAGGAGAAAGACAATTTTATAGATATGGTGCTCATAATACACACTTCCAACATACTGGGTTACACATTTTGTTTTAAAAATAACTATTTCCCAACAAATGAAGGAAAGCGTATATAGCAGCAGAGGTTTATGAAGGTCAAAGTTTTGCATCATAAACAAAACTCCCTGAAGCTATGGGCTATAAATCTACATTTCCAATTTCAGAAGCAATAGCTACCTCACCAGTATCTAAACATCTTTGTACTACAAATTCATCCTTCAATTGCTCTTAGGAATTTTCTTCCTAATTTTTTTGTTTAATTTACATCCTTGTCAAATGGAGAATGCATCCATCAACCTGCATGCTCCCTGTAACTAAAGGTTTAAAAGCCAAGTAACTGTTGGGTCTGCAGTTGCTCTTGGTTGGCATTCCCTCCACTACCAGCCCATTTTACAGCATTTTAACAGCAGAGCTCTCTATTTTCACACAATCTACATGATTTCTGGAATTCCTGCAAGCTGTAGGAACAACCACAGGGACTGGAGCCTATAGCAGCCTAATAACTGAGCTTATTTTTTTTAAATAACTTGTCTTTATTACAGATTCAATGCCATAAAATTTCACTGTTTCCCACCAGCTCCAGCACATTTGCATTCAACAGGTGAGCACACTCCTTCAATTCAAAATCTGACAGCCAAATGAAGGAAAACTTTCAATAGCTATATTGTGAGTAACTTGAAAAAAACAGAAGCCTCTATTTCACCTCAGCCAGGGAGCCTCTGCCAGACTTCTATCTACCAGGTCTCTCTCAAGCAGACTCCGGCTCTGCACTTTTCTGAGTAGAACAGAAGCGTTCGTGCTGCTTATCAGAAGTACACCTGAACACAGAGCAGCCTGTCATGAGGAACACCCCAAAGCTGATGAGCCCTCACTCAGACTCACTCAGAGCCCTCCCTGTGAGGTAGGGAGGCTTAGTAGGAAGGTTTGGTTTGAGGCTCTCGATTTCACACTGCACTCCTGCAGAAGAAGGCAAAGAGGATGGGCACCAGCAATAAATGCCTTCAGTCTTGGGCTGTGCAAGGCAAGCCCAGCCCAGCTCAGCCATCCTTAGGAGGTAAATCCAAGAAGAGCAGAGCTCTTTACCTTGCGCTTCCAAGAAGATTTGAGTACAAGTGAGTTTTTTGCCCAGGCTGCTGAGATTCCCAGCACTTACTTCGAACAGCTAAAGAGTAACCTACAGGTGTGTGTCCTGACTTTACGGCCAAGAGCACTGATGAGCAAACACACACTTTTGCTTCAGAGTTAGCGAAAGGATCTTGGAGTAGAGACTTTCTAGCTAACACTTCAGAATTCCCTCTCTACCTCCTGGATGAGTTATTTAACATGGCTAAGCTCTTATTCTTCCAGTAGCCTGTAAGTAACTCCAGCAATACATGTATCCTCCAGTTTAAGAAGTGTTTGGACAACACTCTGGGCACATGGTGTGATTCTTGGGGTGTTCTGCACAGGGCCGGGAGCTGGACTTGATTAACTTGATGTGTCCCTTCCAACTCAGCATGTTCTGTGATTCTATGATATAGGTGTTGTACAGAAATTACCCTCAGTAACCTTCACATCCCAAGGTGCAATGTTAAACGCCTTTTATTTTGTTGTCAAACAACCACTCAACAAACCATCTCTTGAATTCTTTGATGAAAATACAGCAAAATTCACCCCATTTGGCGTGGGAGGGATGGGGAAAGGATGGGGAAAGATATGCCATCTTCTTCTGCAGTGGATGACTCAATTTTGCATGACTCACAATATTTAACATACAGTGAAAAGATGGTAATCTAATGCTGCATAAACAATGGCTCTCTGGTAATTCTTAAAAGCAGCAATTACATGTAAAGGAAAAATAGCTAGGATTTTAACATGTAGACAGAGTAGCTTCTACTCAAACCAAAAAGCGCTGTGCAATTATTTTTGCTATTGGCCTTGAATAGTAAATGAAGGATGGAGCCTTTAAAGAGCCTTCTTTAGAAGACTAGATGTTTCTCTGAAAATCTAGCACTGCCAGGGAAAGAAAAACGGAAGCCAGAAAGCTGAGAGAACCAGAAGGGGGTGGACAACCTTGTTGAAGAAAGCAGTAGGTAAAGATAGGAGCATGGTAAACCAGAGCAGCCTGAGGCCCCAGTGGGATGGTCACTGCAGAAAATGGGTGTAGTGAGGTTAAGACACACCCCCAGGTAGCAAAGCAGTAGCTACCTCCATAGCAAAGTCAGTCAGTTTAACCAGAACTGCTGGTGGAAGTGGTGTAAGGTAATCTGAAACACAGCATCTTTTCCAAGCCAGGAATGGCTGAGCAGTGGCAGCACCAAATACCAGCTCAGTCACTTCTGCAGTGAACATCCGTACACAGTTTCAGGCTGTGAGGATGTACAGTCCTTACATTTGCCTGAAGAAAACTCAGTCCGCATGAGCTGGTAAGGAAATTGATATTTACAAAGATGCCGGACTGGCAGCGACACCTTCAAAAACCAGAGACAGGTGCAATAAAGTTTTCCAGCTCTGTGGCCATCTTCTATAATGAACCTTAAGGCTCTTTTTCCAGACTGTAGAATAGAAATAAGATATACAGGTCTGTTTGGAAAAACATCATAATCCTATTGCAAATCTCAGGGCAGGGGGGAATTGATTTAAGTGTGGGAAAGAGGAGGTTTACAGAAGAGAGGAATCTCACTAAGGAAAACAGAAAGAAGAAAGCTGCAGTCATAAATACACTATAGAACATCACACTTCTGAGTGAGAAATAGGTGAGATAAGAAAGAAGAAAAACATTGAAATAATAAAAGCATACTGAAGACTAATATGTGATTAAGGATAGTCTTCCAAAAGCACCAAGACAGTGGGGGAAAAAAAAATCACTAGAGAAGAAAGGAAGGGCACGGAGGACAGGAGGCATCAGCGGTGCAATAATTTAAAAATAGCAAAGAATTGAAGAGTGATGGATAGTAAGTGAATTTTTAGCTGTTCTAACTGCAGGCATCAGAAGCAGTAATGAATATGAGAGAAAGCATTTCACTGTCTTTGCTGAGGACAAGAAACCAGATCCTGAAAAGCTGGTGCTCTGAACCACAACTCAAGAGTTAATTCATTCCAGTGTGAGGATACCCTAGTCACAGTTTTCTTCTGTTATCAAAGCCTTAGGTGGCACCTCTGCACAGTTCTGTGCTGCATTCTAACTCCAAATTGTGAGACCCTGATCCAGCACAACACCGCACATGCATGAAAGCTGAAGATAAGATCCTCTGATGCAAAACAAAAAACCACTGCTATTTCACCCCTCCCAACAGAAGATGCTCTTACCTGCATGAGCATGTAATAGATCCCAGCAACTCCATGGGCTGCTCCAACATACTGCTTCCTGTGCCACTGGTACAACAGAGGACAACGGTCTGTTTTCCGCTCCTCCTTTGAAAAGTTTTTCCCCGACTCAATAATAGCATCTATTACCTAAGAAAAAGAACACACTCTGATCACCTGTCTTGCTTACTTTGATTCAGAGGGTTTTGCTTTGGCATGACTAAAACCACAATAAACAGTAAGCCACAATACAGTGACAGGACAATATTCAATTCATTTGGATTTGAGTGTAGAGGTAGAAATGGTATTTTTCTTAAATGATGAAATCACTTTTATTTTTAAGAGTAGAAATTTTATCTATCAATATTTCTAATTACTTTTTTCCAGCCCTGCCTTCTCTGATTCCACTATCTGCAAAACAGTCATGCATGTTCCCCACACTTAATTCCCTTTCTTTTCACTTAAATACTTCCACACTTCTGTCTTAAGGTTTTTTTGTAACAATGTCTCAAGTGCTCCAAAACTAGTTACATATTAGACCTATTTCCTTGGCTGGACACAGACCCACCCACACTGGCCTGTCTCAGCCCCAGCCGAGCAGCAGGGAAAGGGGGAAGAGACTGGACGGACAGATGAGATTGGGTTCCCAGCTCTAGGTCCCTCTTCTCTCTAGCATCCCTCTCTTAATTGCTTGAAGTATGCAGTAGAGTGATCCCAGATCTTACCGATGCTGTGATGCTGGAGAGAGAAAAGTGTCTTACCTCTTTGATAACAGACTGTGGGACAGTGTCGGGACCGATTTCAGTATTCAGGTACAGCAAGGCATACAGGTAACCTGCTCTGCCATAGAGCAGCTCATCTGGAAGCTCAGCATCCGTGCTGATGACTGTCCTTTGGAGCTGCAACAACCTGCATCAGACAAGGAAGGTGGGGAGAGAGAGTATCTTCCGTAGAGACCATACTGGACTGTGCATTGCACAAGCCATCCCTCCAACCAGAAGCAGAACAAAGGGTGAAGCCCCACCACTCCCCTTCAATCACCCCAGTCCAGTTGGCTGCCAGGTTTACACACAGGAGCCCTGCACACCTGACATCCCTGAGACGAGAAACTGAGCCAGAGCTAGGTCAGTATCAACACAACTGTCAGGATTTTATGCAGACAGAAACAGATGCAGGGTAGGAGTTGGAGAAGCCTGGAGAGCTACTCCAACAAAGAGAGAAACCTCCTGGAGCCTCTAGGAATTTCACCAAAGTGAGGAACACTCAATTGTACATGTTTAAGAGGGGAAAAAAAAACAAACACATGAAAAAACCCCAATACCACCATTTGTCATTCCCTCTCCCAAGAAAACACATTGTCTCAAACATTTAGCACCTCAGTTTTGAAAAGGACACTGCTATAATGCACAAGTGTTTGGCTTGCCTTTAGCAATGAAAAAACAAGAAAACCCTTGTGCTGGCCATTGTAACTCATTTTCTCCAGAAAGATTCTCTGCTAATACTCTGCCAGTCTGTATTAGCACTGAGGTGGATCAGAGATCTGTTTTTCTGCCACTCCCTCCCTATCTGTTCCTATCCTTTTGGATTAAATTGATAATTAAATGAAACCTTGGTGATGATCACATTTTAAATTGGGGCAGGGGCCACAACAACCTGGATTAAGACCAAATTCAATTCCCAGATTCCCCCAGCTGTTATTCCTCAGGAGAAATGTTAGCATTAATATCATGCCATAGCAAAACCACTGACCTCAATCGTGTGTTTATGCTGTCCCTGCTTAATACCAGGGAAAAGCTACTCACAAAAAACAGTTGAAGGTTTCCTTTTTCGCAACTACGCTTTGGGTTTAGAATTAAATGATTTTCTTCTAAACTGTCCACTATTAAGTTTTATTGTTGAAATCATACAACTGGACAAGGTAAAAAGTTAGAAGTGAAATCACAGATTACATTTTGACATCTATAAAGCACCATTCAGCTGGTGTCATGAATATATTTATAAACAAAAGAGTTATAAAATAAACAAACTATCAAACTGAACCCCTTTTCACTACTCCTTCTAGAAATTACTTTCCAAGGACAGGCAACACTAAAAGATTTACTGCTAATCTCATTTTGCTATACTCATGCTTCTTGCCTTACAGCAACACTGCCTTCTGAGCTGCATTCAAAATGACATGCCCAAGTTTACTGCCAGTTCTAAAAGCAAAAAACCCCAAACCTAACACTCATTTCAAAACTGAAATAGTCATTCAGGAACAGCAGCAGAGATTAATCTCACTAGGATTCTAGACTAGAAAGAGACCAATTACATTTCCAAACATAAACCAGAATGGAGATGAGGACATAAGCCTTGCTGCAAATTCTGCCAGCCCGAGGTATGCTGCTGGACAGTTAGCAGGTGGACTGTGGTGCTGAATGCAAACCCCACAGGGTTCCAGGGCTTTCAGCCCTTGCTGGGATAGCGATCAACTGTGTACTAGCAATGGCACAGTCAGGTCTCTAATGAAGCTACATGTAAATGGGATTTCCTGAGACATTTGTTACTTTTAGATTACTTTGAAAAGGGGCTGGAATTTTTTCAGGCCACCCTTCATATCCTCTGACTTAATTAAAAGTCTTGCCTTTGCAAATTTGCTCTTGAAAATACTTCCTCTTTGTTTTATTATATTGTAGTTACATATCAATCCGATGCACAGTGTTTCTGTCTGACTGTTTCCAGATACTGCAGTGCACAGGTTTTGTAATGAATTTACAATTAAGACCCACTCTTTACAGAAAGCATCACATACTGCACAAGCACTACATCTTGCTGATGACAAGCGTGTGGCTTTTGTTAAATGTCACTTCAGTGTGACAAAATCAGAACGTGCATGCACTACAGATATGCCAAGGACATCCTGTCCTAACAGTGACAGAGGACTCAAGATAACCCACTAAATATGAATCAAGTGTAAGACAGCTTTAATAAAGATAAAGCCTATTTTGTATTCTTCTACTGAAAACTTATCGGGGAGAAAGTGTCCATCCTTTAATCCTGTCCTCTAAAATTTCACTTGCAGAAGTTACTGAACCAACGCTCTCTACAAATGAAGGGCATGACCTTTTCCACCATCAACCACTTACTTGGCAACACATTCTTTAGATTCACTGTCATTTTTCAGTTTGTGGTAAACCACTGCACCCACTGCCAGTGGCCCAGCATCACCACAGAGGAAAGTAACTCTTCTGCCATTCAGATTGCGAAGGATTCTCTTCACGTAATCAAGAGATCGCTGCAAATGGCTCTGGTTTTTCGTGACGCGGTACAGTTGCAGATATAAGAGGGCAATACCTGAAATGAACACATGAAAAAGAGAGAGTTTCACTTACTTTTCCTTCTAAGTGTATCATATTCCCCTCTTTGGTGCCTCTGAACCAGTAACTCAAATGTTAACAGGTATTTTGGCAACAAAAACATGTCAGTCAAGGGTCCTAGCATATGCAATGCAAAGGCACCAGGCCACTATCTGGATTACATTTCAATTGGATTGTGGCAAAAATAAAACTTATCGGACTGAAGCCCAATGGTAGAGTCTCAATTGCCAGAAAAAAGAAGAAAACTCATGACACAGGCCTCAACACTTGGCAACGTGTACTGGGTTTGCATGGCCAAGCTTTGGCAGCAGGGGGCTACAGGGGTGTCTTCTGTGAGAAGCTGCTGGAAGCTTTCTCCATGTCTGACAGAGCCATCCAAAGGCTGATGTGTCACTGGTCAAGGCTGGGCCAATTAGAAATAGCGGTAACGCCTCTGTGATAACAGATTTAGGAAGAAGAGGGGAAAAAAGTTATCGTGCAGTTGTAATTGTGGCCAGAGAGGAGCGGAGCGAGAATACGTGAGGGGAACAACTCTGCAGACACCAAGGTCAGTGGAGAAGGAGTGGGAGGAGGTGCTCCAGGCACTGGAGCTGAGATTCCCCTGCAGCCCGTGGTGCAGACCGTGGTGAGGCAGCTGTGCCCCTGCAGCCCATGGAGGACCATGGGGACACAGAGACCCATCTGCAGCCCACGGAGAAGACTCATGGAGCACGCTGGAGTAGGTAGATGCCTAAGAGGAGGCTGTGACCTCATGGAAGGAGACTGCAACCTCTGTAGAGAGAGGAGCCCAGCCTGAGATTGAAGGATTGCACCCCATGGAAGAGTGACCCACACTGCAGCAGTTTGCAGAGAGCTGTTACTCATGAGATGGACTCACACCGGATAAGTTCATGGAGAACTGTCTCCTGTGGGAAGGACTCCATGGGGGAGCAGGGGAATGACTCTTCCCCCTGAGCAGCGGGTGAAACCATGGGTGATGAACTGACCATAACCACCATCCCCTGTCTCCCTGTCCTGCTGGGGGAGGATGTAGAGCGGGGAAGGAGGGAGAGGTGAGAGGAAGGTGTTTTGAAGGTCTTATTTTACTTCTCATTATCCTGTTCTGATTTTGTTAGCAATAAATTCAATTAACATCTTTAATTCTAGCCTGTTTTGCCCATGATGGTATTCAGTGAGTGATCTCTCCTGGTCCTTATCTCAACCCATGAAGCCTTTGTTATACTTTTCTCTTCCCTGTCCAGCTGTGGAGGGGAGTGAAAGAGAGGCTTTGGTGGGTGCCTTGCATTCAGCCAGCATCAACCCACTACACAAAGAAATCACTGAAGATTCAAAAATTTGAGCTAACAAGCACATGTGTGACTGAGTACACTAACTGTACGATACTCATCTATTATATGCAAGAGGTGACTTATTTCCCATTTGATTTGTAAAAGGAACTTTTGATGAGTTTTTGGATTCAACTTGCCAAGTTGTTCATAACCCCTAAAAGTATTTCACAACAAGACTACAAGCTTGTACAAGTCAAGTTGGTTTGTAAAAGCCAGAAGTCAAACAAGGGCTTGGAGAATGCCAGGAGGTACTATCAAGCTTCGTGCCATTAAACTCATTACATAGTTTTCCATTAAAACAAAACAAAACCTTAGAAATAACAATGTAGGCTGAAGGAAGTGAAATAAATCCATCCAGCTGGATGTCTACTGGCCAATTGCAAGCATACACGTGCAGAAGTAAATCACTTCTCTCCAGACCACACTGTAACTCAAACCCATCTCTCAGCACTCTCCTGAGCCTCAGCCAAAGCTGAGTACAGACAAGGCCCAGTTAGCTCACAGAGAGGCTACCTCAGTAGTACAAGAACAACAGCACCACAAGAGTGCTGGTACATCCTCAGATGTTCCCTGGGCAGGCTCTGAGCAAGCCTTTCTAGGTGAATCTAAGAAGAAAGCTGCAGAGCTTGGGTAGCCCACTTCAGCATCATGGGAACTTGTGGGCTATTTACAGGGATTTGTGGAACCCTTTTTTACACTGCAACAAATGTGTAAATATCTTGACTTGATCAAAGGATGACAGAAATGTAGCCACAAAGTCCAGTTCATCTAATCCTTCCTAGTGTTTCGCAGTGCAACACCCTTAAAATGGCTCCTCCAAAAGGTCTGGCACATAAAAAAAGTACTTGTATGAGTACGATGGACTCTTACACGTGTCCTGTGATTGCTACATGCCAACAGTATGTGTTCCAAGATCTTAAGGATGTTTCACAAAGCACAAGCCAATGCTTATAACTGCACTGCCAATAACACTTGTCTAGACTTGGTACATAAAAAGTAGGGCAGTCGTTTACAGCACTACTTTTACCTTCTGATTTGCACACTAGCAAAATGCAGCAAAGAGCAAGTTTGGGGAGAAAGTATCTGCACGAAGTATATTAAAAATCAGATCATTTAAATACTTTTATTCAGAACCATATCCACAGGAGCCTTGAAAGAAGTTCACAGTTTGGAATAGATGTAGATGGCAATCCTTCCACAGGATGGAAAAATCCCACTCTCATTAGACAACGTCACTTGTTCATCTATATTCCTGTTTCAGCTAATGATGGCTGTGTTACTTTTACCTTATGACTCATTTTCAGCATGCTCTGGTTTATCAGCCATAATTTCAGTTGTCAGTCACTGTGTCAGAACACAGCTCCCCGGGAGCCATTCTGTACTGTCAGCACGAGAAAGCCCACCACTGGAGATCTGCATGCACTCAGCAGCCAGTCACTTTCAGACCTTGAAATACGTCTATCTTTTAAGTCTGAGTCATGTAAAAGTTCCCCACCCATCCACCTACAGCACCATCTGTACTGAAACATCACGAAGAAAGCAAAGAAATTTTACTCTTTAATTGCCAGATTTAAGCCTAAGGATGGGTGAAGGCTGGAGAGCTTTTCCAAGGTACTCCCCCCTCATGACATAAAGATAAAAGAATAGATCTCCTCAGGGCACATTTCAAAGATGCGGTGCTAAAAGCCTAAGTATGCCTGAAGCTTGAGCTAGAAGAGCAGGAACAGAATATGCCATTCGTTCCAGCAAAGTCCCCCTTAACAGGCCTAGATGGACATGCCCTGGCAACTTGAAGAACAGTGGCCACATCAGACATGAAGACTGTAGGCTCTGCCTAGAGGATCAGTGTCCTGGTTTCAGCTGGGATATAGTTAATTTTCTTCTCTGTATCTACAGTGCTGTGGTCTGGATTTAGTGTGAGAATAACACCAACAGCGCATTGATGGTTTAGTGGTTGCTGAGCAGTGCTTACCCTAAGTCAAGGACTTTTCAGTTTCCCATGCTCTGCCAGGGAGCAGGTGCAAGATGCTGGGAGGGACCACGGCCAGGATAACTGACACAAATTGGCCAAAGGGATATCCCCTACCACAGGACATCATGCTGGGTACATAAACTGGGAGGAGCTGGCTGGAAGCCACCAATCACTGCTTAGGCATGGGCTGGACTTTGGTGAGCAGGTGGTGAGCAAAGGCATTCTGCATCACTCATTTCTGTTGCATTTTATCCCTCTCCCCCTTTCATTACAATTATAATTATTACTGTTGGTTTCATTATTATTATTGTTTTATTTTACTTAATTTCAATTATTAAACAGTTCTTATCTCAGCCTATGGGTTTTCCCTTTTTTTCCTAATCCCCTCCATATGCAACTAGGGCATCCACTCCTTTTGCAAGACAATGATCAATTATCATTCTGTATCTTTGCCTGCTGAAGTCAATGCAAGTTCCAGACAGCAGTGACCAAGTTAAAAGAAAACTCCAGAGTTAAAAGAAAAACCAACTCACAAAAATGCCTGCAACAGAGTATTTCTGCCACTCTCCATGAGAATATCAGAATCTCCTGCGAATAAATCCAATTACATCATTTAACAAATACATTTAATTCAAACTCTAGCTTTCTCACCAGTCCAGCCAGTATAGGCAGAGCAGTCATGTGGATCTGCTGTCTTCAGCCCTTCCTCCATTTGTTGCAGAAGGTCCTTGATTTTTGCCTGGATCCGTTTTGAGAATCGAGCATTGACCTGAAAGCAGGAGACAGGGAATGAGCCAGAAAAAGAAAGAATTCAAGAATGCAAAGTGCCTGCTCCATTTTCTTGTTTGGGAAGAAAACCAAACCAAACCAAATCAAACAAAAAATAACTAGGAAATAAATAATACATACAGCAATCAGCAGCATCAAGGTGGTTCCTCTTAAGCGTGTTTCATGTAAATGCATTCTGACTACATTTTAGAGTAACTTAAAGTATCTACATTAGACAAAAATTACCTGTGGATTCTTTAAATCTGTCCACAGCTATGGACACTGTGACAGTATGTAATTCTAATTAGGGTCGTGGTACACAGACTACGTTATGGACAAGCACAAGCCCATGTTATAGGTGCTTGCTCTCATTACAAGGTCCCTGCACATCCTTTGTAGCACTACAGAGCAGGAAATAGCCCAAGGAAAAGAAATGTTCATACACAAGACAATCAAGCCAAAGAGGATGAGTAGAAGTAGCTCAGCAGCTTCAGCTCAGGCATGAAGGCAAAGAAACAAGTCTTTGATCTTACACACTGCTTGCTTTTACTTTTGACCAATAAAAGTTTATATAGATGAAATATATGAAATGTAACAGAGGATACTTTACTCTTGCCAACATTTCTCTCTCATTATCTACACTTCATGGGAAGATATGTTACTGATTACTCCTTAAAGCCTATGGAACATGGAAATTAGCACACTAGTAAGGTAAGTTCTTGCTTGACTACAGCACTTCCCAAAAGTGCAAGGTTTGGATAAATTACAGGTCCAGGATGCCACCGTGCAACTGATTACTCAAGACATACCACATTTTGTACACTTGTTCAGAGTGGAACTTCAAATAAAAAACAGTGGTTTCAAACATCCATCCAACAGATTCAGAAATCAGAAAGATTATAAGAATTGCACAAGGCTTCTGACACACCAGAAATCTCCAGGGTTAATGGTTCAAATACATTTAAGGATATCCATGGCAGGATAGGAAGGGAGAAGGAAATTGTGCCATTATATATCACATTGAACACACATCATTCTAGAAACAAGCTAGAGACACCTTAACCTTCTCCAGTATCTCTAGAAATAGCAACCAAACACAGTAGGCATCTGTTACTCTTCAGTCTTAATATGGTGTTAAGCACCTTTCTGTTAGGAAACTGTACTACCCACATCACCACCACCCCACCACTTTCCCATTTTTGGCTAGTTCAGTGAAGTCTCAACACAAAGCAAAACCTTCCCCAAGAGCAGGGCTTCTCTCCTTCAAAAGACAGCTATGCCAATGCTAAGGCATATGGTGAAACAGCATGAGGATATTCACACGGATGCACCCAGGCATAGAGCTCTGCTTATCTGATGAGAGTGAACTAAAGCTTCAGACTCCCCATTTATTTACCTACTGCACATCACAAGCATGCTGGTTATCTTTTTGTTCTGATAATACACCTGCTGCTACCAAATCAGGATATTTTATATCAAACACCAGATTAAATTACTTAGAGGTAGGGAGGGAATACCAGGACATCAGAATGCCTAGGTTCTGCATTGAAACCTCAGTCCCATTCAAATAATTTAGCTCAGGTTGGTAATCCCTCTCTCTAGAATGTGAATTGTAACTTACTTGTCTTGATTCAGTGCTTGGAAAAGCACAGATGAAAGGATACTTTTATTAATATTTTTATAATTATCTGTAAGCCCAAACAAAGCTGCTCCCAAGTTTACCTCAGTGTGAATAGGTTATAAGTGGCAACAAAGTTTTCCCCAGCTATCTACTCCTCCACCACTGCCTCTCTTTTTTCTGGTTGCTCTCAAGCTTTCACAACTGAGCACTGTCACTGATTATTTTGTAAGATTCCCCTATAAGCTTCTAACAGATGCTTACATGCACTAGAATAAATTAATTACATGAAGAAATGAATGTTGAAAGGTGGCTCTAGCAGATTTAAAAACTTCCTTCAAGGAATCTTAGGGCAGCAGTACAATTGAGCATAACACGCTCACTTGTGTAGAGCGCAGATTGATTTTCATCAGAAGCACATTCATCTCACGAGGATGTTTCCAGCTGGCATTCAGCCTTTTCTGCAGGTGACTTGTTATTCCTGTAGGGACAAACAAAAACCAGGAAGGCCTGATCTCTGATAACCAGTGGCACATTTGCTTCTGGTCCACAACAGACTGGGTGATAGCAGGAGCTGAAGAGTATCTTTAATTAGAAAAGGCTCTCTCCAGGAATTCAACTGCTGCATTACTCCTCTGCTGTTGCAGAAAGATGAACCACTATCATCCCAAACACTGCTCAAGTTTTATATTGTCAAAACACAAAAAAAGAAAGCTCATTCCTCATTATACGAAATAGAGCCTCATGCCATATTGGTTATGGTACCTAAAAAGGCTCATTATCAGCACAAAACAAGAGTAATGCAGAAAAAACAAAGTATGTTGGTTTGGAAATTAATAATTTTGTTATTTATTTGAACCATATCACTTTTTCCATTGCAGTGAGACAGTAAGCAAAGCTACATCCCAATACAAAGTCTTCCAAAGACAACAAAAATGTAAAGAATGTACTTATGTAACATCACTCACCTTTGGAACTAATGACAAGGTGTCTAAATTATGCTGTCCTTGTTAGCAATACGTTTCCTCTATCTGCTTTCTTTCATTTGTAGGGTTTCTAAAGAGAATTTAACTCATCTTCTTTTGTAAATTCAGCACTAGAACTACACACCTGCATTAGAGCACGGTGCTAATAACACCAAGGTCATGGGTTTGACCCCCAAATGGGCCATTCACTTAAGAGTCGGACTCAGTGATTACAGGTCCATACCAACACAGAATATTCTGTGATACTGTTATTACAAAAAATACATCACGATGCAAATAAAAATCTCCTAAAACCCTCAAACATTTCACTTGCAGTCAACATTACAATAACATACCAATTCTTACTGACCTACCTCTCCATTGCAGCCATATTCAGCTTTACAACAAACCAGAACCAAGAGCAGATGAGGCAATAAGAAGCTGCTATGTATGTAGTTTATATCATGATTTCTAGTAGGTAAGAGAATTTAAAGTCTTGCACATGCATTTGGACCAAATATCACAGTGCTGATATAAGTCTGACAATGCAACCCTGAGGCCTCATGGCACTCCTTTTGTCATTAAAAGTAACACTCTGGTTTGACAGACACTGGATGAGTAATCTCATCTGCATTTGTCAAAGACATTTAGATACCCATGTGTTGTTGAAAAACACCTCTTGGCATTTACTTGCTCATGACATCTACGCTAAGGAACTTGTGCAGTGTCACAGCAGGGCAATGGAGACTTGAGCTCACAGCTTCCTCACAAGCTGCCAATGTACCAATCGTTCTTGCCACCACCAGCTCCCAAAACAACCATCTTGCTCTTAACCCTATTTTAACTCATCAGGTTTTGGAGGACTGATACTATGTGCAAAACCAGACTGCAGAAGTAAGCAACTGATTCTGAAGAAGTAGAAAGGAGATGACCTATACACACAGTGCTACCTACCAAACAAGCAAAATACACTTCCATTTCATCTCACTTTGTTGCTGGTGATGTGCAGAACAGGACACATAACATGGTGCTGTGTTGTCTTTCAGCCAAAATGCATTTCAAAGAGAAGAAAATACAGCTCAAGCTGGTACTGCAGCAATAACTCATTCAAAAACCAAACTCGCATAGAAGATCGCAGAAAGGGCACTGGTGAGGAAGAATGGAGTACAGGAAAATTCACAGTTCTACTGAAATGAGGAATCCTGGCTGTACTGAAGTCATTGGGAACTTTGCCACTGACTGTAGGGAGCCAGGTTTCACACCCATGTATTGGAGCATGGATTTATTGAAGCAGGATGAGGTCTCATGCTCACCTCCACAAGTTCCTGCAAAAGCACACCAGAAGGGATAGCAGTAGGATCCCATATGCAGAATCTAGCAAGGTCTGCTAGGAGGTGACCAACCTTTTTGTACAGAAGAATAAGTTCTACTTTATTTTTACCTAAGTCAAAAGACTCTTACAGCTCCAAGAGCAGCACTTTCTTCTCTGAAAATACCAGATACTATGGAAGCTCATCAACCAGCCTCTGAAACACTCAAACACAGTTCTCTGATACTTTTCAGACAAGTCCTCCAGAAACAAATGCCAGTTCTGCAAGACCACATGCTTAATAAATGGTGTGAAACATTGCTGTCTGTAGAACACATTGCACTGTTTTTCAATGATCTGTCGCTTAGTGCCATATATGTGATAATGGGGAAAAAAAAGTAAAAAAAGAAGAAAGAAAAAAGAAGGAGGAGGAGCGGAAGAGATAGAGAAATCAACAGCTGTAGACAAATTCCTACACTGCTACAAATGCCAGCTTAGGAATAGGCTTTAAATAGGCTTTTCACAGTCATTATCCTATCTCAGAGGATATATGGGCATGAAAAACATCATTAAAAGGCAAACATTCAAGTTATAGAAAGAATTATTTAAAGCACATAAGAAATAAGAAGACTGTGTCTCTAGTGCATTTGTGTGTGAAAGAAGCTCTATGTCTCATTGGTTATAAGACGGCAAAAATTCAAAGCTTAAAGACTTAGATCATCACAAAGAATCAACAAAAAGCTCCAGATTATTGGTAACAAAAATAAACAGGATTAACAGATATCCTATGTTTTGGGAAATGGAGACTGATAAAGCAAAAGAACAATACTGAAAATCACTGGTTCTCCAGGTAGCCTAACACCAGCATGCTACTTCTTGAAAGCTGAGAAAATAAAAATCTGTTTTGAGTATGATTTAAAGTCACTCACTACACTGAAGTCTCTGGTCCAGCTGTGACATCTTTACATGGTCTTCAAGTTGCAAAAAAAGCTAAAACCTCTACCAATTCTGCCTAAATTACCTCAATGCACAGAGGACAGATATATTCCACATATTGAGCTTGACAGCAGATCAGTACAGTTAGACCCAAGTAAAATTTATTTTCATCAGGAAACAAGTACCTGTTATTGCACTTGCCCGCACAACTAGCTGGAGTAACAACTCATTAACATACAGGTCTGCAAGATAAAACCAGAAACTGACGAAGAGTGGATGGATGTGAGACAATTTAATCAGAACTTGGGGTTTGATTTCTACGAAGTATTCAGAACTGGTTGACTAAAACCACACAGGCTTAAATCTGTGGTTAATTGTGTTAACCACAGTGTTGTCCTGCATAGCAGGAGAGGCTTTCACTACAAAAGCATCAGAAAAGCCCTAAGCAGCATTCAGTGTTGATCTGTGCTGTAGGAAAGAAGCAGCAGGTCTTCCTCTCGGGCTGTGTACAACTGCCAGGAGTTAGTGAGGGACAATGAAGTACAACAAACTGATTTGCAAGCTCAATTTAAACCAAGACTCTCAAAAAGCAAAGCAAACTTTACTTCTGAAGAACCACAGAGAATACTACAAATCTTGTTTGTTTCGGAGCCCCCTACCAAAATAGCATATGCCTGAGACGGGGAGCCAGGAAACGGCCAAAAAAGTAACAAGCTCAAGAAATGCTGCTACCTCATCCCACATCTCTGGGAAAAAATGGGAAGAATTATTTACTGGCTCTGGAGGTTGGATTTTGCCTCCAGTGCAATAAATTGTATAATTCCCACTAGTATAAGTTGTTCCTGAGTCAGTCCCAGAGCAGAGAGAACTTGCTGCTCCCAGTGAGATAACTAAAATGCCCACTGAGACAACCCAAAAAATTTTTTTAAAAACCCAAAACAACAAAGGGAGAAGAAGAGTGAGGCTATGACAAAAACCCATACATATATATTATAAAAATATATTTTAAAATATATTTTACAGAAGGAGGACTGAAAGCCACATAAAGGAATTATCAGAAGTAACAGGAGATTGAGAAAGCATTAGGAAACTAAACACTACTAAATCACCCAAATGATAAATCTAAGTAAATATTCTTTATCACCATTAATACATTTTTGCCAATGAGCACCATTATCTTTAAAACAGGTTCCCTGTAAGGAGCCCCCTGCAAAGCCTTGTTAAGTACATTGTATACATTTCTCAGAACATACCAGTTTTTTCTAATATTATTAAAACACCATGGCAAGTCAGGAAAAAAAACGAATTGGCCTAAAAAAGAATTTAAAGTTCGGGCATTCTAGTGACCAATCCATAAAGTTTGAATCTAATTTTGCTGCTGTCTCATGATTCCACAACAAATTCAGACAATCTTAGAGTGAGGGCTGGGATTGTGTTGATTTCTTAATAACAAGGATGCTTTTTTTTTTTCACAAACACAAAATTCACATCATTGTCTAGGCTTCCACCTTCCCCTGGCTGAGCAGACAATATCAGGCTGCCTTTTTTTCCCAAGTCACTGGCCTGTGGTCAGTGTGAAGGAGGACCCCAAATCACACCTGACTATACTATAAATGTAGCCACAGGGCTGTGGTGGTTCTGAGGACGGTGTGCAATCTGACATTGGTGGGTCACCCATGGAGGCAGGTCCTCAAACAAGCCATCACCACCCCTCAGCAGCAAGCTCTCCTCACCCTTTTCCTTCCCAGGAAATCCGTTAGAGCTTTGTAACTCTCTACCACAGTAGGGAACTAAGAACTAGGGAGTGTTCTTTGTTAGGAGTCTATTCATTTCTCTGCCTCCCCTGACCATCTACATTTCCATTTTGAAAATTTTTGGACCACTTTGAGATAGTATCTATAGGTACCTTTTTAGGCTAAGGCATTACTATGGGGTCCACATGAAAAGAAAAAAGGCTACAGGATATATATTTAATTGAAAGATTCATGACTTATTAAACAAAGATGTACATTTAGAATTATGTTTCTTATTAATCTAGAATTAATGCTGTCTGATGAATTATTACCTTGGCTTTCTCAGACAAGCTACAGGAGCAATTTAAGTTCATGATACTTTAATGTTGAAGAAATCTAGTTATGAAAACAGTGAATTTCAACTACGTGAGCAGAGCCCACACAGATAGTTGCAGTGTTTACTGTGACTATTTATAAGAAAGCAAATCAGCAACCTCAAATTCTGCTTCTCCTACTCCCGTACCTTCAAGATTTCTGAATTCTATTTTACCCACACGCACTTCCATGTGCAGCACTTTGTCCCAATTGTCTCACATTTCAGACACTGCCTTGAAGAGCTTCTTGTCCTTTTATCAACCAGGTGAATTTTAGATGGCAATCACGACAGACTAAGAAATCAAATGGAGGGATTAATAATGCATTGCCTTCCATGACAACGGCAGAGCCCCACACACCTCAGGCTGTCATTACGTGAGTCACTCAGCGCTCCTCGCTCCACTCAGCAGCAGATGGGAGGAAGGAATTAGGCAGTGCACTGAGGCCTTCTGAAAGATGCTCTCATTTTTAGGAAACCTGTGTGCTCGTGTACAGAAGTTCACAGAACAGACTTCCTACCCTGTGTAAAGTGCTTTTGTCTTCACTGGGGCTTTAGGCAAGCTAAGACATTTCTCTGATGGAATGGGAGCCTATTAAATGCAAAAATAAAACACGAAAACATAAACTGAAAATCACAAACAACAACAACAAAAGCATCCCAAAGTACCCATCACAAAGTCTCATAAAAGCATAGCACTAGGAGTGACAGCATGCAAATACTTTAAAGAATATAAGTACACATAAATATACTCACAGCTATATTCTAGCTCAGAAATATGTAAGATGACTCCTCAGATTTTGCAGATGCAAAACCAAAAGAAAATACACTTGCTTCTGCCTTCTCCTATGAAATGCACAGAATTGCTGTACTTACATGGTTTTAAGGCAGATTTTTTTTTCCAGAGGCACTTCATCCTTCTGAATGTAACAAAGCCCAGACACCACCTTTTATCAAATACACAGCAACTCAGGTGCTCTAACATATTTTCTGAACACACCTGCACAAATAGCTGCTGACTGCCACTCAAGGAATGTCACCCACCATTGATGCTGGGAAAAAACACTTGCACCCACTGTAAAACAGCATACTCATCCACAGGAGAGCATAACAGGCATTCCTAATGTGAACATAGGGCTAGAAATTCTTGACTAACTCATTTCAGCTCTGCCACAGAACAATGCCTCTGTATTTAGATTAATTCAAGAATCAAACCTGAAGTAAATTATAGTTGAACTATTCTGCAATACAGCTAGTATGCTCGAAAATATAATTTTTAAGGATGTTCACCTTCTTTTGATATCTCACTATTTTTCTGGTTATCTCACTTGAGAAAGCTCTAGTCCACCTAGATCAGCAGTAAATGAAGTAGTATTTTCTCTTTTAAAAAGTGGACATGAAGTGTGGGATCTAAAGCAGGTACACAAGAAGGATGACTGGCCTACAAAGGCCTTAGAAGGAAGCTCTTGGTATGTTTTTCACCAATTTACCAACAATATATAGCTATAGTTGTTAGGCCATCTCCTCTCTGCCTTTATACCTGAACTCATCATACTTGGATGACTTTTATATACTAAGCCAGACACAAAAGAACAAAGAAATAACAGCTCTCTTCCACGAGGAAAAAAATAGTTTTACCAACACTGAGCATACTACCAGGGACTTGAGTAAAAAACAGAGTGTATTTCACTTTCGAAACTACTCTTGCTTTTTAAACCTTCTCAAATGCTCTGCTTTTGACAGCTGCAATTAACTGGAACAGTAAGACACTGAAGACCCAAAGCATTCTCTTCTGTGCACTCTGCTTTGCCACATAAAACTTCATAAACCTCAGTCAGAACAACTTAGTGAAACCTTTCATTGCCTTGGACTGATGGTGAGCTGATGGTGTCCTGCTGGTACTTAAGACGGTCAGAGAGAATGTCTGTTTCACTGTTCAGCATCACCATCCTTGTCTCACTCTATCAGTAAGTCAGGGTAATTCCATATTGCCGCAAGCACAAAAATACAAAGCTGATATCGACAGCTTTCCTCTATTCACCCCAGCATACAACCAAGAGAGTCAGGAAGCTAACTTCCCGCCCACAACGCATTTGTGCTTGTAGCAGTGTCACCACGCACTGTTTTCCATGCAAAAGATGACAAAGCTGCACAGTACTGAAGGATAAGGCTGCACAGGGGCTAAATGACAGGAAGTCCATATTCTGGCATTCCTTCTGCAGCTTAATCCAGCCTGCGTGGTAACAGACCAGGCCAGAGCAGCCTCTGTACTTAAAACCTAAGACACTCATAGTACCCCAAACAGCAGCGTGTGGCGTCAGGGAGATAAGCAGGGCAGGAGGACGGCAAACCTTGTGTGACCAGTCCCACCAGGCAGACCTTCTGCGGGCATGAACCGACTGCCAGGTGCCTGAACCTATAAATGTGTGTGTGTCAGTAAATAAACACGTGAGAACAGTCTAGCTTCACCTAATGACTAAGCGTGGCTGTTACCGGAGAATAAACTCCCCTTTTCTAGATGGGCGCTCATCTTTTCCCTTCCCTTATGCACTTTCTCTGGTGAAACTCGGGCAACTTGTGCTAACAACTTCTGAGACACAGAACCACCGTAGTAAGAGCAGCTATAGCTGTTCTGCTATACAGCGTTCTGTCAGCCCCACCTGCGGCACGGCGTGCACTCCCGTACCGGACTAAAACAAACAGCTCGAATAAACAGCCGCTCCTGCCGACTCCGAGCCGTGCGGCCGGGCTGAGCTCCCGCTCCTTCCCTCAGTTCACCCCGCTGCTCCCTCTCCTCGGGCGCCCCCGAGGCCGCGGCGGCCGCCCCGAGCTCGGCCGGCGCGCAGGCCTCAGGCAGCCCCACAGCCCCCGCCGGAGCCGCCCCGGGG
>VXAZ01007501.1:543536-739513 GCA_013399875.1 Gymnorhina tibicen
GCCGGGGGAGCGGCCCGCGGGTGAGGCCGGGCCCGGGGGGCCGGGACGCGGCGCCTGCCCGCCGCCCGGGACTCACCTTCCCATCGGCGCCGAATGGGAGGGACTCCTCCTCCGCCGGCTGCTGCAGCGCCCTGTCCCGGTGGGTGTCCGCCGCGCTGGGGGCTGCCACGGCTCCTTGGGGCTGGTAGTCGGGGTACGGGTTGGCGAAAGCTCGCTCCTCCATCTCCGCTTCGCCGCCCAGCTGCAGCTTCAGCCTCTTGGACATGCTCTCTCCCATCTCAGCCGGCCCCCGGCCCGCCTCCCCGCACGGCAAGCCGGCGGGGACACACTCCGCCCCGCAGAGCGGCGGCTTTGCAGCAACGCGAGCGCCGCGGCCGCCCCCGGCTACAGCTGTCCCCGGCTACAGCAGCCGTCCCGCGGGCGCTGGGCTGGGTCAGGAGGGCGGCTGCGGCGACAGTGCCCGCGGCCGCGGGCCCATTGGGACTGCCTCAGGACGGAGGCGCCGTCGGCCCCGACCCCGAGCCACCGAAGCCAAACTTCGGAAGGCGAAAGGGAAGGCTGCGACGCCGCGGCTCTGCTCGGCGTCTCCGTCAACCGGGGCGGGGGAGCGGCGAGCGCGGCAGCATCACACCCTGTACAGGGGCAGAGCGCGGCCGGGGCCGCGGCCGGGCCCCCCCGCGGGAAGAGGCAGCCCGCCCGCCCGCGCAGGCTGGGTGGCACCGCTGCAAAGCTCGCCCCAGCGCCTCATCCTCCCCCGCCGGGGCGTCAGTGCCTCGGGCTGCTGCTGCCGCCGGCCGCACGCCGGGCGGTGGAGCGGGGCTGCCGCCGGCTCCTCCCGCCCGTCCCCCCGCGGCGGGGGCGAGCCGCCGCCCGGCGCATCTCAGAGGAGCGGCAGCAGTAGCAGGAGGGGCACGGAGAGCCCCAGGAGCAGGCAGTACGCCACCAGGTCCTTCGCCCGGCTCATCCGCAGCTGCCGCCGGGCCGCGCTCATCCGCCGGCAGCCCCCGCGCCCGGCGCACCGGCCCCCGGCCAGCCCTGGCGGGAGGGAGGGACGCGGTCCTCCGCTACTGCCCGGCGCGGACAGCGCAGCCGGCGGCGACCGCCCCTCAGCCGGCGAGAGGAGGCAGCTCCCCGGGGAGAAGGGGGGTGGTCTCCTTCCCTCGGCCCGCCCCCGGGCTCTAATGTTGGCCTGTTTGCGCTCACCGCTTTGCCGACGGGAAGCCGGCTCCAACAAGCCAAAACATACTAAAAAAACACTCCCGATCCCCCCCAAAAGACATCAGAAAACCTCACAGCCCTGGAGGGGGCTGGCGGCGGTGGGTGGGGAAGGCCCTCAGCGATAGGCGGTGGCGGCTGGACGTGAGGGTGGGATCGCATCCCACCTGGAGAGGAGCAGCGTCTGGATCCCGTGTGGATCGCGCGTTTGTGTCTCGAATCCAGTCCTGAGAGGGGGGGCTGAATGCCAGGGCATTGTGTCAACATAAGTTTAGTCCGTCGTTTTATGACACCTTCACTTTAAGCTAGGAGAAGAGCTCCAGATGAGAGGGCACTGTACAATCATCGAGGATAAATCTTTTCTATTCACAAATAAATGGTAGATGCCGTAGATATAGTCATAGCCTTCAGGAATTGATACTGCGTACTGAAACACCTTTGTGTAGAAAGAGCCAGCAGAAAGCCTGCAGTCCAGCCAAACACTGCACACAGTATTGTGTAAAAATACGGGCACAGGAGACCTCATTATCCCATGAAATATTTACTCCCAGCTATGCCATTCCTTTTTGCCAGTAATTGTAAGTCCGACAGACCATAAAGCATTAATTCAATAACTGGGTACTGTGCAGACTTATTGATCTTTAGTTTTATGCATTGGGTAATTTTATTGCTATCAAAATGCATAAATTCAATGCGTAAGATTAAATATAGGTGACATCTGTCCTGGCATTGGCTTCAGTTTACAGTTGTTTGTAGCAATATACATGTCAATAAATGGAACATGTCCATCACCTTGTCACAGTATATGAATTTGAATTAATACTTTCTTCGTTTTATTTATTTTTATAAATTGAGCTGATGACAAAGCAGAAATTCCAAACAACGTTTCTGACAAGAAGTACATTGTATTTGCTCTGGAAGTGAATATAACCAGTCACTTAAAAATTAAAGTCATCTATAAAATATCCTCTTCTGTGATAATTAAAAAATCATTTTATGCATCATGTATTCTTTAATGGGTAAGTCTTTTGTGCTGTATTGCAGTGCCTGAGTAGGTAAATGCAGAATCTTTTAAAAACATCTCTTGTCTCTGTGTAAATGTTTCAAAGAATGTTTTCATCTAGAATGGTTTCCTACCCTTAGTGGAGACAAGCTGCATCAGGGCAAGTAACTGCATCACCATAACGAAGATCAGAGTTAAGCCTTTAATGAGTGTGCATGGTTTCTGTTTTCTTACACCTTCTACTCTCCTTGAATCAAAGTGATGGCAATATAAAAGCAGGCTCATACCAACTGGTGCCTGCTCAAGGCCTACACATAAGGAGAGAAGGTGCTCCCTGGCACCTTGCAAGAGCAGGTTCTTCCCTTCTTCTGGAGCTGTGGGTTGCTGGGTTGGCATCTCTTCCCTTTTTGCATCATTGCACTGTTTGATTATCTGCACACTGCTGCGTTTAACACCCTCCTTTCCGGAGCACGTCTTTTCAGGTTCACTGTTCTTCACATTTGTTGCAATGTGGTATGTTTAGTTCCAAGCATACAAGGCCTTCTTTTGTTCTTAGCAGGTGGGATAGAGTTCAAAAGATTTTCAGGCTTTTTTTCAGGGAGAGTTTTTTTCTTTCGCTCTTCTACCCTTGATGCATGCAGAGGTCCCACAGCCTGAATGGGAATCATGGATGAAGGAGGAGGAAAAAAGTTGGACTGAGTGAGGTGTCAATCTGTAACATAAGTTTTAAGCAATAATAAATTCACATCTCTCATCTCCAGCAGTATGAAGCAGGAGGCTTCGCCTACTGAAATCATGATTTCATTTGTGCTTTCATCCAGAAAATGTCTAAATCTACTGAAAGCACTGAGCCCTCACCCTTACTTCCCACTCCAGCTAAGTAACCTGCCTTCTGCAGCACTGGCAAATGTGCTGCCCTGCAGCAAGGTCATCTAGCTGAAAGCTGTCCTTTTCCTTTCTTCAATGTAGATAAGATCTAACTAATGTCTAAACAAAGCCTGATTCTTATTTAGAAATCAGTTTCTTCATGTAAATCATGAAAGTTTTTGCTTATCAGATCAGTGGGCTATTTATTCTTCACACAAGAGGGAATCATAAACCCTTCTCTTGTGGCCTTTCCTTCTCTCCAATCCTTTTCACATCCTGCAGTGTCTGGTACTCTGCTCACGATGAGACTAGTGCCAGTCTTTTTAATAGTAAAATAAAATGTCTGTTACATTTTCAGTCAGGACTAAATAATCAGAATCCATACATAAACCGTTAATGATGCTGTGTTTTCCTATGTATTTTGCTGCTTGATTCCCAGCATGCATTGTAAATTAACCTAACTAAGAAGGTGGGAAAGAGCATTGCATATCACAGAGTCAACCCTCTGAGGACAAGCACACAGCTGCCCTTCCCACTACACTCCATGGGAGCTACACCATGATGCAATGTTATGTGGCTTGCAGAATGAGTGTAAGCAACCATCAGGAATCTCCATAGTTCTAGCTGTGACATGTTCAATGGTTCTTTCAGCATCTGTGATCATGATCATTCTTATTACAGTATAATAATGCTCATTTATTTTCATGCACAATGGCTCCACATATGTGCAAGCAACAGCCCCATCCATGCTTTGCTCTGTGGAGACAGGATGATGAGTATATGACTTCAGCACCCATGCTAAAGTGCTTTTTAAATTCTGGGAAACCAGTGTAGCAGCTGGCATTAATCTCATTTTATTCTTGAACATAGAGATCCAGCTGAAATTAATTGAGAGAAGCAAGAGCTTCAGGAATGGACCCTGCTAATATGATACATAATGGAAAACAAGGCTGTGCACTGCTTTATTTAGTGTGGAAAAACAAGGTATGGCAATTTCTCATCTAGTGTCAAGTAGGATAGCAGATCAGTGGAGATAGGGTAATTTATATCTGCTGCAAATCAGAGGTATACTTGTCTCGAACATAAATACAGTCTTTCATACTTTCATACAAAGCTTTTGCTTTTTCTCTGGTCATCTCTTCAGGCTGCGTTCTGTCTGTGCTGCATCCTGTGTGCTCTGCAGCAAACCTTTTTCTCCTTGATCACTACCACAGGCCTATAATAGCCTATAAGAAAGGACTTCCTAATTCCCTCTTTACCTCCCTTTAGCTGCACTTCCTAGTTTCTTTTTTACCTCCACCATTGCATAATAATATATTCTGCAACTAAATTATTTAAAGCTGTTTAGGTCTAATGAATTATGGGGCGCTGCTGCTTATAATAAACATGATATTATGAAATAAAATCTACAGGATCATGTTTTGCATTTTAATTGCAAAGGACTTGCAGGCTTTGATCCAAATTCAGTCGCATGTTCAGTAACGCAACATAAGAACTAACTGGTCTGTGTGAGACATTATTATCATATTGTTATCAGTAGCAACAAATTTCTCTGGCTGCTGTAAATAACTGATCTCTAGTATTGTATAATGTTGCTGTTTAAGATCTCAGAGATTCCTGTGAATCTGAGAAGACACTTTGCTACTTAACCACAAAATAAATTCTGCTCTATTATAGTTGTCTTCTTATTTTCTGTTCTTGTTTTTGGTCTTGTATCAGCAAAAGCAGTGTCATGAAGTCTGTTGCATTTATGTTCTGATGACTGTCTGCTAATAAATGATAAGCCTGAACAGCAGTTCTTGCACTTCAGCTTGTTTTTTAAAGAATGGATTTTGTTATAATCAAACGTTTATATGCCTTATCCCCTTATTGCCAGTGGTTTTTGATTTGCACATCATGCAATACAACTAATACTGAAATCATGCAAAGATGCCTGTGAATGTTCTTGGAGGTCTTTGCCATCTATGATGAAAATGGAGACAGCTCACTGCTATTAAAATGTACCCTTTATAATCATTGGCTTAATGTTGAATTCTAAAAGGAGTTATTTCCAACTCTGACAAGGTTTGTAAGTCTGGGAAAAGTTCAGTTAGTAGAAAACAAATGTAATCCTCCTGAAGCGTGAGGGAAAGAGGTGAAAGATGGGTGCTGTTAGAATAGCAGTGTCTGACCTGCATCAATAAAAAGGAGTAACAAAACAAGCAGTGAACAAGAGGATTCCTTTTGCCTAAGGAAGCTGTTGCAAGATGAACACCTTCTTATTTCTTCTGATATTCTTTGAATGACTCAATGCCTGGGGCTTAAAAAGCAGCCCTAGTCACTACCTTGAGATGAAACACTCAGGCCTAGGATTCACCAGAAATCATGGGCATGTTGCTGTGATGCACTGAGTGATCTCAGTCCTGTTTCTTTGGGGTTTGATTATGGAGTCTTGCGATCTTCAGAGTGTACTCACAGGTCCACAGGTTTGGGTTCTGTCTTCAGTGGCTTTTGCTGAATCAGGACAGAGTGGGAAACAAGCACCTTCAAGCAAGGTAGTTTATAACTTTTGCAGGATAAGGACAAACTACAGCAGTACAAGAAGTGAGAAGAAGAGAAACAAGGGGAAACAAGGGATTGCAAGGAAAACTAGACAAAAAGCCAACAAGGAGTGTACTGCTCCTACCTAGTGAAAAATCTCACTGACTTTAAATGAGGCACATAGCTTATCTCTGCACTGACACTGAAAGTGCAACTACAGAGAGTAGTGCTCAAGATAGTACAACATTGATAATAATAGTAGTGAAATGGCAAGAGAGTCTTTAATACAGGATGTACCATCCAGTGCCTGTCACTGTGGGTAGTCACCAGCCTTTAGAATCAGCAATACAGCCCCAAGATGGAGAACAAATTTCTCATCCATCTTCCAGCTGCAAGAGGTCAGGGCTTTTCCTGACATGTTTGCTTGACCAGGTTTTAAAAACCACCACCAAGAAGGGTTTCCTCCACAGGCAGCCATCTCTGCTGTTGTTCCCTTGATCAAATCATTTCCTATGTCAAACTTCAAAGTCCTCTGCTGCACTGTCAGACCATGTAGAGAAGTGTTTACACTGTTACTCATGCCTCTGTAGCCTTGCTAAGGAATCAAAACTAGCACAGGTACACCTGCCCTCAGCACAGTGTTGGTATGTGGATCATGGTGCAAAGTGGGAGATGAGCTCCATATCTGAACAACACTCTTCTCTTTCTCCTGCTTCCTGCTCTCCTCCTCTCCCCCCCATCTTTTGTACCATGATATTTTGGATGCCTTGGCTGCCATGCATTTGATAGCTGCTGACTTGTCCAGATAACCATGCTGTAACTCCCCTTGTTATGTTCATCTCTATCCCAAAACGGCCCTGAGGATACCTAGATTGCTGCTAGCAGTGAAAAGGCTGACAGGTCATGCATTTAACTGGAAACATGTATCAGAAAAGCATCTAAGGTGAAAGAAGAGCCAGATCTACTTGTGTATCTCTGTTGATTACCACTAATTGCTCTGAGAGCCCTTGGGATTGCAGCATTTGTAGAAGCATAGAAAGTCTAATTTTCTGCTGTATGTTATGCATGTGTTCCTGCAAGCTTTTCTGATGACCTTATGATTTTCAGAAGCCTGGATATGAAACCATTTTACTAAGATGTTATTGGAGCATGCAGTACTCAGCAGAATTTTCTTTCTCATGTATACTGCTCATGTATTTTACTAGAAATACAACATTTCTAGATGGACTTCTATTGGTGGAAACTTTCTGCACATTACCTGTGGAGAGCACCAGGCAGTGGCCTTTTCGTCCTTAGCTGTGGGATCCATGCCCCAACTTTAGTCATGGAAGCAGAAACTGTATCATCTTGTGCTTTAGCTACGAGCCTGAACTGAAATGCAGCCTAAGAAGATGTATATGGGTCAACAAAACAATAAACCTTTTTCTCTGCTTACCTGAAAGGCCAAAGGAGAACCACATTCATGTGGAAAAGTTCCTAACGCAGTCCTCCTACAGGAAGAACCTCCATGTGGATACCAGTCTCTTGATTTAGGTATAAGATATCCCTTTTTCTTCCTTGTGGAAACAGCGTGGGGAGCTGGTGTGTTTTTACAGAAGAGCACTGGTGAAAAAGGGAGTCTCAGCCCCCTTGTTACCATTGCCTAATGCAATTTTGCTCACACATTATAAGATGGAGTCACAGGTACAAGGTGGTGCAGTGCATCCCTCCCATATCCTCCCAGTCAGTGCAGGGCTTCATCTGTCCCTGCAAGGTGTACATTAGCACCATTAGCATTGCTCTTCCCATGATTTCTACACTTTGAGGCTAGGAGGAAGGAGAGACAGAAAAACGAACAGATCCACTTTTTCCATTAGTCACAGAAATGGTCTGCATTAGCCAAAAACCTGTGCCTGGATGATTTTATCTTTTGAACTCTTCTTGGTCTTCAAGTTCTGATATGCATCTTTTAAAAGACCCATTTTTTTTCAGAAAGGATGAGGAAAAAGATTGGATTTCCAAATATGAAGGTGACTGGGATCTTACAAAAGAAACCAACTACTACTGTAACAATGGTAAGACCCCTTTAGCTATGTAAGTAACAAAGAGCAAAGAAAAAGGTGTGAGGTTTTGTTTTATTTAAGGGAAGGATAAGGTTAAAAAATTAAGGATAGTAAAGGTAATCTAAGTCTAGTGAAAAACAAAATTAGTATTTTGGCTCAGTATTTAGTAGCAAAGAGATTACAGAATGTGGCTGTGAAACAGGATAAGGGAACAAGTGAAGGAGAACAAATCACAATCTGCTTTTGCGTGAAAACTAAACTTAGATTATTTATTACTCAGTTTAATTGAGATTATAAAAATTGGCAAATGAAACTGCAATTCCCCTAGTGATGTTTATCCATGCAGTGAGCAAATTAGCCAGTACTGTGTGGTTGGAGAACAGCACATATAGGACCTGTTTAACCAACAGAGGAATCATGAAGCCGTCCATTACCAACCATTAGCTGACCTTGGCAGGATGCAAAGATTTAGTACAGATGTTGAAGAAAAGATTAATAGGGAAGATGGAGATAAATGGAAAAAATATTATGTGGGTTTGTAATACATCATTCACAGTGAAGAAACTCACTACTGTTCTTTGGCAAGAAAAGAAATTCTGTAGCTGTCACTCTTTGTACAGTTGAAATAAAATAACTGGTAATTTCCCATGTAGCCCAGTAGCAGGTTAATACAATTATTTTACAGTAGGCGAGGATCTAGAAGAAAGGGAGGCAACAATGTGCTGTTGTCAAAGGGGATGCATGGGGCTAGAGGAAAGGTAGTAGGGCTCATGGTAAGGCAGTAAAGGAGTGGATGTGGGAGTACTTTTAACAGACATTTGTATTAACAATGTTTGTACAGAAAATAAGGGAAAAACCAGTTAATTTTGCAGAGGATGATCAGAATCCTGTAGTATAAGACTTCAGTAATAGAAATGGGCAGTTGTCAATGTAGGGTTGGTAGTTTTAACAGGGGTAAGGGTGTACTGACCACAGTCCAAGGTAACAGCAATCTGCCTGCAGGAGAGCTGGTCAGTTGTACGCAAAAAAAATCCATTAAAATTGGAGCAGATGTCGAAAATGGGAATGGAGAGTCTGTTTAATGAGGAAAGCTAAGAGCATTCTGGCTTGTTTAGCAGAAGGAAGGCTGGAGTGGTGTATAATTGCTGTTCATAAATAAGAGAGACATATAAATATACATCTGTATCTATGCTAGGGAAGTGAAAAATTATTAACAGAATGCAACAGAAAAAAAATATTATATGTTGCCCATGATGGAATTCAAGCTGAAAAACAAAAAAAAGCAGTGGTTAACTATCAGAAAAGGAAGATTTTGGAGCAACCTATCACTGAGGCATTTTGGAAATACTTCAATAAACTTCTTGGGGAAAAAGTGCTATAATGTGGTTGTTGTGAGCTAGTAAACCAAGATTCTCATATTTCTATGACTTGAGGAAGTACAGTGGTCTCAAGGGACACAAAAGAACTTCTTATTCATCCACAGTGACAGCTTCTAGGAGCCAGTGAATATGCGAACAAAGTTGTTTTTTTCTTCATAAATTCCTGCTGAGGGAGGTATATTGGCAAGTGAGATGGTTGTAACATTCACTAAGCTTCCGTGTGAGATTTCCCACAGCAGGCTTTTAAAGACTAATTGTCATTAACAGTTCTGCACATGTTGTGTTTATGTGAGGATGGAGAACAGGCATCTAAACCTGCTTCAAATTCTGCCAAGGCAATGACAAGCCAAATTACTGGTCTGACAGATAAGAGAAAGTTAGAAACGGATGGATCTAGGCAGTCTTCCATTTTATGGCTTGAAGGGAGATTTCTGGCTGAAGTGAACTCCCCATTCAGACAGTTTCCTGACATGGGTGTTTATTTCCTCAGCTCTCTCCTGGTGTTTAACTGTACAAATATTTCCGTCATCTAGTACTGAGCTTCCGGGTGTAACGATAATGAGAAGACAGCTGAAATATGAAAGTGGGGCCCTCCTGGAAGCCATTTAAAATCCATCATTCTCATATAAAAGAGGATGTATATAAAGTAGTACTGTATTTAGATTTTTCTTGACCTGAACAGGTAAGAAACTTATGTGGGATGTTCTCCCCCTTTTCCCTCAGGTATTCTAGCTTTGAAGAGCATTTTGGGTCACAGAATAGAGGAGTGACTTGGTTGTTGTTTAGTCCCTCCATCCCTGTTGTACTGGATGCAGTTCACCATAAGGCTGAGTATCCCTCTGCAGTTATGAAGATAATAAGAAGTTGCAAAATACAGAAGTTTGTGTGCTTGAACAATGAGAGAGGTGACTACTAACACCATAGAAAATCTAAATTCTGCTGAGGTAACTGCTCAACAGTAAATTGACTGGTTTAGACTTCCTTAAGTAGTTAAATAAATTAACATTACTTCTCCATGTGTGTGTTGCAACTCAGTTGTCATATCACATCAGGACTAAACAGATAACCTTTGTGCATTTCTGGAGTAATGCTGGCCCTTATCAAGTAGTCCAAATATTGTTGCATCCAGGCTCAAGCAGGTCATGATTTATTATTTCATATCTATTTTTTGGGCCATAAACTACAGCATCTTTCTGGCCCAGGGGCTCCTTAAAACACTGGGCCAACTTCTGTAAAAATTACAGATTCTAGGGACTAGGGGGAGGAAATGATTGCAAAACTATTGATCATAGTTGACTATTTTAAGAAAAGGACAGCATGAGAGAAGCAAAATAGAGATAATGGGCTTCAGTAAAGCAGATGTTGATAAAATTTGTGAGAGGATTCTTTTGGAGAGATAATTTAAGGATAAAGAAGTGCAGGAGGGATAGCAATTATGGAAAGAAGCTGCATTTAAGACACAACAGCAAATTATTGTGCTGCGAAGGAGAAAGGAATCAGCATAAGAAGGAATACCTGCAGCAGAAGCTCTTTAAAGTCTTGAATGTTAAAAAGGGATTTATTTACAAATTAGGAACAAGGACATCTGGCTAAAGCTGGGTAGGAAAAAAATACCACAAAAGAGTATGGTTGAGCCCAGAATGATAAACTGCACAATGACTTACTACTACTGAGGGTGATAAAAATTAATGTGAAAAGATTGTATGAACACTAAAAAAACAGAAAAAGGCAAAGTAAAATTCTGGCCCATTCTGTAATAGGCAAGGATTACAAATAATAGGCCATGATGAGAAAGCCAAGATATTTAATGACATCTTTGCTTCAGGCGTGACATAAATTGTTAGCAAATGCCTAAAGCATTTAAGTTGTTTACAAGAGCACAGAGTAGGGAAAGAAGAGGTTAGAAAACATTTAATGTGTTACATATATTGAAGTTAGAGTGGCCTGAAAAAACTGACCCTGGAATATCTAAGAAACTGAAGCAATATCTGAACCAGTAACACCCATTGGTAACAAAAGAAGAGAAGGTTCTCTAGGAACTAGAAGAAAACCCACAGGACCCATTCTTCAAGAGAGGAAAAGCAAGATTCAGGGAGAGAACAAGCCTATATGCATTATCCTGAAAGACACACAAAAATCAATGTATAAAGTACATAGAGAACCATAAGCTAATAAAAACAGTCAAAGTAGATCTGTTAAGAATAAATCACGTCTAACTAATGGTTTCCTTCTTTGATGGGATAATTGTTCTCATGGATAAGGTAGAAGCAGTAGACACATCTTTACTCTGCTGAGGCTTTTGGCATGGTCCCATCTAACATGCTCTAAAGGAAACAAAAGGAACGTATACCTACCCAGGGGCACAGTACAGTGAGCACACACTCTCATGCTTTGAGGTTAAACTGGGAAGGCATTACATGCAGAGCTCTGTAGAAATCATATTTCTACTCAGCATTTTCATCAACAACATGAATTGTGGAACACACAAGTGTTCAAACAACATGAGGCCTTGAGGCATTACAAGATCACTGAGACACAGGATCAAAATTCAGAACCATATTGAGAAACAGCACAAAAGGCCCAAAATCACCAAGGGGAAATTCAGTATTTGAATACAAGCACTTAACCTTGGGAAAGGGAAATAAAAATACAAATTATAAAATAGGGAATGAAGGTGCACGGTTGTTCTTGTGGAGCTGTCTAATGACGCCGTGACAAATGATACTGCCATAATATGGTACTGTTACAAAACTAACCAAATCTCATGCTGTGAGGTGCTGACAGAAGTGTTGTGGGTAACATATGCAAGGTAATTATCCTTCCCTGCTTGACCCTGGGATGCTGACACTGGCATGGAACAGTTTTGGACACTACACTTTCTCAAATGTTGCCAAACTGTGAGGAGTCCAGAAGAGGGAAATGAAAAAGGTAGGAGGTAGAGAAAACACGGCCAGAAAACAAGAGCCAAAGTCGTGACTTTTGAGAAAAGATTTAAGGAAATTGCTTTGTTTGGTATAGAAAAGAGAAGACTAGAAACAAGATGTAATAATAATCCTGTATTCAGGGCCTGTTAAAGAGAAAGATGGTAGTTTGTTCTCAAAGACCCTTGCAAAACAGACCCTGATGAACTCAATGAATTTGAGTTGCAGATATTTTTTGTGTGGTGTTAGGAATTTATCTGTGGTGCAGTGCCTAAATATGCTACACAGGAGAGTGTTTATGGAAGGATTTTAAAGTCAGGCTGGACAAATTTTTAGACATGGTCTAGGTATAACAACCCAATCTTTCAGAGAAGGAAAAAGGACTTTTAGATCCCAGGATGCCCTTACCAGGCTTGCATTGCCATTATTCTATTAAATTAAGACCAGGAACACAGCAGGATTTGACTTTATTATCTTTGCAGAAAATTTTCAGTTCCGAACTTCAAATATACAAGGCTATTTTAAAGCATCTTTTGTTTTATGTGGATGTTAGACAACCACAAGTAAGAAAGGAATATGATTCAGTATTTTTCTTAAACTGTCTTTAATTTGGGGCCAGATAAGGATATGTGGAGAACAAGATGTAATTAAGGAACTGTGGGAGGCCTGTAAAGAATTAAATCTGGTGTGTGTAATGAAAGCCTAATAACTTCAGCAGGCCGGTTGAGCTGGTAGCCTCATTGGCAGAAATCAGGCTAATTACACCTACCCTGGAAGTCCATTCTTAGAGTTATTGTGGAAGAGAAAATGGAGCATAAGACAGAACACAACCTTAATGTGAAAAACCAAGCATACAAGTAATGGAAAGGCAAGGAGAGGTGCAGGAAATCCTGGAGACCTTAAGAACCAGAAGCAATAGTAGAGAAATATGTTTAAGCCCAAAATCTTCTCTGTGTTTATCATAGAATCACAGACTACCCTGAGCTGTAAGGGACCCACAAAGATCATAAAGTCCAAGTCATGTCTCTGCACAAGACAACATCAAAAATCACACCACATGCTAGGGAGCGTTGTCCACATGCTTCTTGAACTGTGTCAGTTTTGGTGCTGTGACCACTTCCCTGGAGAGCCTGTAACCTGGGCAGAGACTGTAAAGGTTTCCAAAATTGTCATTTACTTGTTTGTGTTCTCCAGTTGTGGTCTAGAATGGTGGTCACTGGAGGGCTGTGACCCTAACCCTCTAGGGAAGCTGTCACTTCAGTGTTGCTCCATTTGTAGGATCTCTTCCAAATAAAGGGTCTGTGTGTAAAGACTATGCCAGTGCTGGTTTAATCAGGTCTCTTAATGCAGCAGCAGCAAAGGGCATTGCTTACTAGCTGCTGCAGATTATGCATTTATCAGAAGAGCTCTGGGGCTTTGAATGCCAGTGGTGGGGCCCCAGATGTGAAATGCAATATAGGAGTTACCTGTGAACAGTGAAATGTAGCACCCTTCTTCCTTAACTGCTGGATCCATGTACACCATGCAGTGGCTCTGAATGCTGCTGACAGCCTTGGAGGAGGGAGGCTTCACTGATAGCAAACTTTGGTTTGCACTGATGCAAAGCTTTGGCTAGTGTCACCAACACAGCCTCTTCCAGCCAACCTAAGGGTGCCTTAAAATGCAGTGCAGATGACAAGTGTCTCTGCAAACACAGCGTCCCTCCTGGGACCTCATCTCCCAGGCACTGCAGCCTCACCTAGTCAGAACTGATCCTCAGAGATGAGCTGATGGAGCAACAAAAAGGACAGAGCTCCTCTCACCCCACCAGGCGATATGGCAGCCAGGAGCCTTACAGTGTGGTACCTGGGCTTCCTTCCCCCAAACACTTCCCCAATTGCAATATCTGCATCTGTTTGAACCCCTCTTTTGTGGCAGCACTCCTCGAAGGACAGGGACCTTGGGATCTCTGCATCTAACATGAGTCCCAGGGTTACATACCTCCTTTTATATGGGGAAGGCAGGCGGACAACCTCAGCAAAAAAAGTGGGTCTGGGATGCAAATGAAGCTGCCCCATGGTCTGGGGCAGAAAGTTTTCCCTTTCCCACTCAGTGACCAACATACTGTACCCACCGCACCCTGAATCTTGATGCCTGGCACAAGAGATCCATTACAATGAGGTTTCCTCTCTTTAGCAGAAAGCCTGGCATCTGCTACGGTATGCTGTTTAGAAAAGGCACAGAGTAGGAGGGAAGGAAGAAGCTGTTCTGAGGGAAGTATGTTTTCTGAGAAAGCTTCTGAAGCAAAGGGAATTAAGTTTGAATGAGTTCTGGCTTTATTCCACATGAATCTCCTGACTGTTAATCTGGAGTCATTATCCTTGAACACCAGTGAGTGCAAATGCCCGTCTTAGCCTTCTGAGCAGAGGCAGGGAAGTACACACATGTTGACATGCCCCTTGCAGGAGCAGCAATAGATAGTGGGCAACAAGAGTGGGGTGAGGAGGTAACAGGCCTTAGCAGGTGGGATTTGTTAAATCTTTGTTCTTAAGCAAACTCCTGCTCTTACTGAGAAAGGAAAAAATCTTGATATTTCTGCATGTAGCTGAAGCTAGCAGAATATCTGAAATATCCGATGTATGTCTACTCTGGTTTACAGGGACTCAAGAATCCCACGTGTTGTATGCTTGGGGATGAAATAGAGCTAGGCCCTAAGGCACAGTGACCTGTAAGTCTTAAATGTGTCCACTTGATTTTTGAAAAGAGACAGAAGCAGCCATAAAGTCAGCAGCTTTGCCTTATAAAGCCTGAAGCTTTGATGAGTTATTCAAGGCAATCATTTATCTTGTACCTATGAGGAGTTAAACAGAAGGTTTTTTTGCTTAGAGGAAGTAACAGCAAAACTTTGCTCCTGTCAAGAAAGAAGACATGGTATCTTAATTAGCTAAAGAACAGAGTTAGTTAGCTCTTCTGCTAATGATGCCTCAGAAGATCTCCCTGACCATCAACAATAAAATAGGCAAAGGCTTAACATATACAGGACATATTGTTTCTCTACAAAGGGGAGGATTCATGCACAGTGCTTACTTTAAACTTTGGATATTCTTCTTACTGTATGGCAAACAAATCCTCCCCCATTAATGAGTAAGACAAAAATTTAAGAAAAAGCCTTTTAGTCTGTAATTTCAGCACCTCAACAGAGAAAATTTAATATGGAATGATGTGATCTCTGTTTTCTGTATCTGGGATGCTCATTATTGCACCTCCAGACAATGAAGTTGCCTGTGCTACAGCCAGTTAAACTCACATTTTCTTGAAGGTAGGTGGAGATTTGGCCAATATCCAGCAGCGCATTTGCTGGAGAACATGATCTGCTTATCTTCCTCATATCAGGAGCTATTGAAGAAACATCTACTCTAAGAATGTGCTGTGAAACAGTGCGAGCATCTCTATTTATCTAACAATAAACTGAGCATCTTTTGTAACAGTAGTGCTACAGAGAAGGGAGAAAAGATTTGTAATAAGAGAACACTGATAATTTGCAAATACTGAAAAACTCAGCAGGATATGGGAGCATGATTCCACCCCCACCTCAGCTTAATCATCTTCATCAGTGGTTAAAACTTGCTTATGACATGTAGAATCTTTTAGCTGGGATTTAATTAAGCAATTCTCTTAATGTAAAGCAAAGCAAGTTAAAATTGGTTTGGGCTTTCCTAAGTGTATGGCATTTTTGTAGCTTACATGACTAAGATTCAAACAACAGTACTTTTATCTTGAAATCACCACAAAAGATTCTTAATAAATGCCTGGATAAGATCAGCTGAAAATTAAACACCTTACATAAATGGCTACTTTCCTGATTTCACCGACAGTAAAAGTATTGTGAAAAAGAATTGGGAAGACTCAGTTTTAATGTATTTTGATGCAGTAATAATTTCTTTTGCTGCTTCTTTCTTTTTCCTCTAAGTTTACCAATTAATCTCTAGCATTCAGGTTTCTGTGGTTAAAATAGACTGATGCTGAGCATCAGTCTTTGTAAATAATGCAAAACAAAGAGCATCACACAGCAATGTCTGCAGCTAGCAAAGAACTTAACTTTGAATTATAACATGTTTCAAAAAAACATCTTGGCTTGTTTTTCTCTTTATTACAAATTCTATTAGATTGCCTCAGTCATTGTCAGTTGGTATTTTGGATTTCATTACTGCTTCAGCATACCAACAAAATGTCTTTCATTGAAAAGCATGCATGTGACTCCTCTTCTAAATAAAAGATGCATTAACTTTATGATAGTTAAGATGTTCATTTTACACATAGTATTGTGGCAATATCAATTAACTCCACACCTGGTAGCAAAATCAAGAAAGAGCTAAATGGGCACACAGAGATCCTTGTGATGCTCCCATCTTATCCAGGGTGAAAGTTAAAAGATGAAGGGTGTTGGTGTAACAAGAAAAGCATCTTGTTTTTCTCTAGTCTGGCCTCTTATTAGACACATTGATTTAAAGAAAAAAAAAAAAAGGATGTGTATGCTTGTGGCAACTTCAGAATTTGCAGTATTAGGTAAAATATGGAACATTTATTTTGAAAGCGTATTCTCGTATAGATCTGCCTCTAGTGGAAAAGATTGACCTTAGTGGCGATTCCTCCCCTATCAAAGGTACCACATCACTTTTGGAGGAACCATTATCAGCAGCATCAAACCACTATTGATGGTGACTATGAAGAGCTCACTGATCGTGAAAGCTGGTTATAATCTAGACCATCTCTAGATTTTACTTTGTGTTCAGTGGAAATTCATTCCTGTGCTATTTTGGGTCTACTAACAACATTAGTGACGTGATATTTTCTGCCTGCTGCCTCCTGGTTTGTCAGTGTTGTGGGTTTTTTTATTCTTGGTATCTGAATTGAGTTTGCATTGCTTAAATGACCTCTCTTTGTTCTTTTTTCTCTCCCTTAAAAAATAAATACTTCCCCGTCTTCTAGCTGATCAAGGCTTAGAAACCCACTGCCTCGGGTGTTTTCAGTCTCTTTTGAGTTTAACCTTGTTTGTTAAGGTTCTTGCCAAGTGCCTCAGGATGCAAAAGAATCACAGACACATCATCTGGGAAAAGGTTTTGTGTTCAAGCCGAGACTGAATTGACTTACTGGTTGTATAGGGTACTAGGGAATACACATTCACTCATCTGTCTTCAAGCCAGGACTTCAATTAAGCTCAGGAGAAGCAAAACTTAAGATTTATGTTTTAATAGAATTGTCAGGTATGTTCTGTTTGCCAGATTTTTTAGTTCTTTTTCATATGCTAAGTATTTAAGTGGATGTCTTGGTGTTTTCTGATGCCTAATCTTTTCTAACAAATTGAATGGCAGTGTCACATCCGAACTAATAAAACGTAATAAAAGTTGTCTGATCACAGCACAGTTTGTAATTCAGTCTTATTTAGTTCTATTTTCTAACTTCAAGATGAGGTTAAAGATGCTAAACCTAATCTTTCTAACCTGAAGTTTGGATCCAAATCTTGCCAAATCTCAAGTGTATCACTTGGATATCCTCTATAGTAGTGCTGGTCAAAACCCATGCAATTTCACAGGGATCCTTTGTCACACGGAAGGAAAATGCCCTTTTTGGTGACATTACTACCGAGATAACATGTGCTGGACAGACAACATAGGCCAACATCGTGGGTTTTGCAAGATGCCAATGCACCCATATAGTAATTCTCATTTTTCCTAAATTTCGTGTTCTCATGTCCCTGCACTGCTCTTTGCTGTAGTATTTGAACTTTCCAGCCATACTTATTTTCTTATAATGAATACTACCAAGTTCTTACTTTAAGAAAGGTGAAGATTGGTGTTTGGATACTGTGGGAGAATTAGAACGCAAATGGAGTCATTGGAGTATCTGGAGCCAAGGACAACGAGGGGAGCTATTAATATTTTCTTTGGCACTTGGCGGAACTGAGGATGTGAAATTCTGGGATTCTAAGTCTCCCACATACAGAAACCAAGGTTTAGGGGAGCTTTAGATCTGCAGGTTGGGAGAGGTTTTTTCGGAGGCTTACAAATACATGAAATAGGGCTCTGCAACAAAATCAGTTCATGCCAGCACCAATGTACTTACTAGATCACAAAGCAGTGAAGCTCCTACAGTGTAGCTGCTTCTTCAGGGATGGATGTCCCTTCCTGGCAGTGTTCAAGCTCAGGCTGTATGGGCCTCTGAGCAACCCGGTCTGGTGAAAGTTGTCCCTGCTCATGGCAGGAGGTTTGTAACTAGATAATCTTTAAGGTGCCTTCTAACCCAAACCATTTCATGATTCTATGATTCATTAAGGCACAGTTTGAAAAACTGAGGAAATTTCCCTTTTATCCTTCCTTCCTTCTCTGAAGTATTCAATTTGAAGACCAAGTGCAATCTGGCAATGTATTATGTAAGTATATAAACCACCTTGAATTCCTCACAGCATTATCCAAATTGAAAGCATTCAATTATTGTCAGATGTTGCATGTTGACCCACACTGGTACTTCCTATATTAGACATCTATGAAATACAGGACTTGTATAATTTCAATCTTCAAGTATTTGAGCATGAAAATTATTAGGGCTTTAGTTTTGTGAAACAACAAAACCTGAACAAAAATAGTTTTCTGATAGTCCAGTTCATCTCACTTACCCTGGATTCAGCCCATCAGAAAGCACCGTGAGGTGCTCTAATGGGCAGTGATAGCTCACTTGACTTGTTTGGGGGAGAAGCTTGTGCTCAGAGCCCTCTCAACAGCGATATGTGATGGAAGACCTATTTTAGATTTTGCACAGTGATGTTTGTAGGGGCCAGCTCCAAATCAGCACCCATCTTGATGAAATGCTATGAGGATGTCCTTGACTTGCAAAGGATGGAGATTTCCCAACAGCCCTTCATGTTCTGACAGTGTCTGGCCAGACTTCACAGCCCAGTGCGTGTTGCATCCAGTCTGGTGCAGTGAGCGGTATCTGACGTGCACAGCCTACTAGCACAGCAGAAGTATCTGCTCACTCAGAATCAGTTTCTCCTGTGAGACCTAAAAGCTCAGTTGCCATTGAAAGCCTAGTTCAGTGGATAACTGCTTTGTTTTTCAGCACTGCAAGAGCATGAGACTGTTTTACTCACAACATGCCTTCCATCCTTCTCTTTGCCCCTGACAACAATACTCCTGTTCCAAACTGCTAAGTTATTTTTGCTGAAAATTTCAACAAAAATAAGCAGTTTTGTCAGGCACTGAAAAAGGAATACAGCCAGAAAACAGAAAACCTGTAGTGCACTGAAGACTATGGGGAATTCTTGCTTAATTTGATCTAAAGCAGCCTCTGTGACTTCCATTCCAATTACTGTTCCTTTTTGACAAATCAAGGATAACCGATGTAGAATTAAACCACTTGGGAAGAAGAATAAATCACAGTCATCAGGCTGCAGAGTGCTTCATTAAGTAAGTTAATCTATCAGCTTTACATGGAAAAAAAACCATAGAAAAATAATTGCCTTTCAACCAAAGCAGTCCTGAGGGGAGAAGGCAACATCAGTGTATAGTATTCAGTGAGTGACAGGATGGAGCGACAGGCTTTGGTTGTGAGATCTTCCTCCTCAGCAGGGTGCATGCTTCTTGTTTCTCTGTCAGATCTGGCCTCCCAAAGTACATACGGCTCTAGTCAGGGCTGCATCATGAAGCAAAAGAGCACAGGACTGAGGTCAGAGACCGAGAAGAGATGAGAAACTGAAGAGTTAAGCAGGTGGTCTGAGGATGTGACGGAAAGGTGGGAAGAGGGTAAAGGATTCCATAAGGTGAAAAAGATGATGGCCTAAACAATAAGTAGAATGAAGATGTGAAGGATTAAAAAGAGAAAGAGAAAAAGCAAACCAACAGCCCAACCTTCTACTACTACTTTGATCAGGAAAAGCTCCTTGATCTTGGCCAAGAGTTCTTTGGTCATGTAACACAAGTAAGCGGTGAGAGTGGAGTGAGAGAAAATTGAAAAACCTGGGTGACATTCTCAGAGAGGCACATCTTGCTTAAGAACTATGGTAGTGGAGGCAGAAGGTGGTTTTTAGCGTTATATTAAGCTGTGTGAAATGTGATGTGGCCGGGGAGGTGTCAAGTGGAACAAGAGGTCCAGACGTTGCTGGTATGAGTGGTACAGATTTAGCATCCCCATCCTAGTCAGGTGGGATGGGGAGGAGAGGTGTGCTCTTCTCAACAGGAGTGGTTCCTTGCACCATTTCAGTTATTGCTGAGCCAAATGATGCTGCAGGATGGGAAAAAGGAGTTAGGGGATTGACGCTTCCATTCCCAGTCTAGATGTGGGCATATTGGGTATGTTTTCTTGATTATTTTTTGACCTTGATGCTCACAGAAAGTTATATTCTGGTAGCTAGAGAGGCTGAAATCTTCCATGTGAAGTACAGTCAGACATTTTAAGCTTCTATGGTCCTGAGGATAAACAAGCAGGCCTGTTTTCATGATGATTAGACTCAACATGTTGGTGATGTCACAATTTTATTTCAATCATTAAACTGAATCCATCTACCTATGTCACATACTTGAAACAGTCGTCAGAAGATGACTTGTGTCAAACACTAATTCTAAGTAGCAGTGTACCACCACTTTAGAAATTAATCCCAGTCCCCTATCAATTCCATTGGTTTTCCAGATCTATGAATATTTCTCTTTCCTTCCATCTCTGGTTTTAAATATAAACAGATGAAGGGCTTAGAAAAAACAAAAAGGAAATGCCGTATGATTTCTAGCTATTGGTAAATACCCAGATAAAGTGTCCTCAATAGATTAAAGAAGTAAGCTCTTAAGAAGCTTATCTAGCCTCATCTCCTACTATTTGACCTTTATTTTTTTTCAGAATTAGCACTGATTTGATTTTTTCCTGAAATCATTTGCCTCCTGAGTGGTCTGTCTTTACAATGTGTGGCTCTGTGTGTTTTGGTGTGGGCTGCTGATGAATGGTGGCACCTCTGAGGACAGTGAGTGTTCAACTACCACTTCAAATACTGGAAGAAGGGGCAAAACAGGGAACAAATCATAATGTAGATAATGTGAAATGCTGAAAGCTGATGCGGCAGTAGGAAACACACAGATCTTGTGCTAGCACATGTCTGATAGCAAAACGCTTCATCACTTAGAGGAAAGAGTGAAGATGGGGCTCTGAACTTTGCTGTACTTTGCTCCTTGTTGCACAGGGAAAAATCAACATAAACTTCAGTATACTACCAAATTGTTTGAAAAAGTAACTCTGCAGTTTTTTGGGTCAAAACTTGCATGAACTCAATCAAGGCCTGAAAGTTTTAAAAAGAGTTCATTTGGAGCAGGAAGTCAAATATCCCAAGACACACAACCAGCATATATCAGCACTGCTATCTTCCAGACTAAGCCTGTAAATTGGGCAAAACAGATCCACTGTGGAAAACAACTGTCCTGGTAGTCCCGGAGCTTCTATAATCCCACATAGCTCTGCATAAGGAAGGAATGATGTGGGCTTCTAAGAGGCAAGGAGATGCCTTTCAGCCATGCAGTGTGAACTCATGTTCTCTTTGAACTTTCTGGTGCTGAAAGTTTCCCTTAAAGATGAGAAAACCTTTTGTATGATGGAAACAAATGTTAACTACATGCCTCAAAGAAGTAAAAGATGTGAAGGTTGCCTTGTGTGGAGCTGAGATGAAAGCTTCAATGAAAACATTTCAAAAAGTCAATACAATGAACATTGACATCCCTGTATTCAGGCCTGCTTAAAACCTTTCACCTGTATCAACAGATGTACTCTTCTTCCCACAGGAAAGTTTAAGAGAAAATTCCTATTAATAGCCCATTTGGTGCTTTAGTGTGTGTGTCTTGCAACCATTTGTGCACCACAAAACCAAGAACATCTTACCCCATTTGGACAACTCTGCTTTGCTTCCAACACTGTCAGCAAATCATGCTTGAGGAGAAGTTTCTGATATTTCCAGTTACTCATTAGCAAGTTTATAGATCTAGATTTTCACTTGCATGATTTCCCTTAGCTGACAAACTGTTGAAACTCATGAAAATTGCAGCTGGACCTGTAAATAGCAAATCTTGCTGCTCTTGTTTAATTTTCAGTGATGCCACCTTACAATTATTTTGTCACTCTGTCATGGTGGTCATCACAGAAGCCCAAAAAGTGAAGAATTGGAGTATTCATAGAGTCTAAGACTGGCATGTACTCTATTGTGGCAAAGCCTTTAAAAATTTGCATTTGAAATTAACTATGTAATATGGTCTTCAGCAAAGTTGTATGACTCTAAAGCAGTCACAACAGTATCAGCCAACAAAGTATATGAGAAAGTCATAAATTTCTAGAGGTTAATTCAGTGCAGGAAGAAACACCTTCTATGAAGGCATTACTCAGTATTGAATGGGAAACTAAACTTTATGACCACTTTTCTAAAACAGCCTAAGAAGGTTTATGAGAAAAGAGTAAAGCAAAGTTTCTGTAAATGAATCAGAATTACATTTTAAAGACAGTGGGAGTCAGGTGGTAATCCAACTTTTAGGGGATTGTCTAAATGTCTAAGTGTATGTGTGCTTTGAAGAATGGGCTCATAGGTGATCTGGTTATTCAAAATCTCATTGTAAAAGAGAGGCAGCTACTTTAGAAGCTTATTTCTCTGAGCCTTCCTCAAGGGATAAACGTTATGCCATACAGTATTTTTGATGTCCATCTAAGAAGAAATATATACAGAATTGCGTCGTTTTAAAATACAGATTTTACTGCAGTTTTACCTTTTGGATGACAGTCATAAGCTAGTGAGGTGAACTCAGCTTTTATATCATGCACAAACGATTGATGCTCTTGTTGGTGGCATGGCAGCAAACCCTGCTGTCGTGAGGCTTCTTGGGGTACACTCCAGCTTGGGCCTTCAAGTGTGCCACCAAGTTGCCTCCCCAGGATGTAAGGATGACCAAAAGAAAACCAAGTGAGAGCAGTAACCTCAGCAGGGCTGAAGGACCTACCAGTGTGTGCCAACAAGAGAAATGGTCCCAAAGGCCAGTTTGCACTCATCATGGCTTTTCTCATGCTAAGGTTGCATGCTTGTATTACCCCAGGAATGACTTCACTGGCTTCTGTGGGACTACTTTACAGAGTTAATCCTGTATGCAAGTCTTCGCCAACCTACCTAGAGAAGTTCAGTCCGTATGACAGAGAGGGTGATGTGCCATTAGTCATGCTTTGAAGACTTAACAGGGACATAAATGATGTATAACTTTTTACACAGGTTGTATACACACATATGCATTTCAATAGCATAGTTAGTGCTATTTGAAGTATTTATAGAAGTGCTTTGCATTCAGTGGTGAGTTTTAAAAAAAATCTGTGGTTCAGCTGATAAAGGGGTATTTTGAAGCTTTACTACCATTTCCCCTAAGGCCCTTCCCATGATAACTGCAATGCTGAGACATAGAAGGTTAATTAGTGAATGTTTGTAAAGGACTTTGAAGATGAAAAGCTTGTTTTCTTTCTTTTTTCTCTTTTTCCTTTTTTTTTTTTTGAGCTAAACATGCTGATGATTATAAAGGTGGAATTTCTGTCAGCTTCTTTATTTTGCATGCTGCACTGAAGAGGTCTGCTATGAATCCAGTTTGCTGCCAGATTTTCAGTAATTAGTTTATCTGCTTTATCTGCTGCTGCCTTTTGCCATGCTGCCCTCTCCCCCATGGACCAGTACTGCTGAGGTGCCAGCTGATGCAGGAAGAGGCTGAGCTCAAGTGCTACCCTGCATACCACCAGCAACCCCACTGTGGGCCAAGTGAAAGAAACTCATTCTCTCTAACTCCATCAGAGTTACTCCTTGACTTCAACGAGCACCAGAAACATAACCCTGCAACCCAGGAAATGAATGGAGCCTATTGAACAAGATCTGTGGGGCTAGCTCTTCCCATCTACAAAGGCAACCCACACTGGCATTCTGCTTGAAAAGATGACAGCAGCTCTGCCCCTGGCAAGTTTGACAAAACCTTCTTTCCAGGAAATCCAGTACAAAATAACAATATTTAAAGAGTCAAGTACTAAACAGTCTGCATTAGTGCGTCTTATTCATTCAAACAAAAGAGCTCAGCAGCAACAATAGGCTTTGAGCCTAATTCTCAGATTTTCCTGCTGTTTCAATCAAAAAACTACCCCTTCTCTTCACTGAGCTGTTTCAATAAAAAAAACTACCCCTTCTCTTCACTGAACCCATTAGGTCATTCTTTATCTACTACCTACGCTTTCTCAGGCACTGGAGCCTGGAAAGAAGCAAACAACAGTCTCCTTCATCACACAACTTAGTATACCTTCATATTCAGTAAAATTAGCTAATGTTATTCTACCAGCAATCTTGATTGGCCCAATTTATTAATTTTTCATTAATCAGACCACTGCAGTATTGGAAAATTGTATACCTATACAAGTAGGTTTATGAAGCAGCTTATATTGCTGAAAATATGGTTTAGGGCATTTACATATTTGAACGTGTTTATATCTGAGACATGAGGATACCTTGAGAAGGTGCAAACAGCAGCCCTTGGACTTCATCTTAGCCACTGCTAATTACTTGACTGTGTGTCGCTTTGTTTGCCTGCATTGCTCCTGCATAGGGTGAAATGCACTTTCCCTATAAAAAAAAGCATCCAGAGTACTATGACAAAAACCAACCACTAGAGCAAACCAGTGGTCTTACTGAGTTTGTACTCAGAGCAATGTGCAGAGTGAGAATTTCCTAAAATGAAAAAAAAGTATATGTAAAATTTCATTTATGAAATGAAAAAAAAAAGGCATTTCCTCAGCAAAGAGCCAAAAATCCTCCTTAGCCCAATCTGTATTAAAATATTTATTGTAGAGCAATATGATGTTAGAGGGAAGGCATCTATACTACATAAATAGTTCTGCCTCTTCTTCTTGAAATTATAAATTGTCACTATTAGTTTATTGAGCACTAATTTCCCAGCACCCATGGGTAAGCATTCTCTCTACATTTATGTTTTCAACATAAAGAGTGTCCCCATTAGATATTTCAAGGCAAAAATCATGGTCAATATAACAGAAGACAAGCCATAAATTCGTAAACTGATACAAAGCCCTGCTGGCTCAGTGGCTGTAAACCAGCAAGGTTCCAGTCAGACCCTTTTCTGTTATACTCACTGGAGAGCTGAAGCAGCTCCAGCATCAGGGACTAAACTCTTCTACTTGGTAAACAGGAGTGACCTGCCAAAAGTGTTTCAAGAGTGGCTGGAGCCACGGTTTCCCTCAAATTTCTATCAGTACTATTAAAACTCTGGCTAGGTGTCATCAGACCAAAGGTCCATACAGAAAAATATCTTTCCTAGTGGCTAAAATGTTCATGCTTAATGAAAGCATGTAAAAGAGAAGGCATCCACAGTCTTGGGATAATTCAATTTATAATGAAACTATTTATTCATTTCCTGATAGCCTCTAGGTAATTTTTTTGTTATTTCTTGGTGCGAGAAAGCATAAGTTTGAGTCATGATCATTAACTGAGTTTGAAATAGATATTCATAGAATAGCAGCCTTTCATCCAAGAAAGTTTTCTGAGCAAACATTTTGAATGACATTTTCAATACCCAGCATTGAGGACAAAATATCACCTCTGAGCACATTAAAGACTCTTTGAGGTAATACCTTCTCTGTGTAAGCAGCTGATAGGCTTGCAAAATAGGAAATTGCACCCTGCAAGGGGATGTATGCATATAGGCGTGCCTGTGGCTTGTTCTACCTGCTGTGCAAATGTTTTTGCATGGAAATGTGAGACCAGAAGGCTACACATCCAGCATCTCTCTTCAGAAGGCACACTTGGTACAGGGATCTTTTTTTTTACACAAAATCTAAGAGGTCTATTTCAAAGGGACCTAACTGCACTGAGTACCTACAAAACCTCGCTAAGAAACATGCAGTGCACAAAACAGCCTGCAGCAGTGTGTGGTTCAGCTACAGAGCTAATACTTGTGTAATTGCACTGACCCTTTGATTAAGAAACTGTATAAAAGGCTGCCATCACCTCTGCTAAAGTCATAAGCATGGGCTCAAAAATTGACTTCTGTAGGTATTTCCTCCAAACTGTCTCCTGCTACAGCCCAAGCTGCTTCTTCTCACTTCCAGGCAGGACCTACAGTCACTTCTCTTCCTGCAGCACTGCCCCATAGGCCTCTTGCTACATCGTCCTCCACTAAATAATACATGTCCAAAAGACCATCCAAGGAGCAAATCTACCTAATCCTGTCCAAAACATCTCCAGAGGGCTCAAACCTTTGTCGCAAAATGAAATAACAACGTGTATAAAGGGATCTAGTTAATAATTTAGGAAATAAAATGCTCTTTGTGTGCACGTGTCTTTGGTCACTCAACCATGACCAAATTTGGGCACAGATTTATTTTAAAGAAAATACCTGTTTTCCCAAGTCAGTCAACCAGTCTCTGACAAGTCTCTTCTTAGCTCAGCCCTCTACCACGTTTTCTTCACATCCTTAAAAAATATGCAATTCTTCTATCCTGACAGCCCTTTACAGTCCTGCCAACACCTATTTTCTCCCTCCTCTTAGGCCATCTGCACTAGGCCAGGTTCTGTTTCTTTATCTCATTCTTTTTAAAATAAAAAAAATATGTTATTTTTACTACCTGTGTGTAATAAGTTTCCTACTTTCCAGGCTCCTTGTAAGACTGAATATGAGTCACATTCTGAGAAGCAGACAGGGTCACCTCCTTTGAAGGTCTATCCATTATTTCTTTGGATAGTCTGAATGTCCAGCCTACACCGTTGTCTCCTTCCTCTGGCTTCCCCCTTGTAAACCAGCCTGGTGGAAATCCTCTGATGGAGCTGGCCCAGCTACCAGCATTTCAATGGGCTCATCTCTGGCTAAATAATTACTTTTAGCTTTCCAGTGAGCATTGTCCCTCTGGGAGAAGTGACCTATTGATCTGCACCAGTTTCTATTGAAGGGAAGCATTAGAAAGCCAATGCAATTAGCACTCTGACAAAGTTGCTTACAAAGATGAACTTGGAATCAATGTTGCCTCTAATAACTATCGCCTAACCACATTTGGTTTAATTACATATAGATCCCTGATTCTCCCAGGAATTTCCTGGTGCCTGCCTGCCTTTTGTGTTGGTTTCAAGTGCCCATTGGAGGCAGCCTGACCATCAAGTAACTATGAAGGTGTCCCTTGCTGCTGCCTCCCCTGTGGTGGGGGAAGGCCCTGTTGGTATACAAAGTCTTCCTCATCAGGGTTTGATAAGAGATGGGAGAAAGCAGCCTGACTTTTTGGGAGGAGGGCAACTGTTAAGATCTGGTTTAAACCCAGAATAGCCAAGAAAATTAAGTCTCTGTGTACAAAACAGAAAGAACTTTGAAGGTTCAAAGTATACCCAAAAACGTGATTAAAACCAAACAAGGTTAGATGCTGGTGCCATAAAATTGATGTATTTTATTTAATAGTAAAAGAGGCAAAGAGAAAGAAAGAGAAAAGAAAGAAAGAAATAGAGAAAGAAGTGTGCGTGGGGGATGGGGGCACAGGCAGAGAGTGACAGGGTTTAGGTGGAAGCTTATCACCCATCCAGGGGTCCCAATGATGTCTCGTTGCTCCCCTCCATCTGGTCTTCTTGGTGGTGAGGGTCCCCTGCTGCCACGTGCTGAAGAGTGTAGAATCCTGTAGATTAATATAAGCTTTGGGCAGGTGGGAGTGCCCACGTGTATCCCCCGAGGGTGCTAGGTTTGACACTGAGGGTCTGTTGCATCATCTCTGGTGCTCTGGTGCAGGGTCTGGGGACCCCTTTGGGGGGGGGGGCCTTTGATGTCACCCCCTCTGTCCTTCATGTGGATGCAGCTTCTCCCCGGGGGAAGGGGCCCCTCAGCTGGGCTCCTCTGCACGGTGGGGGGTGGGCGCTCGCTGCGCCTCTGACCAGAGGCTTTTCCAGCACACACCCAAAGCCTCTCTCCCCCCGCCCTTTGGTGCGAGGGTCTGTGCCAGCCTGGCAGCCGATAGCCCTGGGGCCGTGAGCTCCACTCCTGAGCTTGTGCTTTGTGAATGTCCCCAGCCCTGAGTTGTTACTTTATCCTGTCTTCATCAGCGAGCAGTCCAGGGCCTCTCAGAGCCCCATTCGGGGTGTGGTAGTCTTTTCTGCAGCTTTTCTAATACAGTTTTAAAAGTGCTTCATGAAAACGTTTAAGTCATAAACGATAATATTTCAGCCTCTGACAGCAACTGTGTGTGTGCTCCTGTAATGTTACATATATTGGTTACAGACACGTGCCTCGGGGGCATGTCCATTGCTCTCTGCTCCTAAAGTTCCCAGGTTTTGGCACACAGACATTTTGCTGCTTTCCACCACTGATACAACTCATGGCTGATGGAAGCTAGGTTTGTTAGCTTAGTGCTCAAAACCCAAGAATAATTCGAAGTCTCACTTGTTTACAAGTCTGTTCCAGCATCTTCATTCACAGCAGTGAAAACATGAAGTGGCCAGATTTTTTAGGCAGATCCCCACTGGATTCTAAACCAATAAAACTAGTACTAGAAATAATCTTGCACTAGCAAGCCCTATGGGCCAATACAGTAATTTTTAAAAGTATGTGGAGGCAGTGTTTGCATTAGGCAAAACCATGGCTTTTCTAAAACTGCCATTCACTGAAAATACCCTTTTTTGTTTCTGCGTTGTGTTAAACCATGCTGGAGCATTCCCATAACACACAAAAAGGCTGGATGAAGAATTCTCCCTACCAGCAGTATAATGACCACAAACCAAACATGAACCTAGATCTCTTTGTTCTGACACAGCCTATTTGCATTACTTTAAGATTCTTCACAGCATCATCTGCACAATATTGCTTTTCTTGCAAGACATGAAGAAACCCAATAACTGAGAATTAGGGAAATAGAGTCATTTACGGTAACGTGCACAAGAGCCTCTGAGGGCAGGAGGACGTCACACTTGTTATGATGCTGTCCCTTGTACACTTGTCACCAAGGGGTACGGTCGTCTCCTTTGCATGTACATTGCCATGTCAGAAGTCAGCTCTGTAGTGCATGCAATTGTCTTGCAAGTCTGCTAAAACTAAGCTGCCAAAGAGAAGGATTAATTTTGCATTGGATCAGTGCAGCAACCCTTCCAGCAGCATCCCATACGTAGGTTGGATTAAATGTACCATGAACCTGTACTCCAAATGGACTGGAAAATAAACCGCCTATGCAAGCTCGTTTTTTCAGCTCCGTTTGCTGGGAGACCTATTTTAAAGCTATGTGTACTCTGGACAGAGTTTCTTCCTTCCAAGAGAGGGCACCATCAGCTTTCCTTCTGCTGCTCTTTGAAGCAGGGGTAATAGGAATAGTCCCATGCAGGCTTTGCAAGCTTGGGTTCCTTTTAGAAATCTCAGATAGCTGCAGATGTGTTCTACAAGTGCCCCATAGGATGTCCGGCCACAGGGGCAAGGGCTGTGCCTGAAGGATCCCACCACTGTGCTGTGCCAGAGCTGCATTCCCATGGCATTTATGCCTAGCCCGGCTCGGTTCGACCCAGCATGGCCTGGTCTCCACAGACAGCCATAGAGGTTGCACATTGCTGTATTTCTTACGACCAGTAAATGCACACAGAGATCCTCAGCTTTTGATGATTTAACAGGCCCCAAGAGCTAGATGGGAATCTATACCACCAGCTGTGACCCTTACTAGCTGTACTTTGGCTTGCTAAATCAGTGCCAGGACAAACACTGCTAAAAAAAAGCTGTCTGTGAGACAAGGATATCCACCTCTTGTATCAACATCGCTCCTATCTGAGAGGGACAGTGTCCAGTGAAGTCTAGTGCAATCCATAAATCTGTGCCCTTTCAAAAAAGAAAAGGAAAAAAAGGTGCAAACATACAATACATACATACCATACAGGAAAAAGATGACAAACACTTACCGCACTATTTCTCAGCTAGTTCAGTTTCACAGGGCTGTAAATCACTGAAGGCAGCAATCTCTAAGGTTAACACACACATTAAATAACATTACTTCTGCTTTCTTCAGAAAGAAAACATGTTTTCAAGTAAAAGGATTTCTGCAATAAGAGCTCTGGTGTTGAACTTCACACAGATGGTGCTTATTAGAGAGATTTCAGTTCCCAACAAACAGTTCAAAGCACCACCTGATCTGCAATTCCTGCTCCTCTCTCAAATAAACAGCAGCAATAATTCACATTTTGGGATTGGGAGCTTACTTCCTCCATATATATTCACAGATGGGCTCTGAGCAGGCCACCTCATGATGTGGGGAGCAGGATCAGCCACCCCACTGAGCACCCTGAGCAGGACATGTCCCTTTGTGCCTGCCATGCCAGTGGCACCCTTCCCGGGGGTCTGCAATGGGTCTGATGCAGGTCTGACATAAGAACTGAGCCCCTCTCTGACAGCAAACATAATGCCACTTCAAGGATGCCGAGTCACCTTCACTGCTGTTCCCACCACCAACCTTTGGCAATTGCAAGGCCCCTCTTTGTTGCCAGACCCATGCCTGGTACAAACAACTCTTATTAAATGCTGCTGCATAAGCACTGCCCCAGTCAGCAGCCTTAGGGCAGGAACGAACAAGGGCATATGGGACCAGTTACTGCTGAAATGTGACTGTCCCAAAGAGTGATGGTGAAGCCCTTCCATGTGCAGTGCTGTAGGAGGCACGTGAGTCTGTCTCAGGTGCCATGGTAGGTGGTCCAGCTGTGGCTGTGGGCCTCCTCAGGGCACGTTAGCTCTTCTATTGGCTGTCTTGTACATTTCTGGGCATTCAGTTAGTTCCCCAAAGGCTGGCTTTGTTGTTCTCCTGGGTCGAGGTCAGGAGTGCCAAAGGGTGAGGCTTGCTTAGTGCTGCTGTTGCTAATGGTGGAGCCTGTGGAAGAGACTTGCATTCCTCTCCTATCTTTTAATAGCAGTTTTCTATATCTTATCTTAATCTGCCATATCCTGTGCAGGCAGATAGGGAGGTTAAACTGCAGATGTGTTTCTTTGGCTGTCTTCTATTCTTGCACCCTCTGTCACTTTTCTGTTTATTTGAAGTTGACTGCACTGAACTCTGTGGAATTTCTGAATGCTCATCCTTCCCAAACACCCACACTTCTCTATACTTACATCATTCTTCATTTTAAATTTCCCTCTTTTGGTGCTTTGGAAGTGGGATTTAGCAAGTCAGTGTCCTCACCTCTCTGGGGTAAGTACAGAGGCATTGCTCTGCCTCTGTCAGATACAGACAACACCAGTTTCCTGTCTGATAAGGACTTTTAAATCTACCAGCTGCTTTCTGATCTTCACAGAGGAGGTGCATAGATGTACAATGTATATTTCAATTTCCTTCTTGATACTAATTATTCTTCTTCACAGCAATACTAACTTATGTAGAATCTTCTCAAGCCAGATGATTTCTAAAAGGGAGGGATAGGAAATCATGTGCCAAAAGAGCAAATATTTATTTAATTACTTTTATTAAAATAAAAATATCATGCATTAATACGCATTAGACATTTCTGAGAACCAGTAATATGAAGATTAAGACTACATAATTTCTGCATAAAATAGGTTGAGCTGGTAAAACATGCAGCCTACGTACTGGAAGGGACTGGATGGAAAGATGAAAATGAGAAAGGTGCTGTTGTGGCTTTTTTTTTCTGTGTACAAAGTTCATCTATAAAGACAAAAATTATTTCATTTACTAATTGTGATACCGAGGACTTACCCAGGCTGAATGCATACTGACAGTTCCAGCTCCTCTCTTCTTTACTGTTTTGCCAATGCAGTGTATTTTGCTCTGTTATGTTGAGGACCCTGCAATTCCTTTAATCCTTGTCTGCTACACATTCCACCAGTTGGATAATTAAACACCGATACTCAGGGTACACTAGGGCTTCATTTGACTGCCTTTGCTAACAGAATTTCTCTTCCCGCCTAGTATAGTACAACAATTTAAGTCACCAGTGTGACTCTGGTTGAGACTTTATTTTGCCTTAGCTACGCACTTTGGAAATGGCCAACACTATGGCTTCATATGGATCAGCGTTTGAGGGATTGCTTTCACTCTGCTTCTGCTCTTGTCATGGAAGTGAAGTGGGAACCTGACATGGAAAAGACGAGCTTTTTTTAGGGCCCTGAAAAGCAGCACCTGGGCTTTCATATTGCACTTCCATTGGTCACAAGTGCTGCCTGTTTTATTGCTCATATTATGAAACTCAAGCACTGTGCATGCAGAGAGCCAAAGAGTCTTGAAGAGAGGAAAGAGTGCTGTTACTAGCTTCACTAAGCTCTGGATAAATCCCCAAGGTGACAAATTTTAACAGAAAAAAATCTAAGTTCATCAATAAAGAACCCTTATTGTGAGTTCTTCTCTGGCTACAAGCTACAAGCTAGCCACTGCTTTTTGTTCCCCCCAAATACAACAGTATATTACAATAAAAGTCCTCCAAAATTTAAAAACAATTAAAAAGAATAATATACACCTCATTTTTTCATCGCTCATATACAAACAATCTTTGATCAACAGTATAAACCATTAAACCATATAAAAGTCAAGAGCCGCTTATTTTACAAATAGTGCTTTCATAGTTGAGTAACTTTACAATGCTGTGAGGGTACCGTCTGTATCTATGGATATATTGCTTGACAGTTTATTAAAACCCAGTCATCATACCTTATACTCGGTTGATTGCATCAATACAAAGCAGCCTAAACGGGCAATGGATCCATAGGATCTCTGATTATTGTGAGGGATTTTCAAAAATCACTCAACATTAGCCTTGTTTTATACTCTCAGTGTAATCAATTTAAACATCCCATTAATTTCAAGGAGAACACTATTAGGAATGTAGGATTAAAAAAGCAACATAGGTATGTGAGCCAAGCCTCCTACCATTGTAGACAACTACTTTGATTATTCCCTTTAATAAAATATGAGGATAACAGTGATGGTGGTTGCAAATGCACACTCTCCAGCTAGCTTGTGAGAGGTAAGGAGGAGAGTCTGGATAAATTCCAGGCTGACTGGAAATTATGTACTGTATTGGCTGTGTAGGAACAACACTTCTACCAGTCCTGTTGTTAGTGGCATTCTCAATTTTCAGTTTTCACCTTATTAATCAGAAAAACCCATTATTTCAAAGCGAGAGATAAAAAGAGACCATAGGACCTGTGCTGCTGTGCATCCAGACAGCCCCATCTGCTCCATGTTAGAAGATGACAGCAAAGCTGATGAAGCACAAGCCCCAAATCTTGGCTGAAGGTATTTTGCCTGCTGACTTCAGCAATGCAACCAGTGGTGTGTCTTTTGCCAGGCAGGTCTCCAGTTATCAATTCTTTCCCTTGGGAAACCCATTTTTGGATGCTGTTGAGGGCTTAGCTTGACCACTAGCTGTGGTACAGCCTGCTATGACTGCACTTTTCTCTCCCTGCATAAAAAGAAGGGGTTGCACCAACCCGCAGTTCTCAGTCCACACGGCCATGGTAATAGAGGCAGTGATCTGACTACCACCAACCATCAGTCGTGGGCAGGACGCATGGCAGAAAGCAAAGCATATCATGGAAGCTCTGTGATTTCAACTCCCCTGCATAATTAAAGTAATACATAGCCAAGTGTTACTGTTTTAAAGTCTCACTGCCTGCCTACACACTTCCTCACACAAAAAAGTTATTCCATCATGTCTCATCTTCACATCATCATATTTTTTTCCTGATACTAAGCCAAAATATCATGTATTTGCTTCTTTTTTTCTTGGCTGTGTCTCTGTTTAGATATTGCATTAAGTGCAATACAGAGTAGAGGTTGTAGGTTTGGCCCTGAAGTGATACATGGTCCTGATACTCAGTTTGGTTTTCTATGGACAGGCCTCATCCTCCTGCCAAGCTCTCTTGGCTCAGTGGAGGTCTGAACTAGCCCCAATGAAGGGTGGAGCTCTGTACCTCTTCTCTATAAAAAGAGGCTGTGGAAGTGGTGATCAATACCCTATTCCTTTAAAGCAAGAAAACAAGACGTTATATCTTTGGTCCTAATGCAGCCCATTTGACAAGCTACTTGAAGGTGTCATGTTTTTCTTTTGTATAAACTTTTTTTTCTATTATTTTCTTTATTATTTTAAAAAAGGCTCCTTGAAAGTTGTATGTCAGAACAAAGAGGGAACACTTACAAAAAGAAAGCTAGAAAATGGGATACCAATATAAAAATTTGAACCAGTGGTGATAAAACATTACAGAGCACTCTTGCTAAGTGTTATACACAAGAGTTTGACATTTCACAAGTATACAGTTTCCACCAAGAAGGAGGACACAGGTACATTTTCATACTTTGTCCTAATTCAGGTGTTTTCTCACAGAGAAACTTTGGGGAAAACAATGGCCAGAGTACCATAACTGCTCATTCGAGAGGCAGTGGCCATACTAACAGATATTGAACCCTGAATGTTAAAAATGAGTGCTTGTCTGGAAATGCAAAGTTTCTCCTTGGCACCCTGAAGCACCCGCAGACAGACCAAGAATACCACAGGCACCTTGTGATGGGACTTCTTTAAGCTCTTTGGAGTCCTGTGACATTGTTGTAACCCTGACTATGTCCCCCAGGGAAGAGATACCCCTCGCAGTATGAATGCCATGTACCTTGGTTTTGCACAAGCAGTCTCGGCAACCCCCTTCACATGAAGCTGGGATCAGGGACAGGAGCACCTGTACCTGCAGGAACAGTCAGTGGCCTCGGTGGTGTCCCTGTGCAAACTCAGCAGCTCTCTCAGGTACGGATTAGTCAGCTGCAGCCCTTCCCTGGCATTACTCTCCCTATACAAGCCCCTTCCTTTCAAACAAACCACAGGACCACATTTTCTAATGCTAGGGTGGGCTTCACAGTGAGGTTGGTGGGATGGGGCATCACCCTGAGGCATTCCAGAAACCACCATCTAGTTCCAACTGCTCCCTCTAAAAAAACTTGCTTCAATATTGACTGTCAGTTGGGAACAAAAGGAAGCCCCTGGCCTCTGTATGAGTTTACTCGACAAAATCAATTGCAACATGAAGAAAATTTCCCAGGTCAACTCCCTTTGCAGCAGAAGAAAACAACCCAAGGCCCAAAATGAAATCAACTGCGCTGACACTGTACACAATCACTGGAAAACATCAGAGTAAGATGAAGACTCTTAACTTACATTTTCATACACTTAGAAGTTATTAAAGGTCCTAAATTATTATTGCAAAAGGAGTTCTACAATAACTGCTGCTTTATGAGAGATGCTAAGGACTAACTTGTGAGTATTTTATTTTGCCTTCCATAAGAAGTACAGTAAAAAGGAAAATTTTATCTTTCTCAAGTGGTAAGACTCTGTTGGCTTTTATAAGAGGCTGTGGAATGCTACATTTCCCTATTTAGCTGTGTTTTTAAAATCAGCCTTTTCTACCCACACCTCCAGCTGACCTTTCAAGTTATTTTTGGATGTTGATTTATTCTGCCTGACCATATTCTCCTGTAGGAGCACCTGTGATCTGCTGGGGCCTCCTTGCTGTTAAATGTGCAGTGAGCTGCAATGGGAAAACCAGGACATTTCTGCTGCTTACTGTTTCTTTTTGTTTTATTTTTTATCCTGGTGGAAATGATTTGGTGTATTGCTATTGTCTGTTACCCTGTGAGCGTCACCCTGCACGGCATCTGTGCTTCCAGCCACAACCAGTCGCTGCACAGTCCCATCCACTCCCAGTGCCACTCTATCTGCCCCTGCAGGCACTATGCAGTTTTTATTTTTTGCTGGCTTTTGAATCATTAGTGAGCTGCCGACTTACAAATCATGGCTTACAGGATGCCTATTTACCAGAAATACTTCACAATATATAGCTGATCCTGCCCATCTGGAATCTACATTTGTATGAACAGTTTGTGATCCTACATCCTCTTTCCTACTTTTTTAATCAAAAACATCACATTCAAAGGGAGATGTTCTTTCTAACTTACAATGCTTAATTTTTAGATTAATCTCCTTGTTTCTAGCAATGAATTGCTACTGAATCCCTCCTGAATTGTTTTAAAAGGGCAAGCGTTAACCTCTATTCATGCTACATAATGCTGGTGATACACATTGCTATTTCTCAGTGGCTTTCTTGTTTTAGCTAACAGATTAAATGGATTAAAATCAATAAACTCCTTTGTGCAATGGTGTTCGAAAGATTCTGTGGGAGAATATGCACTGTGTGATTTTCTATGTCTCAGCTTGGAGACATAACAGATTTAGCAAATTGAAAAATGATCTGTGAATTCTGTTAAGATCTTTTTTTAGTTTTATGTACATTTCTGTCAGGGCGGTGGGTGGGGAAAAGCAGCGCTGCCTGTGTGCACATGTTGCACACTTGTGAGAGCAACACAACAAATCTGCTCCCAGGAATGCAAGGAGAAAACTGCCGCTAATTGGACGTGGGAACTGAATCTTGGTTACTGTTTTAAATACAAGGCACTGATACTCCAAGTCAAACATTGCATCTTCCACACCGCTGTGTCTGGGACTCGGGTCATGGTGAGACACATCTACCAAACAGAACAGTCTCTGGATTCTGACCCAACATGCCACTTCACCCTGTACTGTAGTGGGACCCATGAATTGTACACATACAAACTGCTAATGCATGTTACTAAAAAAAGGGCTCATTTCACACGACTGGAGGGCTCCTTTCCTCAGTAAGTCTGTAGAAACAGTGCTCTATGGATTTGCTGCTTGATCCTGGACTTCAGATGCAATACTTAAACTGAAACACATAATGATGTATTCAAAACACAGCAGCGGCATAAATTTGACTGTTTCTTGCTACTTAATATAGACTGCAGATCCTCTCCAAGTCAGCTGCTTATGCTACCCTCAAGCAAAATACCATTATTCAACTAGTTAAGGGCCTTTGTCCCCAAATGAGAAGTTGCTTTCTGATCTAGTGGTTTGATTAAAATAGCACTGCCAAGCTGCTGGTGGGATGCATCTAAAGGACTGACTAAATTCACACTTTAGGCACTTTACTCCTCCTATATTCATAAGAAATGTTAGTGATGGAATAATTTTATGGGTCACTGGAAAGAGTAGCTGTTTTTGCTGCTGTGACTGACTTATAATATCAAGCTAAAATCTTAGCCTCGCCTTGCCTGCCTACACCACACTAATAACCAGAAGATGATGCTGTGTATTTCAAAGAAGCAGTAGGCAACCCTGTGCTTCAGAAGAGGGAGATAATATTTTCCATCACCCCAGATTATTCTTTCTTTCCTTAATTCATTCTCACTGCTCCTCCTGCATTGCCAGGATAGTAACCCGAAAGGGACATGTAACCAACCCTAGCATCTGCCCCCCCCAGAGTGGGACAGCAATTGGCAGTATTCTACTTTGAAGTGATTGAAGTGTACTACTTAGATACCCCTTTTCTCTGCCAAATGTATAAAGGAAAATGATTTCTGCTCTGAGCCCCTTTAAGAAGGGAAATAAAGCTGCTTGGCTAGAGCTACCTGTATTTCTTGCCTTAGTCAAGTTTAATTTAGTATAGTTCTTCCAGTCTGTCTCGTGAGTGCTACAATTTGCCACTGTTTGCATTTCCTTGACATTTAATTGAAGTCTGTTAAACATTATCTGACACTTCATTTTTCAGTTACGGCAACATCTTTAACCGTTTTGTTGAAGAAGAAAGGCATTTTGACAACTTGACAGCTGCGTAAGGGATCAGAACAAAAAAAACCTCTTGGGTTTGACCATCAGAAAACAGACTAGTGAGCACTTTATAATCATGTATAGGTGACCTGGAGATGTGTTCCTCTTGTCAATTTGTAGAAGTAGTGGTCAGCAGGTGATGCATTGTGCCACTTTGCTCCTTGTGCTAGTTTTCCCCAGACCAATCCACTCCATACTGCCCTGGGCAGAATCACCCATACGTCCCTCAGATGCACTTCTCACCTTTGGGCCAAAAGGCAGTATATGGAGCCAATTTGTAAAAATCTGGTGGTTTGGAATAACAGTTTCAGTTCCAGGAGATTTGGAACATACTTTTTTTCCTGCTGGTGATCTGAGCAACACTTAGCAGATGAGCAGTACAAGCATCTGATCTTGTAAAAGATCCAAAAATTCTGTTAGAAACATTTATAAAAATGCAGAATGTAGAAAGGAATTTGACTGTACAATGTGTACAGCTCTCAAGTTCATCCCAGAGTGGCTTTTTACCATGCTACCATTTAAAAATGAAAGGAATGCATCCATATTTCTTCAGTCCAGGAAGATCCTGCTCCATCCCAACATGCATCCGAGCGCAGGTTAGGGGCCTCAGTTATTACATGGAAATGGGCAAGGAAAGACCCAAACTACCATCAGACAGGCTTTTCAGTTTCAAAGCCCCACGCTGAAAAGGAGAGGTGTGCTTTTTGATGCATTGTGGTTGCCATTTGCTCTGAGCCAGAGTCCTCTCTTGCAGCAGCCAACAGTTCACTTATCTAGCTTGCCTCGCTGCAAGAAGAAATTCTCTCTGGTCATGCTGAGGCTTCAATGTATTCACTTTTTGGTGCCGCTACCCTCAAGTACTCTGGGTTTTCTGCTGCAGGAACTTTCAAGAGACCATTAGGTTTGGTTTCCTTCGGTAAGAAGTCCTGCTGGTAGTCAGGATTGTCCAGATTTATTTGGTGGTTACCTGCCTGGATCCAGTAGGGAGAGCTCTCAAAGACTGTCTTGGCCAGTGGAGACTGGTTGGTGTTGAGATACTCAGGGTTGTCCACAGCTGTGCTGTGTGAATTCTGGTAGCTGGAGTCTGTGGGGACCTTTGAGTTTGCTGAGAGAGAGAAGTTGTTGTAGATTGGATTCTGGACTGCTGAGGCAGATGCTTTCTTGGGCACCAACTGGTTTACATATTCTAGAGTAAAAAGAAAATAAAAATGAGAATGAATGAACAGGAAGATATAAAATTAATGCAGCTGTTTGTGTCCTTTGACATTTAGTTTCAACCCAGCTGCCACTTGCTCTTTGCACATGGCACGTCTCTGAACTTCCCAGAGTGGAAAAGAGCCACGGGCAGGAGCTGCCACTCTGTGGCACCAAACATGCTGTCCTGAGGTTCACCGTCAAGAATTTTGTTTGCTAACCAGCAGAAAGATGGCTTGGACCACGAGACAGGGAGATAGCTACTGCTGATTTTAGCAGCGTGTGGGTGGCTGTGTCCCAGATAGTATTCTGAAATGGCAGTTTGGGAGGTTAGCTGCCAGAAGCTGTTTCCCTGGAAAAAATGTTTAGAGATGAGGAAAATGCCTAGAAAATACAGGACTGGCAGTAACAGTGACTCCACATTTCACGTCAGTGCTATTCCTCGCAGGGCCTTTCACCCTTTTTAGCTATGGCATATTCTTGGAATGGTTGGCTGGGATTTTTTAAGGACACAAAGCATCATCACTGCATTATCCAGCCCCATTTCCCTCAGTGCTCACTGGCTCTCTCTCTACACTGGACTGCCTGCACTGTAAGTCCACGTGCAACCATGAACTGCCTTCTGTGGATCAACTTCTGAAAGCAATGAAACAGCCATAAAGCTTTTTATATTGCTGAAATGGTAAAAGGAATGAAACAAATTTTTAGAGAATATTTTCTCAAGTAGAAAGCTTTAAACATATAACCACACATGCAAACTCCCTGCCTAGATGGCACACATTGCTAACATAAGGAACTCAGCTCATGAGGGAACTGAAATGAGAAATGGTCAGAAGCAGACAGATAAAGGCTAGGAAAACAATATGTGTACACTTTTCCACTCCTATTTACTGAGCAAAAAGGGTAGAAAGCATTTGAATTGCTTTCTTTCTACAAAAAAGGAAGGAAAATTATTATTTTTACAACCAAATGGCTTGTGAGTGAGTGGCCATGGGATGGAAACACAGGAGAGGTACTCACCTGGGGCTGGTAGGAAGCTGTCATCTATGCTGTCCTCCAAGAAAGCGCCTGTTGGGTCTGAGCTATACCTCTGGACAAAGCTGTCTTCCCGCACAGGGTGCCCCTGCTAGGATGAAAGTAGAGAAAAACAGTATTAAAGGGATTGATTTGTAGAAGCTGTTCCACATAGGAGGACTTCCTTATTGAAGGTCATTCTACTTACCCCATTCCTGTCAATGCAGGTTGTAGCAGAGTTGTTGCTGGTAGCACTCTTAAAAGACAGAGAAAGAAAATACAGACATTATGAGAAAGCATTTCACTCTTAAAATTGCTTGTCATGTTTCCACAGTGGAAAAATTTCATACCAATGAACTCAAGAGAGGGGTGCGAGATGTTGAAGGGCTGTTGAAAAAGCCCTGGTGTGGCACGAGGTACTCATCTGCATCCACTATATCTTCCATGTCCTCCTCCTCCATCAGGGTGCGATAAAACTTGGAGTCCGTAGGGCTGGGCAGGTGCATCCTATCATCTCCCTGTTAAAAAAGTCAGCATGAGACAGGACTTGCAGACTCCTTTCAAGCCCTCATTCTCCCCTTCTCTCTGAGACAAAGTAATTTAACAAGAGGCACAGGATGCAAAATCTTGTTTCACAGATTCACAGAATATTCTGAGTTGGAAGGGACACACGAGGACCATCAAGTCCAATGCTGAAGTAAATGGCCCATACAGAGATCTGTGTGTTTCAACAAATTTACCTAGAGTTTAGGGGAACTTGGGCCTGCAATCTCAGTCCATGCTGCTGTGAAATTACTGCATTTTGCAGAGAAACAAACTCTGTTCTCCTCTCATGACTACAGTATGGACTGCTCCTGGTCCTAGACTGGGACCAGTGCTAAGAAAATAGTGACCAGTCTTGACATTTTGTTTGTGGTTCTAGCTGAATGTGTTAAAACCTGGAAAGCAACGATAAATCTGGCCTTCAGTTATCCATATTTCCATATGTTTTCATATGCACTACTAGTTACTTTGGGCCTCAGATGAAATGCCCATCAGACACCTCCCCACCACTGCGGTTAGTACCTGTATAACGAGATAGCGTGGAGGGTCACGGGCCATTTTTGAGAATTCAGCTATCAGCTCACGAAACTTGGGACGGCTGTCTGCATCGATCATCCAGCCTGCAGGAAAAGCAATGCACAAACAAAACTGTTTTGGTGATCAAACAAAGAGTTTAAAATAAAACATAACAGCAAAAAGAGCAGTGCCATGTGTGGAACAAAGAAAGGAGCTACCCCTAAGGGACCACCATAAACAGTTCATTCACCAGCCATGGGTGTGAATTTCAACATTTAAAATGCAGATCTTGGCAGTTTTGGGAAGAAGGAAATAAAATGCCATGTTGGAAAACCTTCAGGCTGACTCTGTCTCCTCTCCTGCTGGCCTGTCTCCATGGGGGCAGGCAGGTCCCATTTGAGGGGTAATCCAAATTAGTCCACTTTGAAAAAAGCTCTTGAAGGAGAGGAAGCAAACTGACACCAGTGGGTGCCTGCAGAGGTACCATGATTTGACCATTGGACAGTCCCTGAACTGCTTCATGAAGTCCTGGGAAGCCTACAGCAGAAGCCTCCCTCTGTACCAGATGTCTTCTAAAATTCAAAACATTCTCACTGGAGACATTTTGAGAGATTACTGCAACCAAGCTGTATTTAATTAATAAACAGATTTTAACAAAAGTAAGTCCTCAGAGCTTAGTGTGGATCAATGCTAGAAGAGATTTCAAATATAGATACTGGAGGTTTTACATGTGATATTAGTTAGGAAACCCGCATTTTCTGTAATCAACTAACAGATGAGCTGATCTAGAGACTCTTGTGTTTAAAATTAAAAATAATAAAGGTCAAGCTTAGTGTGTCTAGAGGAACTCAGAAGAAACAGCCTATCTATAGTAATAGAGAAATGAAGTGGTAATATGTCATCTGAAATCTGCATTAGACAAAGGCATCCGCATTAGACAAAATCTCAGAATTTCCAGTGACTTTTTACCATGCTATAAATATGATTCCCTGCTAATTCAAAAAGAAATGCTTCTTGCTTTTAGACAAAATGGAGCATTTGGGAGTTCACTGTTCTTGCAGGAGTAGCATCTACTGGTTTTGACTTTACCTCTGAGTTGCCTATATTTAAATGCTGTTTTTTAAAAATTTAGTAATTATTGTGAAATAACTTTGAACGTTTCAGTTTATAGTTTCTGATTACAAAAGAGGTGACTGGGAATCCTGAATTTCTTTAGACAAAATGGCACAACTTTAATAGGGTCTGCACTGTAGCCTGCAAACATGAGGTGACCAGAGCAGCAAAAGATGTGCAACTGAGTCCTGATGTGCATCTTCCCAGAAGGAAGGCTCAGCTCCCAGCTCCTCACATTCTTGCACTTGAATTCAGTGTAATGGCATGAAAGGGATGGGGACACTCCATTGGCTGTGTTTTAAAATCAACAGGTACCTGATTAGGTGCCTGGCAAAATGCCTCCTTTCTACATCTGGACTGACCCTAAGGAAAGACAGGGGCTGAGGTGTCAGTAGGGTTCAGAATCTCTGAGGAGGAGTTTCTAGGACATTGCTTTGGGGTCTGGGCACCTCCCAGGCTAGGTGCACACTTCTGGATGCAGTTCCTGCTTGCCCTGCTGAGCACAGGATCAGGCTCACCTTGTGTGGTGCTTGTCCCACCACAGTAATATGTGGGTGCTCTAGGATTCCCCAAAATTGCTGTACTATGGAGTGTTCATGGTAGTGTGGCTCCTGTTTCAGGAACAGGTACATGTTGCTCCAGTGAGAAGGTCTTAAATGCCACCTAGTGGGCTGCTTATCACATCCCCACAGCAGTGAGCAGGGATGTGGCAGTTAGAGATGTGCGGGAAGCCAGGTAGTAGTCTGACATTTAGTAGCTGATATAGATGGAAAGGGGGTTTGAGGTTCAGAAGCCCTTTGGCATGCCCTAAAATGGCCAGAAAGTGCTGCAAAAGCCCTCTGCCCTTGAGCTACTTTACTGCAACAGCTGCATGCCAAAAAGGGACCAGTCAAAAATGAGGAAGAAATTGAAAAAGGAACTCTGAATCCTTGTGTGTATCTGACATTACCATGGTGCCTGCACTCCTGACACTCCTTTAGTAATAACCCACGTGTGATTGCAGTGGGAGGCATATTACTGAACTAAGGGGGAGCTTGGAGGAGAAGGCAGTGTTCATTTTATTTCCTAGACACACAAAACCAGAATATCAGGCCAAGTGGTTGGTGTCATGCTAATTTATACTGCCTGACCATGTCAGTTTAAAATAATTGACAATACCAGTCAGTGGTGTGAATGCTGAAAAAAACATTAGTTGGTTGAATGAGTGACTCATGAAACCACATCCCATGCTCCTAGGTAAAGCTCAAGGTGTCGGAACATACTCTGGTGTCACCACTCTTTTCACAGAACCCTATTCCTGTCCCATGACCAGGAATGCAGCATAAAACGCAACTGAGTTACTTATTCAACTTAGGTGAGCAGCCACAAGCCCAGGTGTGAACTCACATTTGACCATGATCATGTACACGTCGATGGTACAGATGGGGGGCTGTGGCAAACGCTCGCCCTTCTCCAGGACAGAGGAGATCTCACTGGCAGGGATCCCTTCATAGGGCTTGGACCCAAATGTCATCAGCTCCCAAACTGTCACACCTGCAGGGTGGGAAGAGAAGATCATAAGAGACTGCCAGGAGCTGGACTGCTCGGCCTGGGTGCAGAGAGGTGGTGAGCAGAGTGGAGTCCCCTGGAAGTGTGGTTTTGCCAGAACCCCAACAAGAGGAAGCATTTTCTAGCATGATTTTATAGAAAGATTAATATAACAGTTTGAAATCATCCTGCTTCCCTTTAAAGTTTTGCTTTTTTCCTTTTTTTTTTTTTAAATCTCAGCTAATATATTAGTGTTGAACATTCCACAAACTTCCCAGCCCCACAGAAAGGAAATGCAGGTTACTGTCTCCTAACTCCAATGCAGAAAGTGGTTTTAAAAATGGAAGTTGTCTTTTTGTTTGAAAACAACTCTCTGGAGATGAGCAAAAGCAGTTTTTGAAAGACGTGTAAACCAGCTGTCTAAGCGTCATTTGCTGACATACCATGCACTCTGGTGATGTAGCTGTTGTGATTGTCTAGTAGCTTAGGATACAAAACAAGATTTTGGATGCCAAGATACATAAATGGATTAAGAAGGCCAGAGGCTGTACTGTTTTGAAAAGGACACAGGATCTGACCATCTGCATTAAATATTTTCCAGGAATATAAGAGCCCATGGTGGGGGGGGGGAAATTTTGCAATAGGTTGCTTTGAAAAGTTTCCTTTCTGCTCCTTTCTTTCAAGCTGGCTTTATGAACTATACCGAGTACAAAATAAATTCTCTAAGGAGGTTATACTTTGCTTCCTTTTTAGCACTGTCCTCTCAACAGCAGGACAGCATAAGCATTTTAGGCCTCAGCAGAGTTACACTGATTGACACCGACTGACAGTGTGGCTGATGATTTTAAGTCCTCCTTCTAGTTACATGGCTCTATTGCCAGCTCCATTACATTTCACATGAAGCTGATAAAGAAAAACATCAACAGAACTTCAGCAAATGGACCAGCGTCTCCTACCTGTACCCCTTTCAGGGGAGGGATCATTGCCCAAACCATATTCTGTGAAACATCTTATATCTCACTCACATGCAGTTTTGTGGGGGTTTCACTTTGTTGAATAGGTGATTTGGGCCCAGTGTTTATATATTTGATCTCTCCTTCTTCTCACAATAGAAAATAAAAAAAGGCCAGTGTAGAGTCACCAGCAAATCCCGAAATTTTCCAACCCATAGACAATAACTGTAACTGCTTTTAAACTCACCATAACTCCAGACATCACTTTGATGAGTGTAAATCCGGTGTAAAATTGACTCCAATGCCATCCATTTAATTGGAACCTAGGAAAATTGCCAAAGAATCCTTAAGAGGCTGACCCAAAATTTATCAGGGATATTTACCACCAGGTGGTGTGTAAATCAAGTTTGGTTGCAGAAAGAAAAAACAAAAATAGCCAACACAACTATCTGAATGGTAGAACAGGCAATTTTTAAGTCCCCCTTTATTATTTTCATATATTATGAAGAACCTGGAAACGTGGAATACTAGGTATATCAGAAATATCTCTCACAGTTTTATAATATTTTTAACAGTCAAATAACTACTTTTTAGCCTTCTATCAGAACAGGACACAAATCCAGTCTTAGGCTACATGACAAAGACTGATCTACAGTCATATGGTTTCTATTTATGGCCTCTGCAATATTTGCAAGCAGCTTCTCTTTAATTTCTCAGCAGGACACATTCCCTCCATCAGCACGCAGTACAACATGAAGGCGTGTTGAATCAAATCTGACAGTTCTTTCTTCTGCTATAAATATACAATATTCCCTTTCTCTTTATAAACTGCACAGTGTTATTGGTGTTGGCTACACTGATGAATTTTCCCAGACATTCTGGGTGGGAATTTCAAAAGCCTTTGCTGCTCTGCTACCTTTGCTCCCACTGCAGTCCCACTGGCCTGATGCTGCTTTGGCTGATTTCAGAGGGCTTCCACAGGCTTCAAAGGCAGCACGCTGAGATGGCAGCTGAGAGCTTTGAAAAACATACTCCCTTTCTCCCTGCTTTGTGTGAGGCTTGTGTGCAAGCACAAACACCAGCAAATGCGCAGCAGTTCATTCTGCAGTGTGCTTTACCTTGCCTCCCTCAGCATGATATTCCTTCTCATCTGCACCGAGCAGCTTTGCCAGCCCAAAGTCCGTGATTTTCACGTGCTGAGGAGTCTTAACGAGGACGTTCCTGGCAGCAAGGTCACGGTGCACCAGGCGCCGTTCCTCCAGATAGTTCATTCCCTGCAATATAATGTAAGGTTGGTGAGGCCTCATGCACTCAGAGCTCAGAGACACAGTAGGTCACCAAACATCTGGTGGTTTGTGGTAACTACACAGTCCACCATAAACACGTGTTAAGTTATCCCACCTGCACTCTCCATTTACATGATGGTTATTGCAGGGTGAGGATGAGTGCTTGTGCTGTTACTCTTACCCTCCAGGAACCTTCTTGTGGGTCCAGGAACTGGTGGAGCGATGAAGGAAAAAGAGGCAGTAGTGGGTATAGTAGATATTAGCAGGGCATGTGGTTCCTTTGGGATTTACTTCAAGAAAGACAAAATCAGGATGGAACTTTCAAATAAGAGGACAAAGTCTTCTTTCAGCTCTACTTGTGCAAACCCAGTGATTTCAGGAGAGGACAGTACAGAGTTTAACTATCCCCTGCCATTATGTACACAGGCCAACTCTACAGAGAGTATTTAGACAATCATTCAAAGTCGCTCATACTGTGTTTTATTACAGGCAGTGTACTCTGCTTTCTCCTTGCTCACAATGAGGCAGTCCACTGCAAAGATGAAAATGGGGGGAAAAAGAAATTCATTTTAAGTCTGAACTCAGAGTCGCATCCATTTTCCAGTACTCTTTGAAAAAGGCAAGTTCTTCCAGTTTCACTGCCTCCCATAATTAGGCCGGATTCACCATAGCATACGTGCTTTTTGTATGACTGCCTCTCAAGGAAGAATATAACTAATTGTGCTGGTTTGACTTCTAAAGCATAAATTTAACAGCTGTGTTTCTGACCACAGAGATTACTCCCCTCTCCCTCAACACCAGTCTCTTGGTGCATGGAATCAAAAAGTTCATGATTTCCAAGTTTCCTGCAATATCTTTTCCAAAACCCACAATTATTCCCAGTCCAAACATTTCTGCTGGTGGTAGCTTATGCACTTTTATTTTTATGAAGAGAATTAATAAAAAATTACTTTTAACCTACAAAGTTAACACCAAAACAGTCATGTTGATGTGATGGCAGAGGACTGGAGGGAATAACTGCCTTCCATCCTCCACCCGCTTCCTAAGCCCACTTCTAACATGGACCACCATCGAATCCTCCCCCCAAGTCCCTCAGCAGAACTTCACCCATGCACTGCTAATGTTGCCAAAACAAACCACCCAAACAAACTGGCTCAGTGCCACTACGAGCGTGCACTGAATCACACAAATAGATCTTTAGCAAGCAGAGCTCTTGAAACAAAAGCTCCTGAGCTGCTGACAGAAAACAGACCTATCTTAAAAAAAATAATAATTCTGTAATCTCACCCCAGTAGGACAAAAATTTTCCTTCTAAACATGACTTGCTGCAGAGGCTAATAAGACTCAGAGCTGCTGAAAGGCAGAATATCAATGTCACACTAAGGTGTTTAAGGCACTGATGGCTGAAGACTTGTGCATATGCATAACCACACACTGAAGATGTTGAACTGCCCATTTAGAAAGTTCAGCAGATCTTTAATTGTGTGCAGGCCTGGGGTTTAAGCCATTTTTCATCACTAAGCATGAGACCAGCGCGTTCAAAGAGTTCCCTCATAGTGTTTCTGCACATGGAGCGTTTATGCTCTGTCATAACATCTTGCCTGAAAGAGAGAACTCCATACCTCAGGGAAAGATAATGTTTGTAAAAGATGCAAAGAAAACTTATTTCAAAGCTGTGACAACAGAAACAAAAATAAGCTTCCCAGGGAACTTGCCTCCTGCTGGTTAGTTATCAGACATGTATTTGTTTCAGGTTTTTTTTCCACTCATAAGTAAATTTTTAAAGAGTCAGAGAATTTTCAAAAATCTCGCATAACTTTATCAGAGTAGTAACACCAGACACATTGGTGGGAAAAAGCCGTACAAAAGATTTATGAGTGCTTTGAGGAAAACTTCAGTGTGGAGCAGCACAAAGGAGTATGTTGAAGGTCAGGCATTGCTGGCAAGGGTAGAAGTTGCTATGGGCAAATGTTGAACCGCCATGAAAAAATCAAACGGAAGCAAACAATTGTGAATGGCAACCTTTCGGGCAAGCGATGCCCCAAGGATCCATCTGGGGACTAATTCTACCACCTTAAAAATTAACAAGGAGAAGAAGGAGGAGGAGGGAAATATGGCCTTCAGGTCATCCTCCAAACGGACTGAAACCAGGACAGAGCAGTAATTGATTTTAAACAAGAAAGCAAAAGAGTCACAAAAAGTCACAAAGAAAATGCAATTCACATAATTCACATCCCAGGTGGACACATAAATTAAAATTCGCTTGTTGTGGAGAGCAATGTAAAAAAAGTACACACACACTGAGATGAAAAATGTGCTCTGTAGACATTTGGTGGATACATTTCTGAGGTCCTCAGCATGTTTTCTGAAAGCAAACCATGGCTGGGATGTATACAAGGCCTCAAGGGACCGATAAGGTTTTAAGTGTGTGGTTATAGTGCAGACCGACATTCCTGAAATAAGCAGCATTAAAGCAACCATGCTGTGTGGACACTGCCATCTCATGTGACGAATCTCAAACAAATTGCAGGGGTTTTTTTGCTGGTTTTGCTTCGTTCTTCCATGCTTGCAAATGGCTAACCACCATCCAAAGACAGCATATTGCTGCTAAGGGCTAGAGGCTGTATTGCAGTTCCTTTGCTGCTCTTTGGCAAACAGTACCAGGTGTGATAATGAGTCTTTTATGGTCATTGCAATTATCTTACAGACCCCAACTCAGCACCTATAAATTACAGAACAGCTCTGGGGTGCCTGAATGCCTTTTGGTCAAAGCCAGCCTGTGCAAGGATGGAGCTGGTATTCAATAGTCAGCAGTTTCAATCCCTGGCCTCAGAGATTTCAGCATGAAACTCTCCGAGGCACACAGGAAGGTGTGTTCAACAACATCACTGTTCTGTGACACAGCCCGAAGAAATCCACTGATGGAAGCAGCATTTTGCTATGGGAATTGACAAATTCTATTGCCTTCCCTGCTGCTGCCTGTGCTGCATCACATTTGCATCGCATTATCATTTCAATACCAGGTGTTTGGTTTGGACATAAATGTCTAGGTGATAATATTATGCTGCCTAGAAGCATTTTGAAGAATAGTTAAGGTTTGCTCGTCAGCATGAAAATAGTAAATTGTTCAGGAAAAAGTAACTGCTTACTGCCTTGTATAAGATACCTAGGATCCAGGTGGTGAAATAGAAAGATTTGCAGAGACAGGTAATAAATAAACACATTACATGCTGCCAGATCAGCTGAGTTTTAGCTGATCTGGAGTTCTGGTCTGCTTACCTTTGCAATCTGCACACACCAGTTGAGGAGGTATTGGGAGCCGATGTTGTCCTTGTGCTCTCGGATGTAATCCAGAAGGCAGCCGTAAGGCATCAGCTGTGTGATGAGCTGAACAGTTGAAGTGAGGCAGATGCCCAACAAGCGACACACATGAGGATTGTCAACACTAGCCATCACATAAGCTTCCTGAGAAGAAAGGCAAAAAAAGCAATGTGAAACACTCCCTTTGGCATGACATGAATATTTGGAGGCAATTTAAAATAAGTTGGTCATCCGACAGGTTGCTAAAATACTATATGCAAACTCTGTGTCTCATATCACATACAAAATACACATATTTCCCACTCTGTGGACCAGCTATTTTCCATTCAGTGGAATGTCCAGATTTTGAACACCAAATCATCAGTGAGATGCCACAGAAGAGCCAGTCTCTCACTACTGGTACATCAAGCAAACATTGGACATAAAATCCTGGTGGATTAAAGCTTACAGACCAAGGAGGAATTAATAAACTGAACATCAACTGGAAGCTGATGGGATTTACTCATTTTGAGCACCTAATTGCAAGGGCAACATGTTTTTGTGAACATGTGTCATATGGCTTTTTTCCCCACAGACTTTTTTACGAAACTGACTGGAAATCAGTATTTTTGAGACTTCTGCTCCCCTGTCAAGGTTGGTACTAACACAGAAAGTCAAAGCTGTCATCTAGAATGTGACTGACAGTCTCATTTTTTAAGAGACCGTGTTCTCCTTGACCATGTTGTTCTTCAGTCTATGTCAAAACAAGCAGATTAATAATCAGTTCACCACTTTAGAACCTTGAATGCTTGTCTTTAAGTAACAAAGGTGAAAATATTGTCCTCAACTGGAAAAGCTGTTTTGGACTTGTATAGCAATGTAAATGATATTAGGAAGGTACTTGGAATGTGGGAGCCCAAGCCTAACAGACCCTTTGGTCAACTGGAATTTTGGGGTTTAGTTTCATACATATGTGAAAAACTCTTTTTTCAAATGTGGGTACACCCTGTGTAGCTTTAGGTACATAGCTAAGATACCCAACGTACCTCCTCTTCTCTTGTTCTTCTGTGGTAGGGAAAGACCCCTTCAGAGGGTGGTTCAAATACATCCTCTAACATGGTCGTGGGGTAAAAATCCCTGACCTCATGGTTTCTGTGTGCAAAAACTACTTATGGATTGAAATCTGAGATCTATATTTATACTCAAACCCACTGCCAAGTGCCAGCTCAAAGAATGGATTCCAACTGGAGAAAAGAATTAGAGCTGCAGTTGTTTGGTTTCTTTAACTAAGTTTGTGTCTGCTTTACAGTATGTCACTTTTAGATATTTTAAAAGTAATTTGATTGGAAAGCAACACAAGGGGAAATGAATGGGAATTTTTCCATTCAGTGAGCAGGTCAGCATCTTGATTCAGCATGTGGAGTAACTAATCACCCTTTGGCAATTCAGGCTAGCAGTCCCCCAAAGCCTAAATTCATAGTGAAGACACAAATGGTGCAAGGGAAAGAGCAAATCTGCTCTTTCTAAGAGCTTAAGAAAATAAATACCATAGCACTTTACTCATCATCTAGCTAGCATTTCACAGATGTCACATAGCTCCATAGCTGGTGAGAACTATTATTAAACAAAGTTATTAAGGCAATGACGTTCAAGAAATAAGCAACCCCAATTCTTAAGCAATACTTTCTGGCCTCTGTGTTGTTGCTTAATGTGCCAGCCTAAGCAAAACATGATGTAACACAGCCTCTTTTGAGGTACTAGTTCTGCATTTGGTATCCTTGTTTCAGAGCCCTTGGGATGAAAATGGCCTCCAGGCAGACAGGTTAAATAGGATCTCCACCAGAACTGGTAAGAGCTTGTCAACCTACTGCACGATGTGGGCACACCATTGAAAAACATCCCTCTGTCGTGGATAGTGTGAGCTAGCTCAAGGAAAGATAAAGCAGGAACACAATCTGCTATTCAGTTTGTATATATTTGTGGCATAATTTTTTAGAGGCTCTCGCAAGTTTGTTATCCAATACTCAGACATAAGCAGAGACCAAAACAACTTCATTTTCCTATACTTCCAAATTGAGCCGTTGTAATGATGAAGGATGCCTTGCTTCCTGTTGGGATTCAGATCCATATTGTATTCATTTTGGCTGGGCAGGGTGGGGGGAAGACTGCAGAGTTGGAGCTGTTCTCACTGCCCATCTGCCACGCAGCCCGCGTGGGGCTGACCCAGGGGCTGATCACTGGGATCCTGCAGGAGCAGGGTGGGTGTTTGGGCCACACAGCTTTCGGAGAGTGTCCAAGTGTTGACACTGCCTCTTCCATTTGATACTGCAAAGGAAAATAGGCCACTGCCTCCCCCTCACAGAGAGCAGAACAGAACTATTGTGTGGTTGTGGGTCCCTCTAAGTAGCCCAAGACATTAAAGTGGGTCTTTGTTTCAACTGTTTATCTTGGAAATCTCTTCGGGTGCGCTCTGACCTGCTCCAACTATGCTTGGTATTTAACAACAACCTTCTGAATTAACCCTACCCTAATAAAGTCAGCCAGAGCTTGCCTGGATTACAAGAGCTAAAGCTGCTGTGCTCGTTCTATACCTAGTGTGATTCTGTAAGACAAATCATCTTTAATTAGACATTATTATCTTTGAGGTTCCAGTGACCTTGGAAAATTGGTTGTGTAGCAAAAACCTGTTTTGAGAAGAGCTTTTGGAGTCATCCCCCTGACTTCTTTCACTAGTTTTGTATTTCTTTAAGTTTAGTTCTGAAATACAGAGTTCCAACAACCAAATTATCTAAAAATGAATAGGATTGAAAAAGCAAGAGCTTTTTGTTAAGCATTCTAATTCAAAGGAAAAGATAATATGGGGATTTGCTACAGAAATTTCTGTTAGAAGAGAAAGTACTTTGATACAACTGAAGAGCACACAGTCCCTGCATCTACTGCTCTGCCCAGTGATCTTGATCTGCTGAAGGAATGATGAAGTACTGTAGGCTTTTTCACTAAAACCTCCTACAGGATACATGCCTTCAGAAATTTAATGCAGCTAAGTCCAAAGCATCCTTTGTGAACACTGTGTTATGCTCCTTATCGCTGTGAAGAGCAAAATGTGGGGCAGAGCTCAGGGCAGGCAGGTGAGCAGCACCTCTGCCAGCTCCTCAATGCAGGGAATGCCAGTGAAGGGAGGGATCACAGGCAGGCGAGGGGCAGGAATGAGGGCCACATAGGTAGGGACCTAGGGAAGGGCTGAGACTGTCTGGAGTCTAACTAAACTAAAACCAGAATGGATATTGCTTCCTGTATGGATTTGGAGACTGGACCACCTATTCTTTTGCACTGCTGCAATACACGTAACCAATCATACGGTGCATAACACACAATCTGTTGCAGCAGAGTAATGTATTGGAATAACACTGTTTATCCACAGTGACTTGAAACATCCAGCGAGTTTTATTACTGTCAGTAGCACAAGCGGTGGTTTGTTCACAGACATTTATCCTGAGAATTCTCACTACAATGACAGGCTTTTTGTTAAGATCTTCACCAGCTTCAACTATTGGAGATGAACCTTCCTACCTGAGGTGTCATTTGCTGGCCAAAACTGGATTTAAAAAAAAAAATCCCTCTAAATTCAGTCCCTACCAAAAAAAAAAAATTCCACAGTTTTCCCCATGGCTGAAGGATTTGTGTGCTTGATTAACAACACCATCTGCTCCAGACAAACAGGGCCATTAGGGACATACCAGGGACAGGACAGAAAGACAGACAGACACACTTTTCTTGTTGCTTAGGACTGAACCACAGTCCTAAAGGAAATCTGAAGTTACACTGAACTTCTGAGTGCTCCTCTCCTCACTCAGCATTCTCCTTTCCTTGTATAGAAATTTATATATCCTTGGTGCTGCATGTTCCATGGCTTTGGATCTAATTAAGATTTTCATCAATTCCAGGTTCAGGGAACTTTGTATTTAGGACTCTGGCTCACTAGTTGCAAACTCAAACATTTATGAACTCCTAAATCAGTATCCCATAGCCTTTTCTCCTGTTTTCTGAAGGGATGAGCTATATCCAAACAATAAAATAAAAATCCCAAGCTTCTTTCAGAAAGTGAGATAATTTCTTGCATTTTATGGCAGAGAAATCAGACAGGTGGGATTTTAAAATTTTATTTTGGATTTATAGTTAACTTAATCCTATTTAACTAAGCAACTAATTAATGACAATCCACAGGACTTATAAACCATTAGGTCTGTTGTTATTTGGCTTAGTTGTACCACCTTAATGACAACGAATGCTATAGCTTAAGGCCTGAAACATCAGAATAAAGAAAAAAGAATTAGTTGTACATGTATGGTCCTGACCACTCCTTAAATGCTACTCCATGAGTATAAAATCTGTATTTGGATTGGGTTTGTGGGAGACACAAAAACATTTCACAGACTGGGCTGCAAAGTGCAGTACTTCTAGATGGAGAATTGAGTTTAGGATGCAAAATATTTCTTCCCACACAAAATCCTGAAGCCCCTTTAGCTGTTAGAGAAGAAAATCCACAGACCACTGACAACTTGAGAAAAAAACCATGAAAACTCACATCAAGTATTTCCTTGTTGGCTTTTGGTGATGTAGCCTCTCTCAACTCTTTAATAGCAACAGGAATTTTAACCTTCTCTCCTTCTGGGATCCAAAGTCCCTAACAAAAAGAAGTACAAAGAGTTATTCAGTCTCATACCTAACAGGTTAATTCTCACAGTTACATATATATTTTACATCTTCTGAGTAGACTTAAATATTCTGAGCAATGGAAAGACATGGCAGACAACAAAAATATGCAAAAAATGTGTCTTGTGGGTATTACCAAATTCCTGTTCATGGGCTGGTGCTTCTCTTTCTTTTTTGAAAAAACATGTTCATTACTGTGCCTGTGTAAGTAGCCCAAGAGCTGCATAAAGAGCAACTTTTGTGGATGGAAATCTAACTAATTAGAGCATCACAGCAACTGCGTGTGCAAAACTTTGCCAATTCCAATTTATAAATCATGGGATTAAAATAATTAGCATTTTCTCATTAAAACAAGATGGCATCTATACTGTAAAAATAATCCAGTCCTAAACATGTGCAGTGGCAAAGAAGTTTATGTCCAACCGGTGCAGTGCTCTACATCTGTAGTGTCAGGAGGCCACTCAGGTGGCAGGTCAGCAGTGTGGCACTGTGAGGACATGCTGCTGAAATCCCCAGCCGTGTAGGTGCACATCTTTTTGTGCCGCTGAAGTTCCTAATCATAGCTGGAAGCCCGATTCAGAATATAGAGTTTTATAAAGAGACACAGGAACCCACAGTTACTGGCAAAGCCTGAAACACATATCCTGAATAAAAGGAGGAACACATAAAAGTGGAACTTGATGAAGAAGAAGCACAGAGGATAAACAAACACAAGAGAAAAAGTGCCTTGTGAACCTACACAACTAAAGGCATGCAGACACTTTACACATCTGAATCAGTTCTAATGCAAGAATGATTGAAAATTCTAATGAAAGAATGAATAAAAAAGAAGATCCCAGATGACACAGAAAAATGGCTTTGCACTGAGCTAACCAAAGTGCATTTCTTTTTCTCCTTAATATTCACTATGGGGTGTATTTCACTGTGGTAGTTTTTAAGTCAACGTCTTTGTTCTGCAGGTTCAGCAGTATGGCTTTGGCAATGTTTTATGAAAACATTCTCCTTTTACCCAATTCCTAACAAAACGAATGATGATTGAGTAATGTCGCTACCCTTCAATAGATAGATACATGCTATAAAATCTAGTTAAAAAAAAAAAATCTACACAATTATCAAAGCTCCTAGCTCTTGCTTTGTTTGGGCTGCTTCTGCAGGAGGGAGCAAGATGAAAAGGGGAACAGAAACATGGCGATCGTACCTTATAAACAGTGCCAAAAGCTCCAGAGCCTAAAACTTTGACCTTTTTAAATTCCGTTTCCTTTAAAATTCTCAGATGAGCCTGGTTTGGTGCCTCCCCGCTGGGTGTCAGTGGTTCAACAAGCTGGTGCAGAGAGAAGATGATGTTAGAAGGTTATACAGTCTGGAAGGTTGAACACTTTGTGGAGGAAAATAAATCCTTCTTTAAAATAACGAACATTTGATTCCACGTGAAGTTTTCAGGAGGATAGCTCTGCTCTGACTTGCAGGAATAAATACCTGCTCCAAAAATCAAGCACAGAGGGGCAACTGCCATTTTGAAGGAGAATGAAGGAATACCTTTTCTCAAATGGGGGCTTTTGACTTCAAAGCCTTGAAACACATGGCATGAAGAATAATGTAATTACCACAGATGCTAAAGGAGATTATTTTTGTTTTGAACTTGTGAATTAATTATTAAAATGTTTAAAATAATGGGCAAGAATCATCTGCAACCTTTCATGCCTGCTCTTGTTTAACTGGATAAAATTCCCATGGTACCAGTGGTTCCCCCAGACCATGCAGTGTACAAGCAGCAATTGAAACTCTGACAGTGATTCTTTCCTCAAAAAAAAAGGATGTTGAATTGGCTATTCATTTTTAAAAAATTTTATCTAAGCCTTATTGCAAACAGCTGTAATGCCCTCCAAAGACACTTAACATTTTATGATGCATGTCAGCTTTTTCCTTAGTGTTTTTTCTTTTGCTTTTCCTTTCAATAAAACCGTATTTAGCTAGATGCAATCTGATTTTAGAGGGTCAGCAGCCTCTCTGTTGTGATGAAATATCCTCATTTTGAGGAGTCCAGAGAGCACTATATATGCTGAGCACAAATTGAACTCTGCTATCACAACTGCAGAATATAGCAGTATGTAAAATATTGTTTCGTTGTGCAATGAAAAACAGGCCAGCTTGGTTTTTTTTCTTTTTTTTTTAAAGGATATTAGCAGCTGACTCTGCAAAGCTGGCAAGTACAGAAAGAAGCTGCAACTGGGATTTTATCAGAACATTAAACCAATTGGCTTACTTACTAGAACTGGACTAGAAAGAGAAGGGGGCTAACCACAAAAAAGGGGGCTAACCAGCAGCTTCCATCCAGGATTAGGAGTTTTGCTATATGAGGTATCCAGAGGGTGATGCTGTAATGCACACAAAGCCATGCAAAAACCAAAAAGCAGTGTAGAAAGTTTGTTCATGCCCAACAGGGTGAACCATTCACTTTGATGGCTTTGTGGGCTTTTTGTGCTAAAAACAAACCAAAGACAAGACACAAACACTTCCTCAATTCTTTTCTCTTGTCTCCTTTTTTTCCACAGGATCAGGCACGCACCTGATCAAGGGGGTAAAACTTTCAAAAGCACCCCAAGCTGCCAGAGGAGCCTCAAGGCTTGTCTGGAGGGACACACGATTTGAGGCTAAAGGTCTACACAGCAAGGTAGTATGGATCAGCAAACACGTGGCATCTCACCCTGAAGGTGTCGTTTTTTCTGAGTAGCCAATCTCAATGACTTTCCTCGGGATTGAGACATCCAAATCCCTTAAATCTTTGGAAAACTACATGCAGAGGGATCAGATTTGAGATTAGGTGAGAAGATGTTAGGTGCACACCGCCCCTTTCCTGAGTAGCATGGCAGCCGCCGCATTTCCCATTCCAAGGGACTGCTGAGTTACAAGGCAGACGCAGGGTGCTTTAATCCTCTGGCACGGGGAGGAGGGCACCCGCGGCCCCAGATCAAGCAGGGGTGCTGGCAGCGCTCACCTCCCTCTCCTGCAGCAGCCGGCGCAGGGTCCGCTTTCTGACGATGTGGCGTCTCCGCAGGTACAGGCCGATGCCCAGGCCCACCACCACCAGGCACAGCAGGCCTCCGACAACGCCGGCTGCGATAGAGGGGATCTTGGAGCTGCAACACAGGAGGGCATGCAGAAAGAGAAAAAAATTCTTAGGTGTAACATTTCAGAGAAGCCCTACAGAGGTTGCAGGGAGCCTTAGGTTTTGATCAAACACTCACTCTGGACACCCATGTAAGCCTATTTGACACTTTAGATTTCTTTGGTACCTTTATTTTTAAGTCTTGCATGCACTAATCTGTTCAAAGTGCTGCTTAATTTCCATCTGGGCTTAAACCACAAGTCTTCACTCTTCCCTCAAGCTCACAATTGGAACTGATCCTCATGGCTTAAGCAAGGGGATTTCTCCTCCTTCCAACAAACCCACCAAGCACATAAGAATCAAATCTGTGACAGCTTTGTGTGCCAGCTGTGGGCAGCCCACGTGTGATCAGAGACACAATGCACGTGCAGAGAAGGCCTGTCAGGAACGCACACACGGTTGTGATACCAGCAGTGCAGCTGACAGCCCCTCGTTACTGGGGGGGGCATGCTGTAAGGGTCCCAGTGAACGTCAGATCATCTGTCTTCCTTCCAAGTACAAATGTCTGAAGCCAGGTATCATGTGTACCATCCCCACTGTACATACAGATTGCTGCCTTTTTATTAGAGCCTGGGTAATTGCAAATTTAAGTTGAAAAGAAAAACCTGTTTTCCAAGGTTGTTTTTTGGTCTGTACTTAAGAGATTCTTCCCAGCATTTTTCTAAGTTGCCCCAGGGATTTTTATTAAATGCAGTCACTTTTTAACAGTACTTCTAGGCTGAATTTGTCTTGTCGTAGCATGACTTTGTGGCCAGAAACAAAATCCCTCTCTCTCAGTCAGAGAGGACTGTTGCTTGTTGCATGACCTTGAGCACATCATGAAGCCAAACACTGTGATATAAGATCTACTGTGAGTGTGGCGAATGAGCACCCATCTGGGTGCACAGTATTTGGAGATGGACAGATCACAAGGCTGGAAAAGATCCTCTGCATCTCTGAGTCTCCTGTAACACAGGTAACTATATCAGTCCTAGACATATCTTTCTCTGCCCTTAATCCTTTCTTTTTCTATCCCCTCCTTTTATTCTGGAGTAACAGATCCCTGGTCTCACCTTGACAAAAATTGTAGGCAAAACAAGATTTCGAAGTCTTGTGCCAGTAGCAATATTTCTCAGTTCTTTAAACCATTTTTATAGGTCTGAGCCTGCTCTAATCTGTCACTTCCCCGTAAAGAGCTGAAGACGTAACTTTAGTCCCAGCCTTGCAGTGTCCAGTGTGGAAATGTAAACACACACGCATTCTTTCCAGCTCTGCCATTAATTGTAGCAGATGAAATACTCACCCATTTGGACAGCCTTCAAGACCTGGCCCTTTGCACCTGTAAAAACAAATGAACGTTACAAACACAGTAGCTCTGGCCTACATACTTCTGTAATTCCAACTAAGAAGAGTGCTACTGATTGAAAAGTTTGTGTTTCAGAGCAGTCCAAGTGTTAACATAGGAATTTATAATAGTCATACACTCAATTAAATTTCAGTCAACAACAACCTTGCTCCAAAATCTTTTATCTAGAGAAATAGCTGTGCTGCATGCTTAGTTTAAAGAATGTTTTAAAACAAATTTTTAGCATGTGGTAGAAGTGGGGGAGGACATAGGTACACAAAATTCATGGATTCCCTGGCTCTGTGCAGAGCCCAGGGCTGACTGTGGAGGATAGAAGCAGCCTCCCCCTCATACAAGGACAGAAATACATGTGGAAACACGTCATTGCAGACCCTCCTGCCTAATCCTTGTTTCCTGATAAGGTAAAGATTTCAATTTCCAGACTTTCTATTGTAATTTTAAACTTGGGTAGCAGATATACGGACTCCCATTAAAAAATGGGATTTGACAGCACTCTCTCTGGCTATAGTTTGTTGGCATGTGTTCATGTTATCTTTCCTTTAGAATCCAAAGTCTTATGTTACCAGTAATGTAAACAGGTACAACTGTTATCCAGAGAGCCAGGAACTGTACTAGCAAGTCATTCACCCTCCATTTGATTTTAAAATGCTCAGAATTTTGGCAGCTCAGTGCAAAAAAACAACACAGACGAAAACACAGTGACTGCGTTCACTTGATGGTCTAATGAGCGTGAGAGGCACAGTGCATTCCCCAAGTGCTGCTGGGCTACGAGATGTATGCTCTTCATGGGAATTGTGGTCTTTGTGGTGTCTACTGAGGAAGGAGAGCATTACAGAGGGGGTGACATCACCTCTGGAAAACAGAGCACAGGAAGGAGTAAAGTCCAGTTTGTGGTATCCGCTCCCTGCGCTGACTTAAAGAAAATGGATCATCCCAAAACAACTCCAGAGGAGGTCAAACAGGGGGTAAGGAGTGAGCCCATGCCAGGGAAACTGCTCTGGAATCCCTCTCACTGAGAGGAGGAACCAGAAAAATTTCAAAATGCCAGGTAGAGTTGCAGATCTTCTCTCGTAACTTGGTCTGGGGAAGGAAGAGATGAAGCTACTACTCACTTTATTGGGTTTTACTTTGTTTGTTTGTTTGTTTTCATTACTTGGATCTCCCCCTGTGTATTTGCCTTGTTTCTGGGCCAACACAGTGCTCCAGGACCCAGCATCTGGAAGGTCTTGTAAGTTCACTGGGCTCCCATGCAAGAATGTGCAACCTGGTGTCCTGGAAGTGCTGTGCATACCAATTCCCGGATTCCGGGTCCTCAGCCTTGTTAGCTTTCCTATCTGCATACAGCTTGCTTTGTTTGCTCAGTTGTGTAACTAAGCACAGAGAGGCTGCACGTGCAGAGCAGAGCCAGCAGCTTGCTTATGGTCATAGAAGGCAGATCTTGATCTTCTCTCTTTGGGTGCTCAATGGAAGACTGATCTAGGACTCCAGACCTCATCCAGTCATGGTCTATCACCCGGACATGAACTTCTAATGCAACAAAGCATGTGCAGCTGCTCTTGATAAGAATGTGAAATTAAAAGACATAACCTAATTTCAGAATATGACTACTGTCCCTCAAAATATCTCTTCCTCAAAATTCTGGTTTGCCACGCTATTTTATAATGGCAAGTTATGTAAGTGCTTCCTAACAGCAAACAAAAATGGCTGAGGGGATTGTATCTACAGTCTGAGGAATGACCGACCAGTTCTTCTCTTACACATCAAAGTAGAGGCAGGAGAAGTGTAGATTTTTATTAGTCCCCTTCCTTTTCCCACACAAATCCATCAATATCAAGTCTGGTGGGATAAAGAAAAAAGATGTTTGGGAAGAAATAGAGATCAGCTTGTGCTTTTCAAATCCCACTTGGTTTTCTGATTAATTTCACAAGTCAGAGAAGAAACAAAGCCTGTAAGAATTATCCCTCCAGGACTATATATAACTATCTTAATGTGGAATTTTATGATGACACCCAACATAAGTAACCCAGATTTTATGGAATCTAAACAATCACATTTTCCATTCCTGAGTCATTTTTCTTCTGCTTACAGAAACCAAAATGACAAATGTGACCTTATGTTATTAAGTACCTCAAGATCTTATGGATATGTTAGATGACTATAACAGCAGTGGTAGTCTTTGATATATTTCTTTACTTACTGGAAAATTAGTTCTGTGTACAGTTCCTGAAAACTACTTCATCCTGAACTCAGCATTTTACCTGTCTATGTAAATATTACTTGTCCTGGTGCAGACTCAGCTATTTATTTCCTAAATCCATCAAGATTTTAACAACTTTCTCCTTGACCCATAGTTCCTAATTTGATGTAATACAGTCAAGTTGTTATGATTAATGGCCTTTCAGAGGGGTCTCACACTATAACAACCTAAGTTACTTCACAATCATAAAAGAAATGGAAAACCATTTTTAAACCTTTCTCAACATTACAAAAATTTTACTTTGTCCTTTCTTTCTAATTAACCTTCCAAGTGTGACAAAGGCATAGAATTTGTGCTGTACTTCTGCAGCCTTCCCTCTCAGATCCCCTGTCCACTTTCTTATCTCCTCCAAAAATCCCTTAGCATCTAAAATGAAGACTGGTGAGACACAGAGTGTTGATAGCAACTGTGGAGGGAGGCAGGATGTGTCAGCCAGTGGTACTGGCTACAGTGGTGGCTTCTCTCCTCCTTGCTTATCCACCCCAGTGGCTGTGTTTAATTCCCGTACTCTGTGAGACTGGCAAGGGAAAATCAAATCCTTCAAAACGGACCAGATTAATTAAGATGGTGAGTGTCATTAATGGATGAACATATAAATGGGGTAATTCCAGGGCTTTTGAGATGTTGCTTTCTTTACTGTAGCACATATTCTCAGCTGTACTAGAGGCAGGGCAAAACGAAGCTTGTGTACAAAATCCCCACGAGAATACAGGAGAACTGGGAGAGAAGGGGTCTTTTGGGCTAAGCAGAGAGAAAGCATCCTTCATTCTATTTACTAATGAAGGCTGAGAAATGGACTCAGCAAAGAAAATGAGACTCGAAGGGATTCTTCATGGCATTACAAAAGAAGCAATGAATGACCAGTACGCATACCTAAAGCGAAAAAATGAAGTGCATGACAAAACTCAGCTGGGAAGAGAAGTCTTACTTGAAGCTTCTTCAAATAAGGAAAACAGAGAGAGATCCTGGGAACCCTTACTTGCACGACTACTGAAGTCAGCACACTTAATCATGCTGATAAGATTTTGTGGGCTCTAGCCGTGAAATTGGACAGGGACAGAAATGAAGTTGTTGTTTCTTGTCATGCAGGAATCGCTGAGACTGTGGTTTCTAAGGATGCAAAAGCTTTGTGAGACAGATGTTTTCCACCCACTGCTGAACAGATCCATTCTCACAGCAGAACGAGGGAAAGGAGTGAAGAGAAATGGCATTGCTGATGGATTGCCTTCAGAGGGACAATGCTGTGCCAGACTGCATGTTCCATATTATAGCCCTGACACTGGCTCCCTACTCATCCATGGCCTCAGATGTCCCATCTGTGTAGCAATAACAGCAACATTACCTCCTTCTAGCTCTCTTGAGCCCTTCAGGGATACAGCCTATTTCATCTGCCACATTTGGGCAGCAACTCCAATCGGGCTGTTGGGCATGTTCACAATGTAACTGATGCAAACTCAGCCCAGTTCTATCAAGTGAAAGATGAAATTGATACTACTTTTTATGTTCTGCCTTAGTAACACAGGGCCAAATACACTGAGGCATATGTTGGGTAGCCCTCATTTTCAAAAATTATCCTTACTGTAACCTCATCTCCTGCCTGACTCTTGTGGTTCCCCCATCCACTGCTAAATCCAAGCAGGAATTGACTTCTCTGATCAATTCTGCTTGGGGAAATTCCTTGTGCACTAAGAGCCACTGTGTGGTTCGTTTTACATCCCTGTCTAGAAAATTATGTTCTCCAAGTCTCCATTCAAGTCTATGTTTGATGTCACTACCGAAGTAGGCCGCACAGTGAAAAAAAAGCCTTGTTCAGATGTGGTCACTCATTACACTATTCCACTAATCAGCTGCATGTCCATGTGGCCAGTTAGAAGGAGGATATTGGATCACTGTGGCCAGTTCATATTAATAGGGACTACTGAGGTCATTAATAAAGAGCAAACTTATTAAGATCCTTTTTCAGCTGAGAAAATTTGTTCTTAGGCTGGCAGTGGGAAGCCCTGATAAGCCTTTTCAGTGACTATAGCGAAACCAGGGGGCACCGGTGTAAATTCTGGCAAATCCACTGGGCTGATGTAACTATCATCTGAAAACCACTGCACTGAATTTCACTACGAGCACTAGAAAGGGCTGTTACTTGCTGATTCCACCTTTCTTCTCCTTTTTTCCATGAAGGTGGGGAACTGGCAGCTGGATTAGCTAATATACGATGTGATGCTTGGTCTGACTATGTTACAACTCCTCTCTTGCAACACTTATTACAGGCATATAATAGAAGGATTTTTAGATCAGATAGACCTGCAGGGCAAAAAGCAGAGGGCTGTGAAGGAAAATACACCAAACATGGGCTGGCTTTTTGCTCTGAAAGCATCACAGTCCAATAACCAACTCTCAAACCCTAAAACCTTTTCCTGTGCATCCCATGTCCTTTGTAGGTTGGAAATCAGGACAGGAGACAATTATTACTTGTGATGTAGGTTAAACAGATCAATTCACGGCTTGTTACAGGTTGCAGTTTAAGCGTGTCCCCAAATGAGGACAAAAACGGCTTGTATAGATTTGGTTTATTGTGATGTCTGTTAAAAAAGCCACACTCACTAGGCTTTAAACTCAGAACAAGTGCTAGTATATGGAAAGAAGGAAAAAAAGAAAATCACTGTGTTACTCCACTGGGATTTCCCTCCTGAAAGTTGAAAGGTGCAGAGAAAAATGGGCTCTGGGAACCCAGCATCCACCAGATGTCACTGATGTTCCTCTCAAAACCAGAGGACACAGCAACAAATCAGGTGGGAAAAAAAAGGTGCATCCCTGGTGCGTGAGTCCTGTAAAATTCTGTTTTCAAGTTAGCAAACAAGCCTGTTTCAAACCCCTTAAACAATTTTTTTTCTTTCTTCTGCATAAAGACAAGGTACCACTGATCTTTTCCCACGTACAAAGTCTGCCACACTCTGCAGTGTGTCCTCCTGACCTCTCTTGCTCCCTGATAGATCTTCTTCTCAGTGGTTTGATATGGGACCATCAGGAAGAGAAAGAGCTCAAGACAAGCTGTTTCTCTGTTTCTTTTCTTCCCTGTCTCCATTCAGTCCCAGGTTTTACTCACCCACGGGTGCAGTTTGGATGGCAGAGCTGGCAAACATTGTTCCCATCGGCATACTTCCAGACGAGGGTGTCATTCTCGCCCAGAACCCCTGCTGGGCAGGATTTCACACAGTGTGGGCCATCTATAAAATGGGCACACTTCATGCAATTGTCAGGACCCTGCAGAGAGAAACAACTTGTTTATAATGCCCTTACATCAGCCTATTCAGGAGGAAATTCAGAAGATAAATCTAAATGCCTTCCACTGCTGGAAGTTTTCAGCATCATCTGGTTTTATTACCTTTCTATCCGATATTCTAGCAAGTAATTGCTCTTGTAGGATGGACCATACAAAAGACAGTTTCTGCTGCTTAAAGCTAATATTTTCTTGCATTAGAGTGTTGCTTCTTTTTTCCATCTGCCTTCTGTCTGGTCGGAAAACTTGAGTTTTACATTTTAAATGAGGAATAATTTAATGACACCTTGATAAGGGGTTAGCTGAAAAGGAGGCAGCTTGGCTGTTACCTGGTGTAATCTATACTGTCACACAATTTAAAATAGTGGACCTGGACCTGCTGACACCTCTCCGAAATACTGGCATCAAATCATTATTTTTCTGGTTTCTCAGCACAGATTTTTTCCACTGTTAGGGAGAAGCATAGGATGATGGAGGCAACCCAAGGAGTCCATGTATTTTTTGTTTTCCACTTTGAAAAGCACTTAGTTTGTATGTAAAGGCACTGCCTTAGGCCATTTTTGGCAGAACTGTTTTTATTAAGACTGTAATAGCACCATGAAATGACCTAAATATTTCAAAGCAGGGGAACCAGCAATTGTGGGTCAAATTCTACTGTGGAGAAAAACCAGACCAGATACCCAGTGCTGATTGCAGTGGGACTACAGTAAGACACGCTATAGGAAGATTATTTTAATCACTGTAATGTCGAAGGGCCACTATAATAGACTGATTACTAGATGCTAGGCAAATGTGGAACAGGGGGTCACTGCCTGAAGGAGTTTATAATGTAAATAACATCCTTGAGGCCATGGTGCTAGGAGGGAGGATGGAAATGCTTCACATTACTGAGCAGTGACTCTTCAAACTGATGATGGGTGTCCTTGCTCTTGCCAGGACAGGGTTAATTTTTGCAGTAGCCAGAAGGGGCATGGCTAGGACATGGGGGTTATTCTACACCATCTCATGTCATTGCCAGGGGCAGGGGAAAGGAGTTTCTTCTGGGGAGAAGGGGTTCCTTCTGGTTGAGCCAGCACGGTAGAGGGAACAGTGAGGTAATGCTGGTTCCGAATAATCACGTGTGAGTCCTTCACCTTTCTTGTACACTGTTATTAATGTTGTTGCTGTTACTATTCCCTTTCTTATCTCATTGCTGTTTCCAGTAAGTTGTTCTTATCTCAACCAATGATTTAAACTTCTTATTCCTCCAGTTCTCCTCTCCAGCCTGCCACAGGGGAAAGGGGGGAGGGAGTGAGTGAGCGGCTGGTGGTTTGGAGAGTCTCAGTGGAAGTATCAAGTTGGGGAGTACCATTCCTAAACCACAACAATGGGCAAAGGTCAAACACTCAGAGGCTGCAGGGGGTGGCAAGAGGTGTTTAAAGAGTTGGGTTAAATAGCACAGAGGTGGACCTGTGATGGAAGCAGGAGATTTGATCTCCAAAAAAAAAAAAAACAAACAAAAAAATTGGACTTTTGCAATTAAGATCTGAGTTTGATCTAATGTGTTGACACCAACTTGGAAGCTGAGTAGCTACACGTTACTCAAATGTTTGCCATGTTTGCCAAAGTAAGTCTTCTTTTTTCTGTAAAAATACAAAAAATATTAAAGACTCTACAATGTCTGTGACTGTGGATTACATGTCACAAAATAAAACTAAAACCCTGAGGTTTCCTATCCTGCTCCCTTGCCCCAAGATCTTGACTTCTAACCACGCTCATCTCTGCTGCACCTCAAACAGGGTTAAAACGAGACCTCAGGATTATCTGAACATGGGAAATACACATTAATAAATGATCTAAGGCTCAGGTTTGCTAAGATGAATCTGCTCTTACAGGTCCAGTGCAGGTTGCATTGTACATGGTGGAGTTTTGCACCAGGCACTCAGGGTGGCAGGGGAGGCACTTGGAGTCCTTTTCAAACTCTCTTGGCTCCCTGGAAAACAACATCAAAACAGAGAAATAATTAAACCTCAGGCTGAATAGCAAGTGATAAATTGTGGTCTTCTCTCCTTTTCCAGACTTTTCCACGTTAGATTGAGATAATGATGGTACTGAGACAGGAGGAGGGACCCTCTTGGCTACACCAGTAGCACTTGCTCAGTGCAACCAGGAGGATGTAAGAGTAAGGGAAATTTGGTTGACAGTGAAACACATGGCACTCCAGATTGCACACTACAAATTAGTTTACTTTCCCTTGTAAGCTAATGTCACAGAATACTCACAACCACTTCTAGAGGCTTTTAAATGGTAGTGATGCAAAGAGATCAGCAAAAACAGTTCAAGTGATTCCGAGGCTACAAATAATAATTAGGAAAGTTAAACAGCAAGGCACTGATAATTAAATTCATGTCCTCTCTACAACACACAATGAATCATTAAAATATGAAAGTTGGGAACAGATGGTTTCAATAGCAATAAAGCTGTTCCACTTCAAGTAATGGTGTTATTAATTAAACTAAATCTACCCATCATTTGACACAAAAAATGCCCCAATCTGCCCTTCAGGTTATAATAGCTGCTAGAGGGAATTCACTTTAAAAAAAAGACAGCTGTTGAACTGCAAGCCGCTAGAGAAATACAAACATCAGAGTCATTAGCACCCTGACAAGCACTTGCTCAATACTCAGGAGCTTTAAAAGTCAAACTTTAAAAGATGTATTGAAAAATCCATGTAATTTTGCTGCTAGACATGCCTTTTCCACCTACATCACCTGTTGAGTTGACACACAAGGCAGCAATATTTTTCCCATGCCCTGAGTGAGGCTGAAGCAATAATTTTGCCTGAAATTGCTGCTCTCAGTGATTTTTGGATGAAAGTTCATTCTGCCTTGACTGCAACTTTGCAAACTGCAAGGGTGAGCTGCTCATCTGAACAAATGTAAGAGTCCCTTTGCAGTAAGGAAGTCTACCAAGCAGTGAAGCCCTGGCTCTGGGGATGACTGAGCTCCCAGAGACTCTAAATGGCTCTGGCTCTCACCCAGTGTACTTGCCATGACAGTCACAGCTTGGGCTTTAAGCACCTTTCTTTCTTATGGGAAGGAAGCCCAAGGCTTAGCCTTCTTGGGCCTCCAGATAGTCTCCTTGTGGGCTTAAGAGGATGTTTTCTTAGCAGTCACCATGTCAGGAGCAAACTCCTAAGTGATACCGAATGGGGAAGGAGAGGTACTGTGTTCACACAACATCTCTGCAAAGATGGGGAAATCCCATGCAACCAGAGACCCAGTTTCTTGCTTTCTTTCTACCTACAACACATTTAAAAAAAAAAACAAACCCATACCATTACCAAAACCTACCACCCCTGAGACACCTTACCCTTGAAGGATGTTGCACTGTTTCACACATTCCTTCTGGCGATCAAAAAACCTGCAGGAGAAGCAGTGGAAGGGCCCTGGCCCCCAGCAGCCTACGTCTGAGCACAGGGGGTCACAAACATGCTTGGCAGCAGCTGAGAGAGAAAGAGAGACAAGAAAAGACATGAATGCCAAGGCAAGAGAGAGGTCAGTCTCTCCATCCTCACTCCATCTGACCAACCAGTTTCCCCAGCCTGTTCCAAAACAGATGTGAATGGTTCTGGTAATGTGGAAGAGGAGTAATCATGCTTCTCTAAATCCCAAAGCCTGAAATTGAGTGACTTCTGGCCATTCAAAATAAGAATGGGCTCCTCTGTGACATCTTAATTGATGTATAATAAAGTTAAGTCAGGCTGAGAGAGCTGGGATTTTCCACCCTGGGGAAGAGACAGCTCTGGAGAAACCTTATTGGGGCTTTTTTGTTCTTAGAGGACACTTACAACTTTTTAAGGCCTGTAGTGACAGGACAAGGGGAAATGCTTTTAAACTGAAAAAGTAGATACATGGATATACTGAAGTTGCAATGGGTGGTGAGACATTGGCATGAGTTGCATAGGGAATTGGTGGATGCTTAATCCCTCAAAGTTCAAGGTCAGATTGGATGAGGCCCTGAGCAACCTGCTGTAGTGAAAGACATCACTGCCCACAGCAGGGGGGTTGGCCTACATGACCTTTAAAGGTCTCTTACCCAAACTATTCCGTATTTCTATGATAAATTTCTAAAATACAACAAATTCATATTCTGCAAAAAGAAATAATTAGATTTTGGCCCAGGGACTGCTGCAGTTGATAGCAGTATGGTTGAACACAGCTTCAACCTTGTCAAAAAAGTCCAATGTTTTGTGTCCTTCAGCTGACATGGCTTCACTAGTAGTGAAGAAGCTCCTAATCTTTTGGACACCACGAAGTCCGTATTTTGGTGGGAAGGAAAAGAAAATCCCACTCTTCCCTTACCGCCTTCATTAAAGCAGTATCATGATGAATTTTGTAGCCAGAGGAACATAGAGAAAAAAGCCTTGCTTGAATTATGAAAATGCAAGCCTATTCTTGAATTTCAGCACGAGCTTTGGTGGGGAGCAGGAATGCAGCGCTGACTTACCACACTCATTTTTATCTCTATTCTGTAAAATCTTTGTTTTCTGGCTCTCAGTTGCAAACAGGCTGTGCCAGTCCATGGTGTCAGCATAGCAGAGGTTCTTGTTCCTCATAATGGCGACATCTCCATCACTTATTTCCTTGAGGGAGCGCAGCCCTAAGGACTGTATTTTCAAGTTAACAACGGCGAGGGAATACTGGCCACTAAAATGGAGATGGACAAATCAAAAAAACAATGCAAGAAAGGTAATTAGTAAGAAGGGTTTACTCAGTATGTTTTTCTTCTAGTTGTCAAATGTGTGTTCCTGTGAACTGCATTTTCTTCAAGCAAGATTCTGCTCAGCCCTCTAAACTTAATGCCTCATACATGACATGCCTCTTATGTAACAACTGCAATACTCACATCTGGTTTTGCAAGGGTTTTTTAAGCTAAAACTGGCAGGACTCACATGTCCTAACAAGTAAATGATGTGGAACAATGGTTGCAGGTAAAGCAGCTATTATTTTGTGCTTGTCCACCAAGTCATTCTTCCTCTTGGGGCAAGCTTAGGAGGGCACTGGAAGCATCGCTGGTGTCTGCACTGCTTAGCAGCCTCCATCCATGACTGCCCAGCTACCTCAAATCTCACAGTGCTTCTGATCACACTGTAACTTACCTCAGACTGTAGAGAGCACTTTCTGTCCTGCTTGTGCTTCCAGGATGGTGGGGGAGATCCTGGTCCTGAAAGCAGGCTCAGGGCAGCCCTGAATGCACAGCACAGACCTGAGGGTCTTTATCCCCAGGGCACAATATTTGTGCTACAAAGATGGTGCTCTACTCCTTGCAGGGTTTGCCCCATTTTGCATCAGTTTTGGGACACCTGAGTCTCACACTGCTTGCAACCTTGGTGTGCTCAGACAAGAGCAGCTCGAAATAGGGCTTCTCTTAGAGTCGCTGTGGCACATGATTTACTTACTGTTGCTTTGTTCTGCCTCGTATAATCTCCAGATTTTCAAAAGCATACAGATCAGTAGCATTCTCAGGCCAGGCTTGAATCAACAAAAATCCTGAAAGAGGAAAAGATTAAAAAATAATCATAAAGGAAATAAACTCACCATTATTACTGGCAGCAGAACCCTCTCCTGCAGCAAATCCTGCACCAGGAGCAGGCGCTTGTGCTTTCCCTGTGCTTATCTGAAGGATCTCAAAGTCTACCATGACATTTTAGGGAGCAAGGAGATATTTTTAAACCCTGTTTTATAAACAGTTTACTTTTTAGCCCACCACGAGGGCTTAGGAGCATAACAGAGCATGTCGGTGAGCCGTACATCCTGCCACACCAAGCCACCAGCAATGATGGCTCTTGCCAGTAGATACCCTGGCTGAGGGGCTGCAGGCTCTGGACCTGTGGGAGAAAGGCAGCACTCTGTCCCATTTTTCAGCTGAAGCCGACCTCAGGGAAGAGGAAAACTGTAAAGCAGGAACAGAGCAGAATAGCTACTTGTAGTGGTTTTGCTGAGGCAAGCAGAATTCCCCACTCAGCTGAGATGTTTGGGAGGAAAGGGAAAATTTGGAAAATTGCAGGCTGCTGTATGAAGCTCTGCAGTTAGTCATTGCTACCCTGAAGGGAACCACACAGGTGAGAGAGAAAGAAAAGGAGAACTGGAGTCATGTCTGTAGACCCAGCCCCGATGTTACATTCATTTCATAATGGGCTGAGCACAATTACTTTTAATTGATACTTGGTGCAAGACAGTGGCTGAGCGCTCTGCTGGCTGCTTTGTGCTCATGGAGACACATTCATCCCAAGGAAGAGCTCTTCAGGCTGAAGAGGGTGTCTCCGTAAGGATGACGCAAGCCACTGAGCACGCTTCCCTAAGGAGCTGCTGAAAGGTTTTCCACAAATAGAAACACACTTGGCTTTTTTTAGCCGGAGTGGCACGCCTCTGCATCACCACATGCTTCTTGGGTGGCTGAGGATCTCCACTGCTTTTACTCTTCTCTAGGGCTGACAGTTCAGCAGAAGGGATGTTCTAGCCAAACCACACACCTTGGATGGAAGACCAGTATGGGTTATGTGGGCGTAATGCTGGCAAGGTGCTGCTGACCACCTTGGTTAAGAGTGACCCTTGGTAGCTCAGAGACAAGAAACACTTTGCATGCACTTTTCTTCATGTGCTTAAAAACTTTCCCTCCTCCGCATGTTTTTAGCAGTATCAGTCAAAAAAACATCTCAGCTTAAAACTCACTGCTAACCTGATATTTCTTTGACTGTTTTGAAGACATCCAGCTTCTTGGGATCCAAGGGTAGGGTCTTTGTGAAGGCATCACTGAAACAAACAGAATGAGAAATTGGGAAAAGAACAGCTTAGCCTGGATTTTCTCTAGCTCTTCTCTTTCCAGAGAGAAATGGCCAGCAGGTAACTCACCCTAGAAATGCAACTGGGAGAATGCTGACATCCCCGTTGATCTTGGTACAGTTTTTGAAGGAATCGATATTTGTGGCATTTATGGAGAGGATCCCTTTAAGGTCACCTATTCCAATGCCATTGCACACTGTTAAAGGAGAGATACAAAAGTTAGGGGGGGGGGACAAAAGTGAAGCCCAGTGACATGGAAGGGTAGAAACATGGAGGTGCCGTGAGTTCAGAAAGCATTCCTGTATGGTCAAACCTACCACTCTAAGATGAGTTTCATAGATCTTTTGCCTATTTTTGCTTTTCAGAAAGTGCCACAGGATAACTGCTTCCTGCTTGCCCAGCTGTGTGCAGCTCTGGTCTGAGCATGTCTACACACAGGCTCTGGCACATTCCTTTCTCTCCTTGTCCCATTTCCATCCCCCTTGATGAGACACTGGGAAGGACAAATGGAGGAGAAGGCTGACGTGCAAGATATACATGCACACAACACACAGTTTATCTACCGTACTTGTGGTGCAGCCCATCTGGAAAGCATGCTCCACAGTCATGTTTCCTGATCAAACCACTTGTCATATCTCCAAAATATCACTGGATTTAATTTATATTGAATTGGTACTTAACTAAGGTCAGAATTCCCCGCACTTTTTCTAGTGAGTTCTCTATCATCTCAAAGCCTTACTGGTTTGTTCCATGCTTTTTATACCTTTGCTGCACAGCCCATCACACTTTTTACACTTCCGAACACCGTTTTCTTCCACTTCATAAGTATCAGCATTGCATGAGCGAACGCAGGAGCCGTGGTCTGTCACCACATAGTTGTCTGGAAAAAAAAAAAGGATACAAAGGTGACTGAAATACAAGATGGATGCTTTGGGGGCCAGACAAGCATTTCAATATTTGTAAGAAAAAGGGGGTTTGAGCTTTTGACACACTCAGGAAAGTACAGGCATCAACTATGAATATTCACAAACATCATTTGAAGGTAGATGAACACACAGTGCCATCACGATTTTACAGAGAGGGGAATGGTCACAGAAGGATAAAACAACATTTGAGTCTTGATGGATTAAAAAAATACAGAAATGGAACAGCAAGAAAGGAAAAGCAAGCATCTGTGGAGAAAACAAGGATCACAGGCATTGAGAGGGAGTGTTAAAACCAATTACTTTTTAACAGTCCTAATCAAGAACCAGTTAAGAGTTGATAATGCTTTCGTAATCCACAGGATTGATCCCATATAGCCATTGTTTTAATGGCTTTTTAGAAGATGCCTTTCTCTTCACCAAGAGAAAAATTTTCAGAAGTCAAAATGCAAAGATTAAAAAATCAGAGGCTCACTTTGTCGCCTATTCTCAGTTCCCACAGAAGCTGGAGAGAACAAATGCTCTTTCACCAGGCCACAACACAGAGGGATGACATAGGATCCTTCCCACTTTTCTCCAACCCCCTGCCTCCTCTGGGGCTGCAACCTGAAATGAACTTACGTGGACATTCCTTCACACAAGTGGCTCCAAAGCTGTATTTTCCTTCAGGGTTCACATCCATCTGGTAAGTGGTGGGGTTATACAGGACCAATGGGGGACATGTATCCTTGCACGTAGCATCATCCCGAAACTTGCGGCATGCCTGTCATTGAACAACAGCACCCATTAAACTGCGTTCTCTTTAAAAAGTGACAGTGATTTTACACTAGGTCTTTAAAACACTCTGATGGCCTCATCTGCTTCCTGCTTAGCTCTAATGGAAACCCCAAGCAGCTACAGGGATGGTCCCTCAGGCTTTGAAGGTGAAAGGTTGCTTCAGGTGGGGCAATGGAGTTTGATATTTTTTTTTACAAAGACACCATGAGCTCTTCTTTTTCTGAACAAGAAACCTTGGCACTCTGGTGGAGAGCTGCTGGGATTCACGTGGGAACAGGAGCAAATCTGCATGCCTTAGACAGAAAAATTTTCCCTACAAGCAGCAACCAGATCAAGACAAACTCTACTTTTCTTGGCCACTTTTTAATAACCTAAATCAAATCAAGTCCTTTCCTGCCAATTACTGACTTTTCTGGCTAAATATTAAACTGAAGCCATTATATTTGGCTGCAGGTAATGAACAATTTAGCAGGCATTTATGAAGGGCAAGTTGGTTCTTCCAATCTAAATGTGCATTAAATTAATAATGACTCTCTTTTTCCCTTTCTTCTCTCCTGGCCCTCCAGATGAGAGAGAATAACTGTCTTCCCTGCAAGCCAGTAAGGGCACCATAGCCATCTTAAAAGGAAACCAGGAACAGAGGTAACAGCAATAAAATCCAGGTCGGATGATTTCTACGGTGATTACTCAGATGTCACGTAATTCAGAATGAAGTGTAGAGCAAACATGGGGAAGAGTTAAAAGCACAGCATGCACCAAACCCCCGAAACTCTTGTGGAAAAGCAATGGGACCGTTATTCCCTAAAGAAGCTCCATTTGTTTCTTCTCTCTTCACTGCCTCAGGATTCCTCAAACACAGTGCTTTTTTGGCAAGTCAAAAGCAGAAAGGGAAACCCAGATTTCATGCCTGAAGTTCAGTGAAATGCAAAAAAATGAAGATCCATCACATCTTACTCCCCTTACGAGTTCTTGTTTTAGTAAACCAAGATTATTACTGACTAGTGCTAAGACAAGGCAAAGCTGTGCTGGCCTGGAAAACTGCTGCACCATGGGGGCAGCTGTGGGCCCATGGACCTGCTCACATGAGGAAGTTGCCTACAGCAAACAGATGCTCTGCAACAATGTTGAACTCCCTGGGCACTCAAAGGCACTAACACTGGTTTGGAACACACTAGGAAGGTCCATGGGCAGAGTCAGCAAAGACCAGCAAAGGGTGCTGTGAAGTTCACGTCATCTTTCCTCCCACCAACCACCCGTGCACGGAAGCCCTGGAGCACCCTCCAGGTCAGCATCTCTCAGGAGGCCTTCTGGGGCTGAAGAAGGCTGGAGGACATGCAGCTGAAAGCCCTGCTTGCCGTGTGAGGGATTGAAGCCATTATGGTGGTGGTGTAGCATCATTACCAGGCAGTCACTCTCCCGAGGCCCTGTGCACCCCGCAGCACATTGGTTGTGGCAGCAGTCGCTGGGCACCTTTCCTCTGCACCGGCCAGAGCACTGCTGAGCACAGATGACTTTTGTTACTGGAAGAAACAAGAAAAAATGGAAAACATCAGCTGTACTTGCTGCAATGAGATCAAGACATATGGAGAAAGAGTCTGGTGCAGGTTCTGTGCTAGATTTTCCTCATGGGACGTTCTGTCCTCATTTAAGGCCAAAGTTTGGGAGGGGTGAGAGCAAGCGTGGGTGGTGGTAAGAAGGGGTCATGTTCAACCTGTAATTATCTTGGCTCTTATGAGGTGCTAAGAACTCTGATCCCAGCCAGGAAATATGTCCTGCTTAGAAAGAACAACCCTGTTGCATCCATGCCTAGACGAAGTAAAACTCTGTGGAGTCATTGCATCTTATTGCTGGGCAACAGGGTAGAATCTGTCTCCATTTCATTGAGAAAATTTACTATTATTGCTGCTAACTTTGGGAAAAACAATGTGACAGAACTGCCAGGACTCTGTACTATAACTCGAAACTGTACATTGCTGGTGTGGTGTTGTCCCTTTAATGCACTACAATATTTCTGAAATTTGCAGAGAGCAGGGAGACTCACTCAGCAAGCAAATTTCATATGCACATTGAATTATTTTCCTTTAATGTTCAATTCCTTGGCCAAATTTTATCTTCATTACACAACTCCCTCAGGGTTTGCACCAGTGCAACAACCCAAAGGAAGCACTGGCCTTGGTCCAGCTTTTTGCAGGGAAGCAAAAAGTGCCTGCAACATTTTGTTGAGAACTGGGAAAGCTTCTCAATTTGAATATTAAAGCAGAGAAAAGGATAATCAGAACAATTAAAAAAAACCCCAGAAATGAATGACTAGCATGTTTTCGTACCAGAGACACAAAATGGGATTGTCTGTTCTCTACAAAAAATATTACTGATCCACAGAGCCTGGCATAAGGTGCCAGAAGAACCTGATGGCTACTCTGCTTCATTACAGCACCCTGAGCTTTTCAGCTGTGCACTGTGCTGTTATCAACTTCACAGTTGGCACAAATGATTTACAATATTATCAGGAATTCTGTAAGTCTGAAAACCATGGTTGTTAATTAACAGAAAATTAGTTCAAAAAATAGCCTGCTACAGGGTATGTAACAGTGATTTCTTAAAATCATATATTCTTTTTCCATTACACAATTCTGTATCCAAACTGTATTATTTCATTTTCCTTGTAGGCCTGTAAGCAAGGTAGTATATTTTCAAGGAAACATTATTTCCACAGTATGTATTAGTTTCTCTGATAGCAACTTCTCCATTCAATTAGAAACAGGGGAATAAAAGGCACATTTTTCTACATGCACAGCTTTTTGATACAATTTTTAAATAAGAATTAGCAGGGGAATAAAGTACCTCATCACTTTGATAACTATTGACTAGAGTTTCCTGCTGGAAACACGTATTACATCAAACATTTTTACTTCACACAGAATATCCCACGCTCAATTTCAGGAGAAAGAGACGTATCCCCCAAACTTTCCCACATATGGAAATGCGGGATACATTTTCAGTTGGCCAGATTCTCAAATGCCTGGAGAGGCGAGCAAGAGCCCGCAAAATATATTGTTTCATGCACTTGTCAACCTCCTGATTCCAGAGAGGGTTTGTAAATGCTGGAAGCTTGCAGGGCTGAGACCTGAGGTTTCGCAAGGTCCTGGGACAGCTGTGCAGCCTCATCTGCAGGAACCAACCCAGGAAGGGCTTTGTATGCACAGCCACTGTCCACCCTGAGAGCCAAACTGCAGAACTGACTGACAAAAACTGAAGCTTACACTAAATGAAGACAGAAAATGTATACACTGCTCTTTCCTCAAGCTCTAAGTCATACAAATTTGGCTTGATATTTGCAGACAAAAAACTTAGGTTCAGGTGACAATTTGCAATGGAAAACTGAATGCAGGGTGTTGCTTCCATTTGCATTACATCTAGATCAGCAGTTTTTCCACTGAACTTTTCACAAAACAAAAACCAGCGTATTTCCCCACTTTTTAGAGAAAAAAGAAATAACGAAGCAGTGAAACAAATTGACACAGTGTTCCTCCTCAACCTTTACTTTAGGAAAAATAAATCCTTGCAAAATCTCAAGCACTTGTAAATGGATGTTTCTGCCACTCTCTTAGTATCAGGCAAGCATCCTACCTGCATAATTACGGTTAGTTTTTCAGAAGACAGGAATGTAGTATGTATGTTAGAGCAAACAAGCTATTTCTTAACTAATCTGCAGGCTTACATTTCTGGCAGTTTTGTTCACCAGGGCCCCAGCAGTGGTCTTCTGTGCAGTTCTGATGGCATTTGGGACCTAAAACACAAGAGAGAGTATAATATTCTGTAAACAAAGAAAACAACAGTGTACCATGAACAACAGAAGACAGTGACTTGAGATTTCCTCCTTGATAAACCAGGGTAGGAAGCACCGATATAACAGTGCTCAAAAGATTTGAGAGCTTAATTCTATATCCTTTGTTCACCTCTGCTTTCCTACGTGCAGTTCTCCACCTCCACACCTTTGAGCAAGCAAGCACAATACCCAGCCAGTCTAGCTTACGAAAGAGGCATATTTTTCCCAGGAACAGGAATCTCAGCTACTGCCCGGCTGGCCCTTCTGCTGGGGTTTTCATGCAATGGCAAGTCACCACTGGCTTGCAGTCGGGCATGTGCCAGCTGCTCACTGCAGGCCACATGTAAATCAGTGTTTCTGAACAAGGCAGTTCTAAAAAGAAAACAAATCCAACTGGATTCACAGGCAACTGCCAGCTACTCTACCACAAAGTAATTTGACTTGTCTGCTTCATGCCCTCCTCCCATCCTCTGCCAAAAATACTCCTTGGTGTAGGACTATGGTGCAGATGGACAATCGGTGGAGAGGTGGGGAGGATGGATGGACACCTTGCCTGACCTTGAGGGTTCAGTGCTGGGTTCTTTCTCATCCCTCCTTCCTTTCTCTCTTCTTTCTTCTTCTTTCTCTTAATGACAAGCAAAGTCCCAGAGAAACAACTTAATTTAGAGTATGGGATTATTATTAAAGCCATAAAAGGCTGTCTTAGCAGATTAATGTGGAATTCACTATATTTAAAAGGTATTTCCTACTAGAGGGTTTCTTCCCACTAACAACATGTGATTCTCCTTCCCTCTGTCAGCCATCAAATAGCTGAACAAATGCCAGTACTTGTCCAAGAGTTGATTGATTTGGTGTGGGACCAAAGAAATTTTTTTTTAAAGTTGAAAAGTTAAAGGTTAACATTTCTGTGGTGTTCAGAGCCAAACTCCTGTGCTGACATGTATAGTTTGCAACTCCTTGATTACGCCAGGGCTCCGTAGAAAAATAAGTCAACACAGAAGTTGGCTATTAGCTCTCAGGCAATTATGCAACTGGAAGAAGATAAAGAAAATATGTTTTCCTGCCAATTTATAGTGCCAGAAATGAAATGCTCAGAAATGAAAATAAACCCTCCTTTCTGTGAAATGACTGGGGATTTTACAAGAGACTCATAAGGCTAAAGGATTAGCTTGAGCCCACTCTAAGCATATGCTATACAAACTTTTAAATATCCCCTCATCTCCCTTGATCTGAAGTGTCAGATTTATCTATCTGTTTATTATTACTTTTGCCAGGGTAATCTGTGCAGCCCAAAACAGGAGAATTTTACGGCACTCAGCTTGGACCTTAGCTCTAAAATGGTTTCAAGTAACTCCATGAAGGTACCCATATGGGTTTTCTAGACCAGAGCCTTACATTGTAAACAGAAGCTTGCTGGAAAGCAAATGAATGCATGTTTTTCTGAGCTGTCTTTGAAGAGCACATATGCAGGGTACTGCCTTAAACCAAGAGAAACATTCTCAAGAACTTTGCTGAGCTATGAGTTAAGGACCTAACCATCATGAAAAATTCTATCTTAGGCCAGTGGTGCAGAAATGAAAGCACTTCTCTTGGAACAGGGCTTGGTGGCCTTCATTAGAAATTGTTGGACCACAAACCCACTGCATGAAAGATGGGATGTTCATTTTACTCTCTGAAATGGAGGGGGACACAGAGCACTTTCGGTAAGTTAATACTCACAAGAGGACAGGTTGCTTGCAAATTCAAGCACGGTGGGAGGCTTCTTGCTTGTGTCAATGATGTCATTCCAAAGAACAGTGTCCATGTTGCACAGTTTGGGGTTGTTGCTGATTTTAACGCCACCATTGAGAATTTCTGTTACAGAAACAAAAAAATTGGTAAGCGAAGCAAATCCCTAATTTGCCCCAGAGACATCCCCAATATGTTTCTGATCTAAGGAAAGAGAAATAAGTCACATCATTCTCCATCTCAGTCACACGATGCTGACAGAAAAGAACAACCTGCATGGCATCAGCACTCATGACAGTGTAACTAACACCAGGATCAGACTGAGAGGTTCTGGAGAGTCAGCTGTTCTTGGATGCCACGAAGATGCCACTACGTGTAGCCTTCTGCCTGGTGCCACCTCTAGGGCCCAGAGATGGCACTGCTGGTGTGCATAGCCAGAGACTGTGTGAGACACCAACACACATATCACCAGTCACCACGGGGATCTAACAGAAAATATTGATATGTATGCACTGGAATCAAATAATACAAAATAACAAATGCATGCTTCTTTGCCAGTTTTGGGAACAAAAATGAATCTTGATGAATTTTCTTTGCCTTTTGCAGAAGACTGGCTAGCAGGAAAGCAATTAGGAAACTACATTCAGATCCTTGCTTTTAAAGCAGGGTTTGATGGCATATGACTTTGAGAGGCAATCTCCAACCAGATCTTGACACCAATAAGCTGTAGCCATTCAAGTTGGCTTTAGAGGTGCCTCCACCACTTGCCCATGTCTCACCTGAAAGCCGCTTCATTGGCAGCTGTCGGAGTCCCTGGGTTTTATTCATGTGGTAGTTGGATAAAACTGCCAGGGCATAAGAGTTGTCATACAGCACATTGCCTCGAATGATCTGGAGGTTTTCTAGGGGAATGACATCCACCATGTTAAGTGCAATGAGCACGTAGCCTGCAACCTCCTGTATCGTCTGAGAGAACAACAGAAGAAACAAGGTGCTTAATCCATAGTACTCTTCAATAACCACTTTCCTCCTCCCACTCCTCCAATCCACCATCTTTCTATTTTAAGGAATGATAGACCACTTAATCTCATTAAAATTAAATAAATCTAAGAACAAAAAGGGACTATGTAAAAAACTTTACTGGTTAAGCATGTATAAACTCACCCTTTGAGCAGCTAACAGGGGGTCATTTCAAAGGTCCAGCTTACCCTGTTCTGTCCCCAAGCAAGGGTAAGTGGGGCCAAAGAGGGGATGTGGGAGAACAGGGCAAGCATGCATGAAATGGCAACTAAATGTGATGCTTCCCATAAATACTTGCCTAGCCTTCAACAACCGTCAGCACAGACATGCCATCTGACTCAGGTTTTTACATTCTCTCTTCTGTGCTCCTTCCCTTGCTTATCAGAGGGGAAGATTAGACAACCTTCTCCTTTTTAAATAATATATATCTTTACAGGACAAAAAGACAAGTGAGGTACTGTTCCTGCTGGTAGGTTAATTCCTGTCTTGCACTCTGAAGTGTATGCATTTCTATCCCCTACAAAAATCACTGCAAGTGAAATACCTTCAGGCTACTACTTAGGATATTTTCCTTTTCTATGAAAACTACCGGTGAATTTTCAAGAGACTCGTTATGTTCCTTGGAACCCTGAGCTCCATGGTCAAGTTGTGTTTGGGAAAGAAGAATGGCAACACCATCATATTTGTAACCTGTATGTTCAAACCATAGATTTTTTGATCTTGCTTTTTGTTTGTTGGTGGAGAACCAGGAGGTCCCCACGTCAGCCATGGCTCCTTCCCAAATTATGGCTGCATTTTAATGTCCATCCCCTGTCCGTTCCCTCCTCAGCTTGCCGAAATTGCTCATGAACTTGTGCATAAAACAAATGTTGAGATGGAAGTAGCCCATGTGTCAACCACAGAGGATTATCTTGTAGATCAGTTCAAGAATCCATGTGGGAAGTTATTGCACAGGGCTTGCCTGCCTGCTGAGGGTGTGAGCACTTCAGGCTGGAGAGGCACTCACCACCATGGCAGGGGAAGGGATAGCAGTTTGGAGGGCAGGGTAAAGGTCTCCACACTTCAAAATCTGCCACTTGTTTTGTGCTTTGCTTTGCCCAACAGCACCACAAAGCCCTCTGCTCTCTGGGAAGTGAAGTAATGGGTAAGGATGTAATTGTAATTATAAATAAGAAGAAACCTATCTGCGTGGCACCCAGCACAGGCTGGCAAGTGCTTGAAAAGCTGTCTCTCAAAGTACCTAATTTGTATAGCAGGGTTGAGCACATCCTGCAGCCTACAGGTATGCTTAGACTGTGAGCTGCAATTCCTCTGACATTAGCTAGCTATGTTTTTGGATCACCACAGAATTTTATCAGTAACTGATCCTTTCCACTTAAAAAATGGAGTAGGATTTGTTGTAGCAAGAGAAGGCCCCACTGGCCACAAACACTAACCTTCAGGAAAGAGAGGTCACGATTGTGCTCCACATATGTAATCTCCAGGTTGCTGAGTACCACCTCGCAATTGTTGTACATTCTCTGCAGGCTCGTGAAATGATCCTCTACATGTCCCAGTTGGGTCAGCTTGTTATTTGTCCCTTGACAAACTGTGGAGGAAAGGAGAAAGCTCCATGAAGGAAAGGAAGACTAACTACATACTACTTCTATGATATAGAAGACAATGTGGCAAAAAACTTCACAACCCCTTCCAGGGGCTCCTTCAGCTCAGCTTTGCTCTTCAGTGGGAGCTGTCAGGAGGCTGTTATCTCATTGTATATTGCAACCCCAGCCTGACTGCACAGCTTTCCATAACCGAAAAAAGTTTTCCATAACCGAAAGAATTGCATTCTTTTAACTTGGAGAAATGAATACATGAAATGATACTTCTGTAGAGACATAATTTGTAGAAGCACCAATCACAAACTGGGGTGCTGCAAAGCAAATAACAAAGACTCTTGACAAAGCTGGAAATATGTTTCAGTTCTAGTAACAAAAGACACCACCTGTAGAAGATTTACCAAACAACTTATGCTTTATTAGTAGGAAAAATAACTTCATAGCAGTGATAAAAACACACTTACCAATCATCAAAACTATTCACTGAACATGTGGTACTTCTCAATACAACCATCAGCATTAGGAGTTACAGTGATAACAGATTAAATACTCTGGACCATGTTTAAAGCAAGGCTATTCACTCACATTCCTCAGTTATTTCTCATTATACATTATATAAACATTATAGTGTTTGGAATCAGAGTGGCAACTGCTGGCAAATGGGAACACTTTTAGCAGTAGCAGGGGCTTTGAGTACATCATCTAAGCTGCTTGACCCTTTTTATATACTTCAAATTTCTGAATTTCTTATCATTTGCGTTAGAAATTCTAAGTGGGAATTTCTGTTCCAGTTTCTGTTCTGGTTTCAAACTTAACTGTTGCATTGTGTTCATACTTCAAATCTGTATTTACTGTCTGCTTCAAGTACAAGGACCACAAATTATCAGCCAGAATCACAGGTAGGTTTTTATTCTGCAGAGTGGTCACATTTTGAAAGTTAGAAATACTGTCATATGGCTCTGGAAAATGTGTTGTTTTTGGGGACAGGGATGAAGAGGCTTTGAACTGACTAGAAAAGTCAAGGAGTTGTCCCAGAGGTCATCTTGAATTTTAAGCAATGTTATCGTACAACCAAGGAAAAACCAGTAGTAACAGATTCTCAGACTGTTCAAAACCTCAACTTGGATGCTCAGTTTAGGCATCTCATCTCTGATCTTTAGAACAGTGTGATTTTGGAAAGCACTCCAACACAATGCAAGAGCAGGTGCAGTTTAGACTGCTCTCAGAAACAAAAACACGTAAGTCATCCTGCTATGGTCTTCAGGGTCCACAAATGACCTGATGCTCTTGTGGCATCTCTGAGGTTACCAGCAAAGACCTGACCTGATACTCAAGACAGGCCCAATGCAAAAGCTGCAGTGTTTATGCAACACCTGAACCAAAGGACAGGTGGAAGGAGGAGCTTTCTCTGGTGGCATCCTCATGGCCACCTGTGCCCTTGATCAACCCTATGCGGCTTGGCACTGGTCAGACCATAAAACAAAATGGCCCAGCTCACTGAAACAACCCCTAAGACAAACTGCACTCATTTGAACGTACTTCTCTTGGGATCAGACAAGTACTGGAGCTCTGAACTTGGGCCAGCAGTCTTGAGAAACACAGACTGTTTTTTTTTTCATTGCTTACTAGGTCAAGGCGATGCAGCAGTCAGAGGGCATGGTTACTCTTGCACTTCTCCCTCTCCCCCTCCCATGGGACCTCTCAGGGAACCAAGCCAAAGAGTTGATCCAAGCTACAAATAATATAGGGCAATAAATAAATAAATAATTGGACAGAGGGTATTTTAGCTCACTGATTTGGTTCACCATGGCGCCCCATGCATTGGAAACAGCTCGGAGGACAGCAAGGAGGCAGAAGCAAATAGTCAAGAGAAGGAGCTTCCCTGCTTGTGAAGCCGCAGAGGGAAACCCAGACATAACAAGCTCCAAAAAGGCTTCAGCTTGGTCCTCCAGCAGCTACTTTTTTGTCCTGTATTATGAGTAGAGAGCAGTTTGATAGCTCTCTACCAAACATGTTTTAAGCTACATGCAAAACCACTGGCCCCCTCATCACATCCTCCATCCAGTAAACAGTAGCTGTAGATGAGATGTTACGATCTGGAGAGAGGAAGAAAAAGGGCTGCTTCTGCTAAGAAATCAACAGTATGTGGCTGTCAGAGTATCAGTCAGAACACCACAGTAGAGTTTTCTCCCTCATGCTCAAATTTTTGTTTGCACAAAGAGATACAAGGGATCTAAGTCCATCCACAAAGTGAACTTCATCACACCAGTATTTACGAAATGAGAACCTGGGTCATAAGCAGTGTATGCTGAGCAAATAAAACCCAAATCAAACAAAACAAGCTAAATCCCTGCAGCAGTATAGCTGAACTCAGGCAAAGGTGCAGAATAATTTTCCAACTAGAACATTTGAAAAGAAAAGAAAATGGCCTGCTTGTATCTGATGAATAATATAATTCCTGCAATTTCTTTGCTTATGGAAACTGTGTTCTGAAAAGATACACACTATAATTATCTGTATATAATATCACAGTCTGAATGCCACTCTGGCCAGAGGTAAAGCACAGACAATGAGGTGCTCGCCTTGCTCCGCAGAATTTTAAGTGGGATGTGCATGCTTGAGTGGATGGATTTATTATGATCTAACCTCTATTGAACTTGACCTATTTGCCCTCTAAAGGACAGATTCTGATGCCACGTACAACACATTCATTACATACTTTTGTTTCAATGTGTAGCAAAGCCAGCACTATTCAGGTTTAGGAGTCAGTGGCGGGCATGGATACTTGCATGGTACTGCTGGAGGCTGAGGCAGTATGTACCACATAATGTATGTTCTAAATAGGAGAGTAAAACTTTCAGGGTGAGAATGTCCCTGACCAGTAGAAAAACCAAGATCCAGAACTGAACTTCAGGGCATGGGCTGATCCCTGAAAGAGGAAAGCTTTGCTTTTATCTGTGATGTTAATATAATAAAAACACAAGCAGTCTGGAAAGTTTTGACATAGAGGGCACATCCCAAGAGGCTGCTGTCTGTGGCAGTGCTGAGAGCAGGGCTGCATGCTGGGAGTGCAGAGTTCTCCTATCCGAGCCAGGGTGATCTCCTGGACCCTTAGTGCCCCAGCCACCACTCCTGTGACATGGGGGCAACCCAGAATTCTGAGGGGCAGCATCATGGGATTACCACCATGAAGCATTTAAATTCTATGTGATATAGATTTTAGCACATATGCTGCAATTCCTAAATGCCAAAGTGATGTTGATCTTGAATCAGTTGCAGCATTACCTCAAAAGACAGCCTAACAAAAATTTAGATATTGCTGAAATGACCCAAATGTCAGGTGCTGTATAAGGCAGGAGCAATCACAGGGCCCAGGAAAGAGGCACACTGATAAATGCAAAATTGTTGAATTTAGTGCTCATGAAAAGTGCAGGGTTGGCTGTCCTGGCTAGTAAAATGTTCTGTGTGTCCACAGACATGCTCATTCTTCCCCCTCACTGCCTCAAACTTGGACTTACAGGACTATTTCTAGGTGATGCAAACTGGTTCACTGTCTGCAACCCTTTGCTCCTTGGCCACTTTTTTCTTGTGCAGCCCAAAGTAGTAGCATGAAACCAAAGCATTTCCTAAAAGGCATTTTCCCTAAGAGGTGGTAGAGAGACAGAGGGTATCCATACAGCTGTAATGCTAAGCGACTATATTTTCCCAAATCCATACAAGCTCAGATTAAGCAAAGTGGTCCCTACAGCAATTGCACTGACACAAGTAAAATCTGTTTTCATTTTTCCCCAGAAAATCTCTGATTACTGAAGTCTCAATCCTGTCACGCATATTTGCCTCAGACTTGAGAAAAACCCCAAAGAATGCTTTGAAACCAAATTATCACCAATCCCCAAATCATCCTCTGTTTCTATCCATGCTTAGCCTGTGTTAGTCTCCCTGCAGCTCTGATAGACACATCAAAATAATAACTCACAAAGGCAATTTCAGAGATATGCAAGTCCAGTTCCATGCTTCATATATCACTTACAACTATATATGCCCTGGTATGATAAATTTATATATTTCTGCATGTTTTCTAGCCATTACTGACAATGACACAAACTTGTAGATAAAGGATATTTGTTTAATCTGACAGCGCACTTATAAATCTTCCTCACTCCTCACTCGTTAGCAGTAATTTCACTTTTGACTGTTTTTAGGTACTTCATGGAAGAGCAGTACCTTGATGGGTTCTTGGCTGAGATACAAAGCTGCCACTGAATGCCTGGGGAGATAATGCTACCTGGTGTGCTGCCATCAGTGCTGCCCACACCCAATACACTTTTATCAGAGTGTGGGGGACAGAAACCTTTCAAGTGAACTGGAATAACTTTGCAGGAAATATTGTTCAATTTGGGTCTGTATGGGCAATCACACCATCCCAACCCTTGTCCCTTGTATCCCATGGGTCAGTCCTGCACAACACAGAGGGGATCCAGGCCATGCCCTGCACCTCCATGATCTTCCGTGGGAGAAAAACTGTTTCCCCTTTATGGGATCTGCCACTGACTTTCATCTAATGGGGCCTCAGAAATTAAAGGAAGATGCTTGTCATTCAAGCATAAATATGCACATCAGCTGTAAGGGCAGGTCCTCTATATCAGGTATTTTTTTAAACAGCTTCAAAGCATACCCTCACAGCTATCAAACGGATCCACATAACCTGCAGTGGAAACCAGCAAAGTGCAGCTTACTAGCTGTCAAATGATCAAAATAATGATATTTAAGCTTATAACGAAGCACTAGAACAGACAGGACACTTGTCATCATGACTAACCTATTAGAAAGAGAAAGAAACATGCAATGCTTTCCCTAAATAAAACAGGATATGAAATATCAGAGGTTGGAATAATAAAGTGACATTACATTTTATGTAATCAACCACTTAAACAGAAACATTTCTTATATTCACAAGTTCCTCAACTCTAGAGAGAGAAGGGATGGAGAAATTTTGGTATTGCTGGGTTGAGTGTGTTTAACACACTGAGTAAGAATTTCAAGAGGGAGGAAAATTCACGTGACACAAAAAGAAAACCAAATCTGCTGCAATGTGCCACGGGAAGTTATGAAAAGGAAAGCTAGGAAACAGGTGAGGAGTACAAATAGTGCTCACATGCTGGCACATGTTTTCCCTTGAGAATAGTGTTTGCAAACCCATACAATGCCTAAAAAGTCCAGCTAAATGACGGCAACATTTGGGCACTGGAAATTCTTCTGCAGAAGATAATGATTTTTGCACACATCCAAATACTTTAATTTAAAACATCGTGAAAAACAACCTCATGTGGCTGTAGTAAGTTCTTGCTGAAACAGTGTGGTTTAGAGTAATGCAGTTGCTGAGATTAATTCCAACTTTTAGACACACTGTGACCAAAACAATGACAGAGCTCTCAAAAATACTTAGATGGAAACTGTAATTGCAAAAATTACCAAAACTAACACCCTAGTGGAGAAAAAGAATATGCCTTGGGGGAAAGCTCTCCCAGATGGTTTCTTACTTCTATTTACTTGACAAAAACAACTTTACCAGATAAATGTAACTTTAGATTTCCCTTCCTAACTCCAGTTAGGAGTAGAGACCTGCCCTTCAGTGTCAAAAGTCACGTTCTAAATTGCAAGGGATGGAGGCATCATGACAGCTGGAGGGTCTGATTGCTGGTGAGTGCCTTTGCCCGAAAGATCAAATAATCACATACAAGTCAACTTGCTCCTGAATGAAGACCTCACCTAAGTCACAGTATTTCTGACAACAAGGGATTCAGCCTTATTAATGCCACAGGGTGCTTTTTTTTCTCCCCAAGATCATTTACTAATATTTCTATTTTTCTTCTTTGTTGCCCTTATTTAATTCTGCATGTATGTTTATTAATCCTACAGAGATTAAGGCCAGACCAGGATGTGCTGAAATCAGTCTTTCCACTGGCTTCAATGTGAACTGAATGGGGGATTAAATTCCTCTCTTGCTGATGCTGGTGTAAATTTGGAGCAAGTACACAGACAGGATGGACTAGCCCAGACTTTAAGCTTTGCCCTCTGAAAGTCTTAGGATAAATCTGTGGGATTGATACAGATATTTTCTGTAAATACCAGCAGAATTTCAAAGGAACAGGAATTGTCACCTTGCAATTTCTACAGTTTGGGAGAAAGTCGATTTCCAAAGGTGAATAATAGATGGGAATTTTGAGATAGGGTATTTCAAGTGAGGTACTGAAAGATAACCTGAATTTAGGTCAGTTTTCTTAACATGGTTTTGTCAGTGATCTCTAGGAAGACTTCAAATCACTGCTGAGGATTCTTGTAGATGACACAAACATTGCTGGAGTTCTAAAAAACAAAGAGGGACAGATGACCTGCACAGGCTGGTTTGTATAATTTAGGAAAATAAGCCCTCTGAACAACATTACATGAACTATAGCCAAAGGCAAGGTGTTACATCAAAGACTGCAGAACGCATAGCAGACAGAAAATGGAGTGCTGGCATGCAATTGCCCTGAAAAGGACTTGGGGATAATATGAGGTGACCAGTGCATTGCTTGACAAAACAGAAACCAGCATCCACTGGGTCCATCGGTGGGAAAACTGGGTCCATCAGTGGGAAAATGCTGAAGGAAAGGAGGCAGGAGCTGGCATTAATCCCTGGCGGTGCCCAGGCATGCCCAAGGGCGGTGGCCTCTGCACTAGAGCGCTCTCCTCTCCCTGCAAAGCAGGTGCCACCTGGGGCAGCTCCCACTCCCAGTGCTACCAGGATGCTCCCCTCAGGCTTCAGCCATTCTCCAAGCTACACTTCAGCCCATGTCCCCGACACATGGCCACTGACTAGTGCACTAGGATTTTGCCTTGAGTTTTGCAGGCTATTTATTGAGAATGATGGCTGGAAAGTCAAGCTCCCCAAGATGTCCCCAGCAGCAGCTGGGGTGCTGCTCTTGGGTTGTTCTTCCCAGTGGCACCCTCTGGAGAGGATGCTACAAAGGTAACTAAGAGTTTACATGGGGCTTTCTCTTTTGAGCTATTGCTCAAGATTAAAAGGCCCCATCTATTGCAAGTGCAATCACCAGTGAACTTAAATAATGAGTTGCTTCTACAATCTATTAGTGAGGAAAAACCAAGAGTAAGGGAACTTCATATCTTTCAGCCACTATACAAACATCTGCACACATACATACACCAAGATAATGAATAGTTTATAAATATTAGACACAACACTTAATAAATTTTGTGCAGAAAACCACAGAGGCACCTTCCCCCTCTTTTTAACCATATTTATAGAAACTCCAGCCATATTGACTGTGCTATGTGAAGTCAGCATGGACTCTGAAGTCCCCCCGTGAAATTTTTTCATGTGAGCCCAGCGGAGCAGGGTGATGAGCTTGGCTCTACAAATATATCAGTAGCAGGATGGGCAAAGTGATGAGTTCATGCCCTACCTTGCCATTTTTAGACTCACTGTTCCCTACATACAACGGAGCAACTGAAGCTGGATGCTATAAAGTGCAAAATGTGGCTCTTCAAGACAAAATGCCAACTGCAGCTTAGACATCCAAGTGGTGTACAGCACAGGGAAACACCACTGAGTGCTATGGAAAGGAACAAGACTTTGGGAACCTCTGAGGAGGAAATTAAGGACTGGGGGAAAGGCAGAGTAGGTGGTATATTGGTTCTGCTGGATGGAATTTCTGCCATCCCACTTATTCTGGGTCCCCCAAGAGAAAGCACTGCCCATGCCTTTGTTTCAGAACAGTGATCTTCATGCTTTGTGAAATCCACATACTGACCAAAGTAAGTTTGTCTTGCACTGTACTGTGTGCACCCAAACAAGACCATGCAAGGGGCAACAGACTCCGGTGTCAGTCCCTGCAGGCTCTGTGTGCCCCAGTGGTTTGTTTCCCCCAAGGATGGGTCTATCAGGTAGCACAGGCCCTGGCTAAAAGTCTGTGGCTGCAGTCCTCCTGCCCTCCACCTTCATGCACCAGCATAGCTACTATATTCACTGCAAAAAAGCTGTGTGCATCTGCTGGGCAGAGCTCTGGAGTTTGAGAAGGACTGTCACACAGCTGCATTCATGCGAGGTTCAGGCCCTGGGAAATGGCTCATAGAAATGAAATGGTTCTCCTGGCATCCATGGTGAAGTTTATATTACTGTGTTGCCGCAAGTGGTGTAAAAGGTCTGCACAGAGCACAGCAGCAAGCAGCCAAGAGACCTCCAACAAGGGGCATGGCTCACCAAGCCTTGAATCTGGTGACACATGTCTGGCAGGGCTGTGCCATCTCAAGATCTACACCAAGTTATTTGGGAAAGCAAGTAGATGACAATGGATACATAAGCCTGTATTCCGTGGTCTAAAAAACCCTACATTTTTCATTGTTGTTTGTTCTGGCAACATCTATGAAGCAGCAGGATTTTATAGCACAATAAAAAAAAACTGAAGATGTGTGGCCGTGAAAATATGGGATCAGTTGCTAGTTACATCAGCACTGAATTGTTTAAAATTGTTTCAAAATGAGTTAACTTGAGAAACGAGAGCTAAAGGCATTAAACTACCCTGTGAACATTTTAGCATGTGGGATTTCTTGAGACACTGCAATTGCATATTTCAATTTGTGCCTTCCAATGAAAAAAGTCATATGTTTTTCTTTACTTATATTAAATCAAGTCTTATATTGAAGTAAGCTGCGGTGCTCATGCACATATTTCTGAATCCCCTGAGGTGTAAATTCTATGTCAGCACTCACACACTGGCTCAAAAAGGACAAGAGAAACCACTTACAGCTGATTCCAAGTAGAACACTAAAAGCTTGCTATTACAAATACAACACAACCTCATTTTTCTCACCAATAAATATATGATTACACATACACATATATACATATATGTAGCTCTCCCAGATAAGCAGGCTGACATCTCTAGAGACTGCAATGTATGTGGAGTGTTGCTGCAACACGACAGCAACCACACAAGTTTCATTTGTTGCCCTGAACTACACATGCCCACCTCCAGGATAACCCCATCTACTTCTGTGCGTGGTTCTGCCCGCTGAGGACACGGGAAGTGCTGCCAGTGCTGCCTGGTGAATGCTGCACCAAGCCTCTGGGCCTGCGTAGCTGCATCAGTCACGACGCTTCCTCCCAAGCTGGTCTGCAGTAAGTTCCAGCTCCTATGGAATCAAACTGGAAAGCTATAGAAAGATCTATGCCCCAAAGTTCCCTATGGGACATCTTGTCCCTTAAGAATGAGGTCACCTTCTCAAGCAAGACTAAAACAAGACCAAAACTGCAGACAGGACCAAGATCAACAGTATTTACTGCTTCAAACAATAAAAGGTTCTGTTAAGTTACTAATGTAGCAAATGTCCTGTCAACTGACTACAAAGAACAAATGCAAGCTGATAAAAAGCTTTAAAAGTTTGTTTTCAACAACTGCGCATTCATGGGAATAAATGCTAACACTTACTCTAGGGCTTCCAGACAAGATTTGGATATTTGTGCATGTTGACAAGCAAGCAAGTTAACACATGCTGCTGGGTTTGAAGAGCTTCCAGTAATATTTAAGTTTAAAAGGAATAGCAGAAGAGCATATTAGATGTAAATGAGGATCATCTTCTGATCTTCATTTAAACCTTGACTAAAACTCAGTGGAAAGACTGCTATTGAAACGAATGGGATCTGAATCAAGCTCTTATTTCACTTAATTTAACTGTGTGAAATTTAATAAATGAGGTAAATAGACTTTCTACCACCCTTTATTCTGGAAGGAGGAGAACTACAATTACATTTTGAAAGCACAGCTAAAAAGCCACAAAATTATTTAACAGCACCTGGGTAAGTTTTGAAGACAAAGAACAATTTATCTTCAAAAGTCTGGGAAGAAAAAATATTGAATTTAGTCGTTGTTACTATAAATGTTGCATGTTATAGCAAGTGGACTGCTTTTAGAGCTGGTCTGATTTAGCAATAGGGAATCTCAGTCACATTTAATGCCAGGGTTCAGTTCTGTGAAGACACGTAAACAAGTTTGAACACTATAGATGGTATTTGAAATGCATAATTACAGTACGTTTCATGCTGTTCAAACTCTGAAGAAGTTCCCTCTCCATCTCATGATTTGCATGGTTCCTTCCTCATGTTCTTTCACCCTTTTCATCAAAACAAATGCTCCATGGCTTAGTATGGAGCCCAGAAAATTTGCAATCTGAACTCCAGAAATATAATGTAATACTGGATAAAGGTCTGCTAACACTTTTTAGACTTCTATGATCATAATGTCCATTTGTGCAGGTCACAGAGAAAAAACTTTTGAGGTTTTTTTGTTTGTTTGTGGGGTTTTAAAAAAATTTTTATTGTCTTTGAAAATACTGATAAAAGAAATATTGAAAATGGGTAAGTGAAACCTTTTTCCCTGAAAAGAACATAACCTCATATTTATCAAAAGGTTGTGCCTTGTATCGACCTGTGTGTCTTTTTAGGTCAAATTATTATTTCATATATAATTATGAATCAGAATATATCAGAATTAGTGGCTGTTTAATTGTGAACAGTTTAAAATCATAATAAAGATGACTTGAGCTGCTAAATTTGATTCTGCAACTCCTTTGTCCCCAGTGTTTGAGGGATGGTCTTCCTCAAGGACCTGTTCTAATCAATGAGGCAGGAAAAACAACACACAGCTTTATCAAACACAACATTCTCCCCGCCCCCGCCAAGCAAATATGAAAATCCAGAAGATGACATGCAGATAAGGATTAAAAGAAAATCCGCCCTTACATAAATGACACAAACCTGCTTTAACGCATTCCACACCCTGCAGAAAAAGTTGCCAGAAAGAAACTGCCCCATCAGTTCAGTAAACGAGGGGAATAAACGTCCCCTTGTGTACAAAAAGCTGGTAAATCAGCTACAACCTAAGCTCCAGCACAGAATGTGAAAATGTTATCGGTAGCAGACGGTTAGACTGTGCTTATCTTTGCCAAAAGTGTCTTGAGGGGGGAAAAAATACCAGAAACTTTTTACTAGTGCAGTGAAATGCATGAAGAGACATGAAAGCCAGAGAAGCCTGACTGTAGAACTGATCTCACTCGCTCCTGTTCCCATCTGCTTCTCTGCTCCTGCAATGTTTCTTCTGCAAAAGACTGCACTCAAGTGTTTTGATGAATGGAGGAATTTTTCTAATCCACTGAGTTTAGGGTTTTTTCCTAATTTTTTTTTCCACTCTGACTAGAAATAATCAGCTTTTATCTTTTACTATATTACAATTTGGCAACTTGCATGGGTACATGGGTCCCTGGCTTTTTTTTTTTCTGGAAGAAAATGAAGGGAAACAGAGCTGCAAACATCCCAGTTCAAGCTCCAGCACCAGCATCACTGCTGTGGGGCATCTCAGCAGTGTTGCAGGAGGATTCGCCCTGCTCATCTGTCAAGTGCATACACCATGTACACATTTGTTACTCCATTGCTGCTTAGGATGCCTTACACCTTCCAAAATACAACTGCACCTGCCTAAGAAACTCACTGCTGTACTTCCTTGACTTCAACTTTTTTGTGGGAAGAAGTTTCTTGAACAGAAAGACAGTTAAAATCACATTCTAACATATTTCTGGTACACTGCTTGGAGATGCCACATTTTTCTCTAGAGTATATCTTTGGTGGAAATTCAAAGAAATGAAGGATTGGTAGAGTAGCAACCTCAGAAGATATTAGAGGCAAGCATTGTCAAGATTTGAGACCCATCACTCCAAGAATTTGCATGCTTGAATCTTCCAAGGACTTTTATGGAGTACTAAAACTATGAGGGAAAAAAATTATGTGAGGCAGGCATTTATGTACCTCAGCTGGGAAAAAAAAAAAATCACATTTTGTTTTCCAGAAAATGACCTTAACTTCGGGAAGATCTGGCCTTGGCCACTGGATCCCAGAAAGTTTCCAAAATGGCAAAACGGTCGCCTTCTGAGCAAATGGGCACATCACACAGCCAACCCTCCCACTCCACTGTGAAGCTGCTCCCTGCCTTGTGAAGTATCTTCTGATAAGCCTTACCAAAACCAGAGCCACCTTATCTGGGAAAAATGACACCTATCAAGTTTTTAAAGCCATAGGTCTGTTTGGCTGCCTTTGATGCATTTGCCAGTCTTCAATCACTATCTATCACTTCATGGAGGAGCCGCAGCAGCTCTTGTGAGCCCAGTAAACTGCTTCGCTGCAAGTGATGAAATGCTACCAGCCCCAGAGAACAGAGCAGCTTTGTGTGTCAGCAGCTTCATGTTTTAGCAGCTCTGTGTTGCCTTCGTCTTCACCTCCCAAAGCTTGGAAATAAATACTCATCGTGAACAAATAAAATTATTTCTTCCATGTGCTAGGAAATGAACTTTGCGGTGTTGAATGTGAGACCATGCACTGGATTGCATGGCCAGTCTTGGAAAAATAAAGCAGAACAATCCAGTTCTCAATACTAGAACTTAAGGTCTGCATTACAAAACTTCAAAGGATTTAGACAGATTTTCCAAAGTAGGAATAGGAGTTTGGCATGTAAATCATACAGCATGCCAGTGAGAGGTGGCCATCAGCACTGGCTATTGAGAATCCTCTCTTTAAGATCCATCAGCTCTGCTCAAAGAAAGATGGAAGTTTTGCCTCTAAGAAGTAAAGTTTTCAAGACTTACTATGCCTCCATGAAGGAACATTCTGAAGGAACAAGAGCCCCCACTTCGCCTCAAATGCAACATCACCGTGTTCATAGCAGTGTTGCATGAGGGCATTTCTAGAGCTTGTCTCACTCCAAAATGACTTCACTTAGTTGCACTGGGCTGCAGTACCTTGGAGGAGTACTGTCATTTTGAAGCAGAATGCAACACGGCATTAAAAATAATAGTGGTAAAAGGGAAGAAAAAAAGAAAGATGTGCTTAGAAGGGACAGAAGACAGCTGCTGGTAGATGCATTACAGCCTCATTAAGCTTACAAGCTCCCCAAAGGTTCTGGTACAGGAGTTAAGCAAACCCATGGGAAAATCGAGCTTCTGATCTGACTATGTTACACAGCTACAGGATGTCTCTGCTGTCACCAGGTTTGCTTTTATGAGACAGCGCCCCATAGAAGGCGTTGGTGTTTTTTAGCTCTTGGATCTCATAAATAAAATTACCAAGTTCTTTCAGAGCTTTGCCAAAATAAGTTTCCATTAAGAGTCTCAAAACTGTCTATGGAAAGTTTCTGCTATGCTTTACTGAACTCTCCCAATAAATGGCAATGCAGTTTATCCTTGTGGGAAAAAGCTCTGTCAGTGTGCATCTATTCCAGATAATGTGCTACTAACGCAAGTCAGGAAAGAAAATGTGGGTTTCGGAGTAACTCCAGTGTGGTGGTTAGGCTCTTGCTTTTCCCTCCGCATGTTGGAGCCCATTGTTCCAAGGAGGAGTCCCACAGCCCTTGCAACTGCATTTCTCAGGATGTGACTGATGTGCTTTGCAAGACCCTGGGACACAGCAAAATACTGGCCTTCTGAAACCTCCTGATTAAGGTTGCACTTTTGGGAGGAATTAATCCTACCCAAAAATGTGGGGATGCTCATAAACACCGAAACGTATTCTTACCTGTTCTTAATAACATATGTCTTCAAGCATGTAAAACTATTTGTCTTTTTTCCATTTAAGTGCATTTATTTAAAAATTTGGCTTTCCGTCAGGAAGGGAAAATAAGTTTTACGCTTCAGGAATACAAAACTCATCAAGTGGAAAATCTGCATTGGCCTAGAACAGTGACCATGTAAAGATGAAGCTGCTGAAGCTCTGATGGTGATACTGCTGCTTTTGAAAATTCTGCTTTAAAGCCTTATCCCATTCTTTTTGGTTTTAAGCAATTTTTTAGATTCAAACTTGACTACAAGTAATGAAATCCTATACCACAGAACTGGAAGGCCATTTCTTGTTGGAAAGCATTTCACTGTGGCCATTATGTGAAAACTTATGGAGAGGCAACAGGATTTCAGAAGCAGTGACTAAATATACACATCTCTCAGATAGAGCACTGGAAACTTATTTTTTGCCTGCTTTTAGTAAAAAGATGCTATTTGATCTCTGTGGTTATTATTGCAAAAGTGGATTATCTCACTTACTCTAAGGCATCATTTAAAGTGCTTCCTCAACCAGAGATTTCAATTTGTGCTCTACACCACCCTGGGAGACCCTGAACTATTTTCATGCCCATGAAAGCTAAATAATGAAAGCAGGCTTACACTTGCTAGAGAGATCTGTACCCCACCTGCCTTAGAAATACTGTAGGTGCCTGCATATTGAGCAATGCTGGAAACCACTGGTATGCGTGAACTCTGAACTCCTTCAAAGCAACTCCTACCACTGCCTTACCCACCACACCCCCCAGCATTGTATATTCACACACACACATATATAACATATATATTTTTATATATATTTATTACATGGCCTCTTGATGCCACCATAAGTCTACCTGAAGTACTTAAAGGTGAGACTGAACTGGGGTAGACGGGTGGTATGGCATTGCACACTGATTTCCAATCTCTCCCTGAGCATGAACAGTGCATACCACTGTCTCCCATAAAGTCTCCTGTGCTAATGCACAGACCCCTTAACAAGAAAACTCTCCCAGTCATGCAAATGTTCACAGGAGCCTCCCTATGGAGCCGCTGCCATTTCTTCCTCCCTTATTTTCAAGGAATATGTGTCATCAGCTTTAATTTATACAGACCAAATAAGTTTTTCAATCAGATGAAAAAACACCCCTCTAATTGTGCAATGAATATCCCGATGCTGAAGACACAGTGAGCTAGGAAGTGCTCTGGAGCAGAGCACTGTTCAGTGCTCTGTTCAGAAGAACAGAGACTTGGTACATTTTATAGGTATCTATGATGCTAACACATAGTTGACTGTGAGTGAAAAACAATCCTGTGTCAATTTTCACAGGAGTTTATCATCACATAACCCAGATACTGTAACTATTTCCTTGCTATGATGTGAAAAGTTTCTTTCCCTGTTCACCAACCGGCTGGAAAAAAGACTGGGGGGGGAAGGGGAATTACATGGGGGTGTGGAGCATTATGTTCCGCTATGACAACTGCCCAAGTAAGCGCATTAATTATTTCTTAGCACTATCATGTAACAGTGTGTCCCTAAAAAAAAGTAGTCAGCATATTTATCAGTGACTTACAAATGTACTTTATCCTCTGTGGCACAATATCATGACTCAAAACAAAGCTTGAATTCTTCAGCCAGAGTTTTTTCATCTAGGGTCATGGTCCTGTCTTGATTAAGAAAATAGAAAAGTTTCTGGTTGGTTGTTTGGGGATTTTTTTTGTTTGGTTGTTGGTATTTGTTGGGGATTTTTTCTTTTTTTTGAGGAAAGCACAGTATTTTCTTTAGTTCTGTTATGAGATAAGATATTTACTACTGAACACGTGTTACAAATATACGACAGAGCAATAAAGACAATTTAATAGCCTGGGAATCTCTTGCTCAAGAGGGCTAAGAGGTCAAAAGTTACGTCTTTGACATATAACATATGCTTTCTGAGTGCCTTCGAATTGCAGGAAATGTTTTGATTTTGCAATCTTACAAATATTCCTGAAAACTCTGAGGTATTTCTCAAAGTGATTCACTCATGTGGGATTTAAAAAACGGACGCTTCCTCTGACCACCTTACCTTAGCACCAAGTGCCTTCATGAACGCGTACTTTAAGAGGTCATGGATAGCTCCTGAGGTATTTCCCCTCCTGGAAGGTGACTGTAATAATTACATTATATGCAGAGCCCTGCTGACGGTGGGGGGGAGCTCAGCATGGTTACGCCAGCCACCAGACAAACAAACATCGCGTCCAGCTGTGCTGCACATACACACAAGCCCTACCAGGTCCCTGCCACAAGGGCTCAAACCCTGCCTCTGCAAGGGCCGAAAACCCACGTCACGCCCTTCCTAACAACTGGGTGCTGCTGAGTCGCTCGTGCCCAGGAAGACACAGCTGCTTTCAAAGGACTCAGTGGTGTGAGCTGTCGCTAGACCCTCTGCAGTCAGTGGGCACAGATAAGCAAACCAATAGAACTATTCATTCTCTCTGCATAGGATGCCATGTCCCTTTCCTTCAGGCAGCTTAAGATTTCAATAGCGACACAGCGTAAATCAAATTTCTCTACTAACATCTGGGTTATAACAAGACCTAACTTGCCTGTGATTTATTAATTTACAAACAATTAGGAGATTAATAGGAATGAATGACACCAGTGATAGCTATAAGCAGATTTCTTAGCCATTAGAACCTATAGGGTCATGTGATGTTTCTACAGGTTCCCTGTTCATTGCTCATGTGTGCCATGCCACAGCCTGCTGGAGACATATGGTGCCCCAGGGAGGCAGCAGGGCCCTTTGTGCCTCTTGGAGGTTGCTCCAGACCTTCATTCCTCTGATATTTATGAAATTTGCTTCTAAATGTTCAGCCTAAACTCAGACTTTACCATCCAGACTATTTGTGTAAGTTGTGCTAGCATTGTTCTTGCCATTAAGGTACCTTCTTCTCAGTCTAATATTGTCTTTTCCAGTGTACATATCATGTCACAGATTATTTTGATTCATTCAACTCTCTTAGCCCTGTCTCATAAACCAGCATATTTCCCTGATTTTCCTTTTATTATATCCATCCAGTTAATATCCATATTTCATTGAACTGGGGGACCAGAACTATATACAGCGTTCCTGCCAGGGACTCACCAGTGTACTGTAAATTATATTAATGCTTTATCACTACTGGGACTTTCTGCACAGTGTATCCTTATTTTCTGGATATACACAAGGGCTCCCCCATTCTTCCAGATTAAAACAGAGTAAGCATGTACTTTTGGGTCCTGTACAATTTTAACTTTTATTCCATTTCTTAGCATCCCCCAATTTTACTTAAATGCCATACAAACCTTCCTCTTACTTCTCACTGTCTCTCAGCTCTCCATTGTGAAACATCACGGTGAGAAACACCTACGCAAAGATCCTTAATGAAAATATTTAATTAGACATGTCCCAAGAACAATTCTTAAGGATACCCAGTAGATACCTGTCTCCAGCTTCTCTGATACAATCTTTTGTGTCCTCTTTAATCAGCTCGTCATCCAAGTTTAAACTCTGCTACTAAACTTCACCTCCTTCAGGTTACATAGTAACTTCCATCATTTCATTACTTGGGTTACTGAAGTTCAGGCTAGTAATTATCTCCACAAAATGAAACAAAAGCAAAAACCCAGCCATCTCACCACGAAAGACAACCTGGTAGGACTGATCTTCACTAACACAACTAAAGCTTTAGACTATTTTCCACTTATTTTATTTACCTTAATTTTCCTTTCCTTCAAAGCACTCTCTGAAGCTGAGCATGATCTCAAAGGCAGAATAAAGGTTCTATAGCCATGTGGCTTTCTTAATTCCTTAAAAACATGGGGGCCTCATTTTATTGCACAGACATGCAGAATCAAGATTGCTTGATGACAGATTAAATGGCTTACTTTTGAAATAAAGTATTTATCACTCTTTCTAAACTATACATAATAGGAGCTTGACCTGGGTATGCTGTGACTGGAGAGTGATTGGAAAAGTGGAGATGATACATTTCTCTCAGAGAAGATTTCAGATTGTGAAATTCCATTAAGAATTACTTTCCTGCAGATTCTCTCCTGGCCATGTACCTTTTACTGTACATGTAAACATCCTGTCTGTCTTCAGTACCATATAACACTTTTCATGGTGGCAAAATTCAACCTGACTCAACTTGGAGTTAACCTCTGATTCATTTTCTTCTTAATTATGTAAGTTTCTGGCATTCACACCCTTTGCAGAGAAATAAGGAAGGCTGGGCTTTTAAATCCAAGTTAATTTTTAAGGGAAATATAATTGAATAAAACCAAACCCAGACAGTCATATCTATGTCACTGAAGCTCTATGAGCTGTACCTGATAAATCACCTGTCTGTGATGCCACAGAAAACACTCCGTCCTACTTCCTGTACACCTTGTTTGTAAAGCTCTGTGTACTTACCTGTTACTGTTTGGCTAACTATTAACCACAATTAACCTGATGGACTTTTTTCCCAAACAGAACTAATATTTATCAGAAAAGCAAAACTTATTCAGTAAGCCAAATGCAAATGTTGTCTCAGGCAAGGTCAGAGAGGTCATGGGGAGCAATAAGATTCTATTTCCACATGCAGTAGTTTGTTCATTGTTGCTGATTGCAAATTAGAAGGAGACAAGTAGAAGATCAGAACTGTAACTTTCTGTTTATTATGGATTTTTTAAAAGGTATTATTTACAGAGTGGTTTGCAATCTATTCCAGATTGAAGGGAGGAAAAAAGCTATTTTCTAGGCTCGCTGACAAAAACATTTTAAAATTCACTGCAATGCTACTGACAAATTTTGGGGTTTTTCTTTCCTACTGTCTGTTTCTGAGCAGCAAGCAACGAAAGATTTCAGGAGAGCAATGGATGTTGCATCCTACCAACTACTCCTGCATCCTTTGCTAACAGCTCATCGGCAACTCCTCTTGCTCTAACATCTGGGGTGATGGCTTCTGTCCCCTTCCCTGTGTCCCTGTGGGACAGACCCACAGGGTTTACACCTTCAGTACAGCCTTACTCCTTTGAAACACCACTCTTACACGTGGTTAAGCCTTGTCTCCCCAAGTTTAAAAAAATCACTAGAAATTAAAGGAGGCTAACCCAACTTTTGTATTAATGGTGCCAAAATTAGCCCAGGCTATGGCTGAAATAAAAAATGCAAAAGAGACAATCAGATGATACCGTAAGTGTAGGCAAATCAGTCTAACTCCCATCTTTCTCAGCAGGGGGAAGAGGTGTTTCAGCAGCTACTGCAGACATCTAAAGCTGAGAGCTTGAATTGTAACAAAACATTTCACTTTTCCCAGACGGTGTTCTCCTATTCAAGGATGTTTGTGACACTGTGCTGCCAAATCTGTGATTTCACAAACTTTTCCACGGTGATAACATAAACAGTGAGTAGTGATTTATCTGAGGGATCAAGCTGCACTAGAAGGGGAATGTGAAAAAATGTGCATCTGAAGGCATTCTCTCCCCTGAGGAAGGATGAAAGCTCATATACATGTATAAAATGAACCACACACCCCAAACCTGACAGAATGCAAGCTCTTTTTGCTCTGCTTTCTGAAAATCCATGTCAAATTCAATGAACTGAAAAAAACTTCAAAATAAATTTTTTTTTTTAACTGAATAAGCTCTGTCTTACCTCTTAAAAAAGGAAATTTGTGAGATTTGCACAGCAGAGCATTAAAAATATTCTCCATAACTCACTGAGCTTTCACTCTTCCTTTTAAACTAGTAGATGATGGCTTTCTCAGGGAAGATCAGATTTTGCTCTCAGTTACATCTACATCAAAACAGAAGTAATGACACTGACTGGGGCAAAATTATTCCAGATTTACATCTCTCTCATGGACAGCACCAAGAAAGAACAGTTTAAAGACAATCCAGTTAATTAAATCTAAATTCATCACACTTTTTAAAGTTATGAGCAAGAAGAAAACCTGGACTTAGCATGTTAGTCTTATTGCCAAGAAGCACTCAGTATAAAACCCACTTAAATTCAAAACTGAATGTGCGCTTATATTGTAGCAGGGAAGTTATGGCAGAAAGGAGAATAACTTTCCAAACTTTGACAATTGCTTGATCTGGAGTTTTGATTAAATGGCCCTTCCAGTATGAAATTATCCTCTAAGAGGGCCACAGTCTTGAATTCCCCCTCATATTTCCTTAATGGTTTTCACATTTTATTTTCTCTACTGCAGTCAAAACAACTTCTTTGGCAGTCCTACCTTCCTGCAGTACACAGTCTGTGTGACCACTCTTATCCCCACAGAAGGCATCTGGGACTACATTCTCTCCTGGATGAAAGTGAGAGCATCTGTCTTCACCACTGAAATTAAATACTTCTCATTTTTGCAGAGCTCTTAGGGCTTTGGTTTAAGTGCTGGGAGAAAGGGAGGATATCACACAGGGCTGCTTATGCAATTATCAGGTCACGTATCCACGGTACATAAGGGAGTCAGAGGAGGGAGAGATGTGTGGCCAGTTACCTGTCCCAGCACCCACACCTTGTCCTGGTGCCTCTCCCTCCATGCTCCAAAAAGCACCCCCCCATAGGTTTACAGCAGCCAGTGTTGTTTAGAAATCACATAACCTGAAAGTGCTTTTTAAGTTTTGTTTTTCTCTTCAAAAGAGATGCTCGACTTAAAAAATTGTGATAAAGCTGCCTATAATATAACCTATCCCGTAGTTTATCATTTACTTACTCAAGTACCACTCACAGTTGGGCAGAATCATGCAGGGAAACAAATGCACCAGAAAGGATAAACTCTGTCTCAAAACACTACTCTGAAGGTCAAATGAGAATCAACATCTCAAAAGCAAGAGGAAGAAATTATGATCTTGGAAATCTTGGTTCATTTTCTTCGGTGTGCACCATCACCACCACTCCCTGTCTAAATGAAGACACAGTATTGAAGAGCCAGAAGCTTGGAAAGACAAATATTCCCATCATCAATAGGAGGTCTGTACTCCTTGTGATCAGTCACTGTCTGTTGCTAACACATCCAAGGTTTTCTCTGCATGTTTCTTCAACCTGGGCTCCTTGCAGTTTTATCTTTTTATTTGGCACTTTCCCACTGAGATTCAACTTTTGCTTTGCAGATCTACCCTCTGCAATCTGCCTTCTTCCAAACAAGCAGCCAGAATGCAGTGAATGTGAAGGCTGCTCTCCCCCAGCCTCTCTCAAAATAGCAAAGAGAAAAAGGCAAAGAGGAGAAAGGTCTTGTCTTAGGAAAGCAAAGCCCAGGAGTGAGGAAGGCGTGAGCTTACTGTGCAGCGAGGAGTGCACCTATGAGATGCAGCTTGGGTGGGTTGGCATGGGCCAGGGGACATCGCTCCCACATCCTTGTGCCCATCCCAGAGCCTGGAACACTGTTTCCTTTCCCACAGGGTGACATCATCACCCAGAAACTCCCAAAAGCAAAATCCTTTTGCCTTCTTATCTGCATCATCCAAAACCATTTGCAAGCTGAAAATCAGGGCCGTGACGCACCCAGAGTTCATTTACCCAGAGTAAATTTAATAACTAACAGCAGTTATTGTTTGTTAATGTGTGGAGCCTTGTGTCCTATCGCTTTATTAAAATGTCTACATGTATTTATCCACATTCAGGAGGTGTTTAATCTTCTCTGTGACCACTAATAAAAAATCCCTGCCAATATTTGATACTAAAGTATTAGGCCTTAAGCGAAGTGCCAATTTCCAGGAGCCATGAGTAAAGACTCCCTTGTGAACAAACACATGCAACAAATTAAAAATACTAGATTATCTTAGTTGGATGAAAGAAAAATAAATCCCACTACAAACAACACCAGAAAAAATATGCAAAAATCAAGACAGCCACATTATAAGGATGTGTTTTACTTTTAGTGGTTGATGGTTCTGTTAATGGCAGCTGGAAAAGAATTACTGGGGTCATCTGTGATGGCAAGGAGGTAACAAACAGCACCCCAGCATCCCAGCACAGACACCAAGTGAATTGCAGAGGGGAGAGCTGACACTGTCTGTGCCTCTGGTAGCACTGCTGGGGCTGCTCCCAGCTCAGCTCCCAGTGCTGGCTTGGCATCGGTAAGGGTGTTCCCCAGTGCGGGAGGGATCACCGCTTTCTGAAGAATACACCAGTCATACTCAGTGGGTATTGTTAAAAAAAGAGAGAAAGTACTTTTCCAGTTACTAAAACACATGGGTCTTCTTCATTACACCCTTGGCTTTCTTATAATAACTCACATTTATCTGGGGCCACTGAAGACCCCTTGCAGCAAGCCAAGCAAACCCAGCTGACTCTGCACCACTGGATTTCTATTTCCAGCCCCCAAGAGCCACCTTGAGAGGTTCCTCAGCCACCACAGGGTGCTGAGACCCATCCTGCCCAACGCCTGGTGGTTCATGGTATAGTCAGGCTCCTGAGAGGCAGGGCTGGTCCATGACGAAAGGCCAGGTAAGCATCACAGAGCAAGACAAAACTTGCCCGAGCATGACAGCTGGCTGAAGTCAAGGTTACTGTGGGCTGCAGGAGCTCTTGCCCTGCCATCCCAAGCCACAGCTGAGCAGAAAAGTCAGCATTCTGCTGCAATACAGCACATCACCCAGCTAAGTTAAATCAGAAATAATAATAATCATAAATTGAATTCACATACTGAGTTAGCATACATGGGATTTGGGAAGAACAAATGGGAGGGGGCGACGAACAGACAGAGTAGGTGCAGTCAGCTGCTCAACACTAACTCAGGCCAGGGTTTGCATGGCCACTGAGTCAGTTTCTGGGCTGTGAACAGAAAAACCCGAACACCAACCAGCAAAACATTACATGTGGGAGAAGCATCCAGGCACTCACCTGGGGCATGGACTCTTCACTGGCTCTGTCACCCACTCAAGTCTGCTTTTCACATTTTAGCAGATGAGAGGAAAGGAGGGTAACAAAATCACTGAGACACAGGATGGTGTCGGCTCTCCCACCCACAGGTACACTCCTCCTCTGCCCTTGCCGGCTGCTACCCAGCAAGGCACTAGGAATTTGATAGGACAAACCCGTCCTCAAAAAATTCCACGCATCTCATTTAAGAATAGAATTATGCCCAGCAAGGGACAAGGGAATTACATATAAGGTATTACAAAAGCTTTTATTGCTGCTGGTATCATTCACGTACGACTCACAGGCAAATGATGAGAGGCCAAATGGGAATTACTCACAGTATTTGGCGTGACACAACGTTTTACTCTTAAGAAACAAAGGTCACTTTGGTCCACTTGATGCCAGAGGCTGAGAAGTATGAAGTCAGTGCAAGTTATTGCTTCTTCAGGCCTCTCTGAAATACATGGTAGGGCCATTTAGGTGCCCCTGGGGACACCAACATCTCCGCCGCCTCCATCTCTACCACCCTCCAGGGCAATATCTGCCAGGATGTGGAGGCACCAAGCAGGGCAAGAAGAGAATAATGGCAAAGAAATCTTACAGCGTTCTTGCACAAAATCACCACCCATCTCTGTTCTTCCTCAGAAACAAAGCAAATTATAGCATGAGGGGATGATCTGCATAGCTGATCAAGGCTGCTAATTGTCAAAGAGGCTCCAATGTACATGCGTGTATCTGACATTACACAGAGTAGAATATGAATTTTCCTGTGATACACTTCCCTTCTTAATTTCCAGAGCTACAACAACAAAATTTGAAATGGTCTGTATAAAATAATTTCCTTAATACGCCCTCTGACTGACAGCTTAATGGGGGTACCACAGGCCACGTGCCTAGGATTATTAAACCAAATTCCGCCCTCACTTAACACTATCTTCTTACTTGTACAGATAAAGACATGGGGGAGAACACAGTCCACAGCACACAGCAAGTAACAGGAACAACAAATGCAGTTACCTGTGCCCTGAAGGAAATACATGTCCCTGAACTGCTGCCATGGGAAAATACCCTGTTGAAACTACCAGTGATTCAGCCCAGAATTTCACATCATGTCCGTGCCTGCAGCACTGGCAAGAACACTGGAGGGGTTTTCCCTATGGATGCTCAAGTGTTCCTGGTGACAGGGTCTCTCGCCATAACCTAAAACATGCAAGGAAGTGCTTGTCCAGATCCACGTTTTATGGCCCAATTCCAAGACCGCCTTAAATAATTAGGCAACATTAGCTTTTTTTTTTTTTTTTTTTGCAATGCAAAAACTGCAGTCGGGGACATGAACAAGGGCAGTGTGAAGCAGGTTTCAAAGTATGGTTAATCCACATGTGAATTTGAGAGTAATTCTTTACATCTCCACTCTTTTTTTTTGCTCATTTGCATAAATGACAAAGTTAACATCCCCAGGAAGACTGACTCATCTGGGAAAAATCAAGAGCTCCCAATTATTTCTCTTGTACCTGTCCCTTCTTGCTTTGCAGCTTATTATTTGTAAAGAAGAGAACAACTGTTAACCAATAGACAACATGTTTATACTACCCCACCTTCCTTTTTAAAGCTATCACAGATCACATCCTATTCTTCCCCTCAAAGATACACAGCTGAGCCCATCTCTGCACACAGAAGGGGCTTTGCATGAGCAGTGGCAAGACTGATCTTCTTTTTCCCTTCTCAGCATTAGCATAACCCTGTCTGCTTCCCCATCCTTTCTGCTCTCGAAATCTATCTTATGGATGAAAAATTATTGAACCCAAAATCTGAGAAGTCTCTTCTTGGAACTGGAGAGGGGGAACAGGAGAGACAGGACTGCTCCTAAAGATTTACAAATTTTTTACAATCTTTCTTTTCTTTTTATCAAATTATCAGAGCTCACTGTTGGTACCAGCACATGAATACATCTGCACTGACACATGTCATATTAATGAAAATACCTTTAAAAATGCAAATTATTCATGCCCCATTAACTGTGAAGGGCACACCTGTGTGCAGCTCTCTGCAGCAGGGATTGCCCCTGACTGACCCGGCACAGCCTGGCCTTTCAGCTTAAATCCAGCACAGCTGCCCACAGGGACACAGGACAGGAATTTGGTGGCACTCAAAACTGTGACAGTGACTTAGTGAGAGCATTTTAATTCCTATGGGAAGGTTTTGCAGGGAAGGGGATTGCAAGATCTCTCTACCTCTCCTATTTTTTTTTTCCTATTACAGGCAGATGCCTTATTTTCAGTCTTTTGTGGTGAGAACAGAAAGTCAGTATCTAGTTACCGGGAGGGGTTTATGTACTGATGCTCTGTATATTTACATAGTCTTTAAATATTTTTATTAGCTCCTAAACAGTTCATCCTGCCTGCCAATGACTTCCTTCAGGGCCTCACAGATCCGTCTGGTGGGAATAAGGGTGAAAAAAGGTGACTTAATTTCGTACCTTTTTACTAACAAACCCACTCATGTTAGGTCTCCTCAAATAAAAGCGGAATTTCACTAGGGAAGGTTTGAGTAGAAGGGGTGGTTATTCCCATTCTGCTCTCTGCCTTCTGTTTACCAGCAGTGGCAGAATTACACAGAAACTAAGCCGTTTACACAACCACCTGAAATAACAGGATTTGTACTGTTTTAACTCCATAGGAGTTGGTGACTCATCAGCAATGATACTACACTTCAAATAAAGATATTCGGCTCCATTTTTTCAGTTTAGCAATCGAGCCTAGCGGGAGAGGGAAGGGGGGGGTCCAAGCTGTCATTCCTCTATTAATATTCCTTCAATAATTAGCTGCTTCTCACAGTTTTCCCTTTTATTTCATGCCAGAAAGCAAGCCTTTCCATGAACAACATACCAAAAGAGAGTGCTACTATTTTAAAGTGTCAGCATTTGCAATATGAACCGCTCTGTGTAAACAATGAGATCTTCTCTTGCCTTGAGTGAACCAGATGTTTCAGAAAAAGTACCCCAAACCTTCCCACACAGAAGACAGTTACAGCAGAGAAGAGATTCTTCCACCAGATTGACTGGTGAACCTTTATATCGCTGGTGGAACAGGTCTGCTTTTCACCTTTTTATTTCTTCTGGCTAATCTGCACTTTTCAGGCAGAGAGACATAAATCAGTTTTTCACAGTCACGTCTTAATAGCCAAATCTTTAAATGTAAGGCTGCATCTTCTACTGTGCCTGTCCCCTCTCCTACAGAAACTGTCCTTGTTTTATTAAGATGCTGGATATGATTGATTGTAGTTTCTTGGCTTTTTTCTAACTCCCAGCCAAGGTTCATGGACACTACTGGGCAGAGCATTCAACAATATCATCTTCTCAGGTGGCAAACAGATAGAGAAGAGAACCAGGCTATGAAGATGCTTCTGTTCCTCCTGACAAAGCCTGCTCACATCCCACCTCTGAGCATGGGTTAAGGTGAGCAAGGTTTTGGCTGTGGCTTGCTCAGAAGGGCTAATAGAGCAGGGATCAGCCCAACAGGACCTCTTTAATTAGTATTTGCAATGCTAATTTCCAGTGGCAACATGCTGGACTTAGAGATAACTGAGAGACCATCTTACAGTGTTTCATTCACCTCATTAGAGAGAAATTGGCATTCAGCGTGTTACTGAAAGATTGCATTTAATTAGTCAACAGGAAAATAACCAACACAGCCCTGTATGATGTACAAAGAAGTAAATATCTACATGATTTTCTTCCTTTTTCTATCATGAATCAAAGTTCAATTTCCTGCTACGGTGATATGAACATCTTTTCCTGAGGTAAACAGTCCTGTGCTTTTCCCCTGGCTCCTTTCATTGTTGAAAGAAAACCTCAGAATTACACTAGTGAGAAATGAACTTGCCCTCTCTTCTGTCTTAATAAGAAAAATTGACTGTGGGTAATAGCTTTGTCTATCTTTGTAAAAGCCAGCATAGATGTAAAATGTTCATGGCCAAGCTCAAATTATCTTTCACATGATGAATGAGAATACAAGAATTGGGTTTCAATACTGAAGTCAAGCGCCTGATTTTATTCTCTGCCTAGAAAAACATAGAGCTGAATACTGGCTACTGCTAAAGAAATTAAAATCGTGATGAAATGAATTGACTATGGTTGGGTACCAGAAAAGCATGGAGGCTTTGCACTGTAGGCTCCATGTCTTCTTGTAAATCATCACCCAAGAAAAGATATTTTTAACCCTGTTTTCTAACAGGTTCACTTAAGGACCCCCAAGGAATCCCATTTTCACATGTGTTTATACTTACACCTTTTCATCCTGGTGTCCTCAGAATAGCACAAATTAAAACCAGAACCCCTATAACAAGGTACCTAAGCAAAAAATACAAACATGGTCTGTATCAAAAGAACCTGGGCTATAGGATCTCAAATTTCTTTAAAATACAGCTGCTGGAGCTACCATCCACATAGCTATCTGTTAAAATCTGTTAAATTGCTCAATCAGAAAGGATAAGGCCTGGTTTAGTATATAAAAGAAGAGCATCGTAAAATTAGAGAATTAGGAACAAGCTGAATTACTCAAATCCCTTCACCAGCTATGACACTCAAGTCTCTCCACAGCATCTGCTCTGCTACTAGGCAGGCTCAAACCAAAGCCTGAAAGTCATCAGGCTCCAGTGTCCGCTAGACCAGGAAGAGAAACCCTTTCCAGACTTGCCAGCTCGCCCATGTTCCATGGGTTTTCCCTGTCTGAACCAGGGTTCTGGAAGATCTCTGCTTCTGGAAGGGGGCACAGCAGCTAAATGGCCACATCTGCCTACTGTCCAACTGAGATGACCAAACCATAACTTCCTGCAAAATCTGCTTGGATTTCCAGATTTTGGGCAGAGGAGCAACTTTGCTGAAATGTGTGTTCCCAGACACAGCACTCCTAGGAGGGTTGCAACGATTACCTTCAAAACCAGAAACACACACTTTGCCTCACTCATATTACTACACAAGAAAGTACATTTCTGGCACCATTAAAAACGTATATTTGAAAGGAATTTCCCATCCTGTGGTTATGCAAAAATTGATTGTAGGCAGTAGACTGCATAGCCTACTAAAAAGCTTCCAAATTACCCTAGAATTGATGAACAGGCAATCATTTAGTTTTCCAAAACATTTGCAAGTTGGTAAACATGACCTTTCACTTGCAAGGAAAAACAGAAGTTGCCTCTACCACTCTCTTGGCTTTCAATTCACTGTGCAGTACACCCAGAGAATCTTAACAGCTTTTTCCTCATCCTGTATATTAGAAATTCAGCTGAAATCTTTCCTGCTTAAACTTAATGAAAATTACAGAGCGACAAAAATCCTTTCTATCTTTTTTACCACCACTCACTATCAAATAACTTTTTGGAAGGCTCTGAAAGTGGTAATGCATAGACCAGGCTCTCCAATATGTTTGGTTTCCTAGAGCGGATAAGTCTTTTACGTTAATACTCTTTATATGAAACACGGATGGATTTAATATAGCTAAAAGAAACAAGAAAAAGTGCATAGCATTAAGGGATAGCAAAAAGTTAAGATGCTGTAGTATGGGGGCAAAATGTTCCTCCTTGTGCTCTCCAACTACACTTAGTGGTTTGGGACCATGGAATTTAAAAAGAACCTAGAGCACACTTCCAGCTGCTGCACATTTTTATTATTAGAGATTGTTAAAGACACCTGAAAATTCTATTAAAATCCTACATCAGTGAGACTGCTGTTATCAACACAATTATCCTAAAAAGCAAAATCTGTTCAGACATACACTTTTTTTAGATCCCGGACAGACTAGTGACAATTTGGGGGTTGAAGATCTGCTTATATTTCAGTTGTAGGCAGTTTCCCTCAGAAAACCTCTTTGCCAAAAGATTATGATTATCTTATTTCTTCATAAACAATATCATTGCAAAAGAGAGAGAAAAGGGTTTAATATTAAAATATTTTGAAAATGTTCATGCACAAAATAATCTTCAAATGTTGCTTCCATCCTTTTTCAAAGTTTGAGTTACAGATATGTCATCAGGAAACGGCCTCCTATGCTACAAAAGCCATTTTGCCCATTTGAGAACTCTACAATTCTAATATAACTATTACAAATAAATACAACCAGTTATTCTTCTATCAAAGAATAAAGTTATTTCTGGCCCTGGTAGTGTTATTTTCAGACCAGACTGGATTGACCATATACACTACACGCTTGTTCAAATTTGTCATGACATAGCACCCTGCAAAAGAAAACAGTAAATGTGAACTCCTGTAAGGGTAGGGCTCTAGAGATAGAGGCACGTCATTTTGACTCCTTTATTGGATGTTTGAATTATGATACTGAGCACAACCAGTTCCCTCATGCCAAATAACAAGGACAGAATTAACTTCTAAGAGTCTCATCAGAAACATATTTAAATACACACTCAACAGCTTCATAGCTGCACTTAATCTGATATGCAGCCAAGATCCCAAAGACTTCAGAGGAGCAGAATTAGGCACTTAATATTTGCTGAGCAACAAAGTTACACCATATAACAAAGGCTAAGTATCTCTCCTGAGCTTCAAATACCATTAATCTGGGAAAATGCATTCATAGAGTCCAATAATTCTGCTTATAAAGTAGCTGGTTGTAAGAAGGACATCTATTATATAGCTCTGCCATGAGTTTCAGCTTCAAACTGTTTTCCTAAGTTACCTTCTTCATAATGGCTTAGCACAAAGCTCACTTACTTACACATATGTTCTGAAAGCAATTATGCTAAAAACAAACAGAAAATAAATTTAAAACAGCAATTTTAAAGAATATCCATGAAATCTGCACACACAGCTGATCTTTCCCCCTAATTTTCTACTTAAATATGTCTATTACTACAGCAAATCCATTACACTCTTCCAAGATACTTCATACTTCACTCAGTAGTACTGATAAGCATTAGAGCAACAAAATATTAACTAGAAATAAAAATGTCCTGTTCTTCTTCGTGCCTTCACCAGAAGAGCCAAAAAGCCTAATTCTATGACACAGGTGTCATCCCTTCTTTTTCAATGTGAAGAACTGGATCAAAGTTCAGAGACTGAGAATGCTGAATAAAAACAGACTGGGGATCAGTCAGCTGCTGTTAACCCAATTCATTTTCTCCCTCATACCGGTCTGGAGAAAATAACAAACAATTGGTTTAGGACCAACATTCCTTTCATGCATCAAATCAGCTCTGCTTTTATCTTGCTGGGAAGCAAAAAAAAACCCCAGCATCCAGATAGACAAATTATAACAAATGTTCTTACAAGATATCTCTGACATAACAGTATGCTGAAAACATCTGTACAACCAGATATAGTTCCTGTGTGCAAAACCCAGCTGAGATTGCACAGTCTCATGACCGTGATGTCATGATCCAAAAAAGGAAATGTACATCTATACAAAGCCCTTGAAGTTATCAAAATTCAATTTAAAACTAAAGGAGACAGAAAAGAAAAATTTTCTGGCCAGATCCATCTCCAGGATTTATTTGACAAGAAGGCTTCTTTGCTGCTTGGGACCTTCATCCTGGGAGAATTTCTGCTTAACTGCACATGCAGATAGCGTATCACAGGGCTCTTCAAGGAAATCACCACCAGCACTGTAAGATGTGAGGTCTGATGCTTCCCAAAAAATGGAGAAGAAGGTCAGTACATGCAGTCCTTAACCAGGTGGGACTGAGTTGGGAAAGTGCTCTATTCAGGCATTAGGCTTCAATAACAGCAGTGATAATGTGCCTGTTGCTTAAAGAAAGAGCTGAAGTGTCTGCAGTGCTTTAAGCATAAGGAGCAGTATCCTGTGGATTGCACGGTAACATTTCTGGAAAAAATGAGATCTTACACTTAAGTCAGTGCAGATCTCAGTATGGAAGCCTCTGGACCAGCCCCTCCTTATTTTAACGTCATGCCATTAAACCTAACGTGTGTACAGCGGCTTTTCATAAAGCCTGACCTTTAACAACAAGCCAGTGGTATTACACAACACACACCAACAAAATACCCATTGCTACAGAGGGATAAAAGAGAAAATCCTGTTCTCAAGGGCAAGTCAGGCTTCAGGACTGGAAGGCAGAGCCACCTGCTTCAGCCTATGTTATCGGTCACCAACACAGCCTCAGTCAACCCAAGAGGGTTTATAAAATTTCTTTTTTTAATAGAAGAGCTACAGACCACATTCTGTGGCCTTGGGAGTCACCAAGACATCCACGAATCTCTGCAGCGGCCAGGGTGTCCCTCTGAAGAGCATGTCCATGTTAGTGCCTCAGGTCAGGCAAGGGATGTGCTGGTAAGAGAAGAAGTCTCTCCAGTTCATGGACACCTGGGCACCCTCCCCAGTGCTCTTTTGGGCTTTTTAAGTGCACTTTGAATGATTGATTCTGGCACTGACTCCACTGGGTGCACACTGCCTCAAGCAGAAGCCCCAGTCTCATTGTGTTTCCTGCCAACCAGCAGAAATTAGGCAAATACCAATACCTTGATAATTTTGCACCTTGGTACCACGTTGGAACAAGGGGAGACCATGCACTAAGACTTCCCTCCATAACAGTTCCGGGACAAAAAAGACTCCAAGCTTTCCCTTTTGCAGCAGCCAGTAATGCAGCTGCTGAACACCCACTGCATCAGCAACGTGAGGACAATCCAAAGGCGTATGGTCAATTCAAGTGGCAGGGGCTGAGCCTGCGTGTGGTAAGAGAGGCCAAAGAAAAAAGCAACACAAACAAAACCTAACCCCACGCCCCCGATTTCCTCCTTCTAAACAGCACCAGAATAAGCCAGATGTGCGTGTTACTGCCTTTCTCTGGAAAAACTCCTATATTGCAGGATTTTCCTTCTTCCTTGTCACACAAGTCCAAAAAAAATGCGGCAAAGAAAATCATTATGAGCAGTTCCCTCAAGAGGGAAGGAGAGAGATGCCTAGAAATATAATATATACTGACTACAAAGACTGCTGGATTCCAGGGGAAAAAAATGTCTCCAGCAAACCAAAGAAACATCACCTCTGATGGTTCAGTCTCCACTCAGCAGTTTCCAGATGGGGAGGAATTAATTTTTCTTGCTGTTATTCTACATCTATGAGAAAGATAGCTAGGGCTCTGACTACAAAAAAGTGAGATAATATAATTAGCCAAATATTTGTATAGGAAAATGATGGAAGCTTTGTAGGAGGCATATTGATTGGGAATGAATAACAAAGAGGCTGGCAAAAGGACTCCAGGGTAGCTTCTCCTCACCATCCAGAGGGAAGAGGATCATTTAAGGGAAAGAACACACATGCGACCTACCCTAAAATCTAACTGAACTCCTTCTCCTACTCTGTAGGATAAGCTACAAGCCAGTCTTGTACAAGGCATGCTAGAAGCCTAATCCGAGGGTTTCAAGAAGTGAAAGAAAGCACCTGCTATGCTCTGAAAGAGAAAGTGCCCAATGTCCTCTAATAACTTGGTTTAGCCATAGCTCGCGGCTGTGGTCCTCGGGACCATCTTGGAGAGACGGTGCAATGGCAACATTCAAGGGTTCATTGAGAAAGTCTGTTGGTGATATTCTTCCCTCTTGCCACCCCTCAGGGGCCAGCTGAGCCCTCTTCCTTCTCTCCATCTCTCCGGGGTTTTGAATCCATTGCAAAACTCCTCTTTGAGAGTGAGTGTATTCATTAACCTTTAGGGAAATGTCTTACCAGACAAATTAAGTCAGGTGACATTTCACAGGCAGTGAGTGATTTTCCAGGAATGTTTCTGTACTCTGCAGTAACATATTTGGATAAAATTTCAGTGTTGTTCCTAAGGCTTAGAGCTGGAAGGAGAAATGAGGACACTTGCGTGATGAGAAATGGGAAACAAGTGGCCCCAGTCTTCCCCTCTGTGGCATGTGTCCTCTGAAGGACCACAGATGAGAAGTGCTGGTGTATGTTAGGAAATACATATGTTTTGCTTTTCTAACAATCCTAGACTATTACTCCCTAAAAGTTTGAGGTCAAACCTTTTAAGTCATTAAGTTTTCATTCAGAATTCCAGCATAAAGAGACCAAATCAACAGTGCAAACTATTTCAGTTTCTCTCCTTCCCCAGTGCATTTTCCCTCTATACCACAGGCTTCCCTCCTGAAAACAGTCATCCCCAACTCCCCAAACAGTCTCTCCACATCAGCCTCTTTTGGGAAGCTACTGATTTTAACCCTGAAGCAACACTGCCCCTTGACTAACCTGCACGTGGGCGAAAGCCTGCAAAACTTACTCCCTTTAACTACACACCCTCTCCAGATAGGAGCCATAGCTGGCAAAGAAACTCTGATCTTAATTTTATTTAAATGCTATTTACTTTAAATGGAGGCATACTTTGGCTGGCAGATTTAAAATCTCAAAAGTTTCAGTGGAAGGATGTAAGCATGCCTCTGCTCCAACTCTGAGGACATTCACCATTTTGTATGGTAGCGCTGAAACATAACAGGAACAGAGAGAACGTGGTGCCCAAGAGCACACAGATGTCTCCAAAACCATTAACAAGGAGAATGGAAAATGATAGTAGACTGGATCTGAGTGGTGGAAGAGTTCAAAGCCGGGTTGGATGGGGCCCTGAGCAACCTGACCTAGTGGGCGGAGTCCCTTTCCATGACCGGGGAGTAGGAACTAGATGATCTTTAAGGTTGCTTCCAACTCAAACCATTCTATGTCATCTGGATGGTCCTTGTCTCTGAGGCGAGGTGAGGTATGAGCTCTGTTAACAGCATCTAGTAGCCCTGCAGAGTTTTATTAAGAACAAAACATCTCCCCACACAACCCAAACCAGAACTTAAGTTTTACGCTTATCAAGAAGGTAATAAATAGGGCAGAGAAGAAGGTGTGGCCACAAGAATGCTTGTTTACTCTCGTAAGGAAATGACATATTCTAGGTATCATAATTTTCTTCTCTACTGCAGATACAGAAAAACTTTCAAAAATATCACAGGAGCATTTCGATGACATATTTACAAATAGGTGCTTATCAATCAGGGTGATCCAGAACCATTTCTTAATAACAGGATCATGTTTCCTTCTTCCAAATGTAGAGCTATTTAGAAGCTGAGCAGTATACCACAAATAGAAATATTAACCAGAGTGGTCTGTACTAAAAAGCCACAGATTTATTTTTCCAATGTATGGACCATAAATATTGTTAGAGATGAGAAACACTAAACATACACCATCTGGCACACATCCTTAACTTACACACCAAAGTTGTTAGCAGCCTTATTCCAACCATGGATCTATTCTACTGAGGACATTCCAGCTTCTAATGCTGTATTATATTGTTTCAACATACAGCTGAAAAGCTTCCACTATAAATAATTTTTCTGCGTTTTTAGAGCCCTGTTTGGCTTTCTAATGGTCTACCAAGGTCTAGAAACTCAGCTGGTTGAAATCAAAGCAGCTTCAGAGCATGAGACTTTTCAGATAGCATCAAGTTCTCTAGCAGATCATACTGTACTGGCTGTTGGTGATAACAGGAAGGGGCTGGAAGAGGTTGTGGTGGTAGCAAGGGAGCTGTTAAAGCTTGGTTGAAGAGCTTCAGCCACTTAAACAGAAAAGCTCCACTAGTATTTCCCAAACTTCCTTTTTCAAAGGGTGTGCATACTAAGTGAAAATAGCAAATATGCCACCTTTTCTGCTCACATGACTGCACAGAGCATAACCCATACAAAAGAGAGGGGGGAGCCTTTTAGGAGAAGAATTGAAAAGTTAATATGCTAATTACGTGCCCAGTCCTTGCAAAGCAGAGCTGTTTATAAACAATGAATTCTTTCTGATGAGTGCAAGTGCTGGGGTTTAAGCTTAATTGCAAGCCTCTGATCCCTTCCCTGTGTTTCTGCAATCACAAACTCTCTCCACACGCAGTATGCACCCAACTCCTACATTCAGAAAACTAATGAGCAATAAACCCATAGACGTCAGTAATGACCATGACAATGGTGTTCTTACTAAGTTTCTCTGAATCACCCAGTTATTTATCAGTTAACTAGAATAAATATTGACTTGTTCTTTGCACTGTCCTCTACAAATACAAACCCACCAGAAGGCTCAAAAGGCTAAAAAAAAAAATATATCAAAGTTGCTAGATAAATATGACAAAGAGATGGTTATTTGCCCTGGGATCTTCTTGGCGTTTCAGATTTCTAGTTTATCAGATGTTGGCATTTAGAGAATAATCTTCAAGAAAGAAGACCTGATATTAATATAAAAACCTGAGTAGCTGAAGTTTTTGTTGGTTGGTTTTCTTGTAAAGAAACCATCCAGAAGAAAAACAAAACCAAGAGACCACTTTTTCTTCTGTGGCTAAGTTTTCTTTCCAGGAACAGATAAACACACATACTCTGATTTGCATGGGTTTGAAAAAGTCAATGACAACTAAACCTGAAGCAATTTCCTACATCTTTAGCTACAAGATTTCTGCTTCTCTTTCTCCTCTATGGCATAAATTCTTATCTGAACAGCTTCACTTTTGGAACCCCAATTGAGGCATCTTTCTTTCTATTTTCCAACAGAATCAAAATACCAGCAAAAATACCAGTCACTGTCTGAGGGATGCAAAAGAGCACCTGAAAGCAGAAGCCCTCAGCATCTCCATCTGAGCACTCGGTCAATAAGACACTCAAAACCACAGAGCACTTGACAATGCGATGCTTTTGTTTACGTGCCTCTATCTCACCCATAAGAAGTAAAGTAGTGAAGACAATACAGAAATCAGTCTCCACTCAAAGTCACTCATGCAGATCAAACACGAGTGCAGGCCTGGCTGCATGTGACCTCATATATAACTTCTTCTGTTACTGTAATAACAAAACATATAAAAGATAAGGGCTCTAAAAAAAGCACAGCTTCACATGACGATCTTTCAGTTCTCCCCCAGGCCCCTTAACTAGCAAACAAAGGCTCTAGGGTGCCAGACCAGAAAAAAATTTCATTGACCTTGGTGCTGTTAGGGTTAAAACTTTCTCTATCTTCCTGGGTACCAGCATAAAGTTGGCTCTTCTATTCCTCCACCACTGGGCATCTTCTATTCCTCCACCACTGGGCAAGTTGAACAAAGCAACTCCTGCCCAGCTGTGAGGTCATGGAAGGGCAGGCCAGAAGTGGTGGAAAAGGAGGTCATGAGAACCCAAAAAGGAGGGCAACTGGGGTTACCATGATGAGGCATCATACCCAGGAGACACAGGAAACATCAACAGAGAAGAAGCTCCTTTAATTCTACCACTCACAGAGTACTTGGTGCTCAAAAGTAACACTGAGAAGGGAAAGATAAAGCCCAAGAAGTAACACTTTCAGGAGTAACTGGCTGTGGTTAAATGGTCTATATTATTCTGGATGATAAGAGACACTTGTAGCCTGAAAGAGTCTATGATGTATGTATATCAATGTTCTGCTGCTGGTTTACAGCTAAAAAACCCAAACCACACTAACAACAAAGATTTCCCCTACGCAATTCTTACAAGAAAGTAGTATAAAAGCAGAAATACCTGTTCAAGGCAGTGAAAAGGAAAAATCGTTTCATTTTTATGAAAAGAAAAACCTAAACCCTCTATTTGGATGGCTGTCAGACTAACACTTTCTGTCTCTGTTAGTTGCCCTACAACTGTGCATCTGGTGAGCCTTACCTGAAAGGGTATCACTCTAGAAAGTGAAGGTGCTCTTTCCCTGATGCTTTTCTTTCTGCATGAACATGGAAGTGGAAATTCTGGAGGCAAATGAATTCAGCTCCTCAAATGAAAAGCTTGTATTTAATTCCAAGATACTGAATTTACACTAATTTAATTGTTTTTAATAAAACATAGGCTTGAACAAAGTGTTTTTAATAAAGATCAGACACCAAAAGCTTCTTTTAATGTTTTCAAAACCAGTTTTAATCTCACACTTAATGAGATGCATTTCACTTTTCTAGAATTCCAGCCCTCTTACAGATAGACTAACTTAAAACAAAAGAAAAGAAACTCAACTGGCTTCAAAGTCACTCCAGCTGCACAGCCCAGCTGGAGGGAGACAGAAAGCGTTATTCCCTGTTGACTCCTTCAGGGGCTGGAAGGGCCCGGTGTTGTCCTTGACAGTTTGATACTTTGGGCCAGAGCCATGGGGAGAAGAGACACAAAGTTAAGAGCGGTCAGAATGTCGGATGCCTGGGTGGGAATTCTCCCGTAGTTACCCCTGAATTTGAGCGCTGAGATGTACCTATGCTACTGGACGCTCTCCTGCTGCTGCCTCTGCTGACAGGCTCCATCAGACCCTGGGGCATTAGGCAGGAGCCCATCCATTCACTTCAGTAGCACTCCAGTACCAGATCCCCAAGTAAGTAGGTGGAATTTTAATTAAAGAAAGAGAAAAAATGTTAATCTCATTAATAACTGTGAAGGGGAAACCCCACTAAGATGAAAGCCTTGTTTTGTAGGAGCGCATGAGAAGAATATCCCTATGACTGGCATGTGCAGTGCATTTTGCTGGTCTGTCCATCCATTCTTCTCTTCAGGAACTTTTGGTCAGTGGGGGGTTTATTGTGTGAGAGGGGATAACCTCATGCTCTTGTCACTAGTCTTGTACTAGGTACCAGCAAAGCCAAGGGAAGAATGTGTTGAATAATAAATAACACATTAAATCAGTAAAACCATCCAAAATGCAGCATTCTAGTGATGGTCTCTGCAGTGTTGCACTTGCAGTGGGATTTTTATAGAGAAGTATTTTTGTGAGGCAAAGTACATTACACTTTGTAATTTAATGAGGCATGTGATAGTAAATACTTTGAAAAAAGAAATGCAACTATGGCAAGTGGTGACAATCGAGTGACTCAAAGAGCACTCAAAGAGAAGTAATAAAGATATTACTTCTTCAAGTACTTGCATAATCATAAGGGTTGCAATTTGTGTTACAGTGGCTGTTTACGCATAATCAAAGTAGGCTCAGAGCCAATAACAATAACTGATCACAGGTTTTATTTTAAAATATCTGTTCTTTTGTTAAAGAAGTGAAGAAAAATCCCTCAACATCCAAACAATTTGGTGAAACTTGTAATTGGCTGACGGATGAGAAAGAGACGCAGGTTACAAAAAGAAAAGGTAATTTTGTTTAACAAATTTTCAGGGACTATTTTAGCAACTTAGGTTCTACTTTGCAGGTGTGAAAGCTCTTATTCACTTGACTTGGGAGTTTAAATAGTCCCGTGCCCATAAGTAAGTAAATGAAATGGAGCATAGATGATAATGTTTTAAGCTCTGGCCTCAGAGCTCCCTTTGAAATCAAAGAAAGTAAAGAGTGTTTATCACCTAAGAAACTTTTAAGTGTCCATTTGTGCCCTTACTTTGCAGGTTTATCTCCTGTTGACTTAAACCAAGGACAAGATTAGACTCAACAATTAAATTCCCATCAGTTTGTTTAAGCACAGGACCATTTTCTGCTCTGTATTTCACAAGTCTTGGATTCTCAGGCTGTGGCTTAGATGCAATTGCTGTAAGAAGAGATTCCAGTGACCATGAAATGAAAATAAAACCCTTGTCTGGCAAGTGGAATGACACCCAGTTCATCAGAAAAGGTTCTGTCCTGGTGACTGTCATCCAAGCCACCCTGTAAATAAAGTGGGTTTATTTGTATTAGGCAAACAATAGATAATTTAGACTTTCTACCTGATGAGTTAAATCCACATAACATAACCATGAAAATTTCAGTTTTAGGGGATTTTTAAATGCTCTGAGCAGATAAAAGAAATAATTTTTCAATGCTCTTATAACTTTATCAGCTATGAAACAAATGCACAGGACAAGCAGTCAAAGAGCAGCAGCACATATTTTATCTAACACACCTTGTCAATATTGTGCTGGATGTCTTTTTTAGCAGTTTGATACAGTGTACGGCACTGAACTGGTTATGTCACAGGGTTTTTCCCTGGCAATAGAACTTCTTGCATGCAGCTCAGTGCTACTTAAATTGGAAACCTTTATTAATTTCAAAAATTTAATTATGTTCTCTAAACAATGAGCTGAGAATTCATGCTTGGGAGATGGCTGTCATTAATATAACTTGACCACAATGAAAAGAACACGTGAATTTTATATAATTTCGTCATTGCATCTGCTTCAGAAAAGTTAATCCAAACCCTCCCTGAAGTCTAAAGCCTGCCATTTCCAGGAGACATCTGAAATTTAACAATATTCTTGTGTAATACATGGGATGAGTTATGTCCTTAGTGGGTGTGCAGCTTGATACCATACCAATATATTTTTTCCATCAATGGCAACTGCCATCTGCACGGAAACAGAAGTTCCAGCGAATGAATGTTATCACCAGACATTATCCCCCAGGACTCAGCCTCAGGAATTATGTTTTTCTCTTGCAGCGTGGAAAGCTGTTCGGTGTGCCGCATCTCTGGGAGCATTGTGGACAGCATGTTCTCTCATTAACTTGAGAAGCATACTTAATAAATGACAGGGTTTGCATTTGATTGCTAAAATATGCCTCTCACCTTATTCTCCGTGGGTACACCTAGAAGGCACCTATTAAGAGTCCTAACACATGACTTGTGAACACAAGAGTATTCACTACAGCAACTGGATGCACTTAAGAAAAGCCAAGACCAGCTCTAAGAGTAACATACTGGCAATTGTAATTGTAGTGGTTCTATTACTGGTGCTTCAGATGGTTTTGGAGCTATAGAGGTTCAAGGACCCTGTTTTTCACATACAGCAAATCCAAGCAGGCTTTTTCTGCATGCCCTCACATTCATTCTAGCCTCCAAAACACTTAGACTAAGAGTTTAACTAACAGATGGCTTACACATATTTTTTTTAAGGCCATTAGAACTGTTTGAAGATGGATGAAGTCTCCTCTCAGCAACTCACTTGGGTTTTGGGCACAGCAACTCAGTGAGGGACAGGCAGGCCACCCTGGGAGTGATGTGGCCCAGTCCCTCTCCTCCTTCATGCCCACAGCTCAGAAGATCCCCACAAGATGCAGCACAAGCTTCTTCCTGGCCATAAGCACACTCCACACTCACTTGCAACACACATTCACCCCTTGCTTGACTGTCTCCCATAAAGCTCCTTCAAAACATTTTAAGGAAATACTAATCTAATTAACTTTGAACTACAGCAGCAGTCAATAGCTTTATTTGGGTGTTCTAGCTTAAAAAAACCAAAACACTAGAAATAAATGCTATTTGTCTAGCAGAGTTTTGCAGACTTGGATGGTTGACACAGGAGGAAATGTGTATACCGAGAGCTGGTGCTTGTGTGCACTCGTGCAATTGCAAAGGCTTTACAGGCCAGAATGTCCAGCTGCTCACCCTGCACCCAGTTTTGAAGAACACAAACCTGTGGTACAATATGAATGTAAATCTGGGGTTCAAAAATGACATAATTATTTTCTCCTGCCCATTTGCCCTTACATGGATGACTTACCGTCTTTCCCTTCCCATTCTACAATAATCAGCATAAAGTTCCTGACAAAAACTAAATCTTGTGATTTGTGTCATGCACAACAGTTTTTCTAGTGGCTCACCTACAGGTTGGCTGGGTTACCTATTTTATATCTGAATGCCAACCAGAGCCACAGGTTATCCTAAAGAGATGCTAAGGATTCACATTCCCCCAGTCACTGTGCTTCATAATCTCCAGAAGATCTGCTTCAGAATTCTCAGCATGTTATTGGTAATAGCTTTCATGCTCTCCCATTAGCACATTAAAGACCGACTGCAACTGCACCCATAGAAGGGGATAATTAGGTTAAACTGGCAAACTTCTGAAGCAGCTTCTCTATAAATAAATAATAACCCATTGATATATACTAAATAGTAGATTAAGGAGAGGAGGAGCTTTTCCATCTTCCCTCGAACTGACCATAACATCCCCTCCTCAAGCCCCCACTTTGCTGCGGGAATGGAACAGGACCTAGGGGCTCCCGGCTGCAGCCCTGGGAGCAAGAGCAGTGCAAACCCCATGGGGATGGCTGGACCAACAACTGAGGGCAGCTGGTGGTGGTGGCTTGGGGGTCAGGAATGAGAGCTGCAGGTCCCACCCGTAATTAAGCGGGAAGAGTGCAGGTGGGGCAGTCACATAAAATGCCATTTTTGCTTGCAGCTACTGACTGCAGATGCACAGGAGACATCTGAAAGTTCACAAAGTTCACAAAGGGCCTTGAGATCCCTAGGGATCTGTGTGCTTGGAGTGCAGAATATGCATTATCTGCACAGAGTCCAGATCAAATAGATACATTTGCCTTTACAGAGGATATGCATTCATGCTCCAAACCCAGCCAGTGCACGCACACCAGGCCAGCCAGCATCACTGGGATGAGGTTAACCTAGCACACATCAGTGGAAGCCGGTAAGCGTGCATGTGCACAAGCAGGCTGGTGGCTGGCAGCACAGCTGGCCATCACTAGGACAAGCCTTCAGCAGCCTTGCACCTTAGCACTGCCCTTAGCTGGGAGCATGTCCACCATGAGATCTCCACCAGCCTGCATGTTTGGACACAGCAGTCCCACTTTGATGCCAGGAGTAACCCAGGAGAAAAACCTTTGGTGAAACTTTGCAGCTGATTATCCTGACCCTAACAATATTCAACATGAACTGTGGAGTAACAAACATATAAAGGATAAATCTGTGCCTACTGGATTTTTTTAGTACATAACTAGTTCTTTGGCTTGAGTAACATCACATTGAGTAGGGGTGATTCCTACTTGTATTAGAAACACTGAAAAACAAATGCTACAATCCCATGCCCTTTTTTTTTTTTTTTTGAGAGCTCAGAAATGCATTTTAAACTTCCAAACAGCTCAGTGACTCTACAGAAAGAAAAGAGTATTTTACTTGCTAAATAGTCCTTTCACAGGATAAACCAAATACAGCAATAAACTTCAGCACTTCAGAAGAGGAGTTGAAACTGCAGCTCTGCAAAGACCCAGATTTAGCATAAAGGAGTGGACTGGATCTCTTCTTTCACATATGTCACATAAGGGAACATTTCTTTAAAGTGCCAAATGATGTGGTAATAACAGGGGTAATGCATGCTATAATGCACTTATTTTACTGTAAATGTCACATGCTCATAGGTGTCCCACTGTACTATAATTTGCTCTATAATGTAGCATTACCTTAACAAAATAACACCCTCGGATTTTATTTTTAAAGTTAAAAAGACCTCATAATTGACTTAGAAATTGCACTGAAATTTTCTGCATTTGATGTGATTAACCATACACGCATTTTAGAAGCTCACTGCCTGAAAATGAGGGAATAACCTTGGTCTGAGAGCTGCCCACTGGCAGCTCAGAATCATCTCCCAGTCAAGGCCCCAATTCTCATCGTGTTGAGATTTTGAAAAGATGACAATGATAAAAAGATCAAAATCAGATTAGGGATGTCAGATTTTAAGTCCCACTCCCGATAAAGAAACCTAGAGAATCACAGAATGTTCTGAGTTGGAAGGGGCCCACAAGGATCATCAAGTCCAGCTCCTAAGAGAATGGCCCGTATGGGGGTTGAACCCTGACCTCAGCATTATTAGCACCACGCCTCAACCAGCTGAGGGTCTTCCCAGTGTTGTATATAATACTGCATACAATACCCTTGGAAAAAGGAAGGGGGGTCTAACAAGACTGGAATTACTTCTGACCTGCTCTTTGCTGTCTCAGACCCATGCATCCTGTCAGTTCAGTAAGCAAAATCAGAAGAGAAGTTGCCAAAATAATTGATTGTTTGCTTTTTCCTCTCACTGCATTGTCACTGCATACACTACTGTATGGCACAGTTCCCACCAGCTTTTTTTCCAATGTACTATTCCTTCTGAGCATCAGAAACATTTGAATGACAACTTCTAAGCAAACACCATTTGGGGTTTATCATCCACTGCCTAATCTAAATTTATCACAATATTTCCAGCAGGCTTCAAAGCAGAGGAAAGGAAGGAAAAGATAAGGGGTTTTGCAATGATTAATAAAGGAATGCTCTTATCTGATTCTCCTGTTCATGAAATATACAAAAGGACAATAAGCATTTAATATCTATAACTTCTGGGGAGCCCTAACAGTGAAGACTTCTTTTCCAGTCAGTGTTGTACCAGCTGATCAGTGCTGCTGGATTAAAGCAGGCGTGTAATGCTTCAGGGGTCTCATGAAGGTGAGTCCCCAAAGCACTGACGAGAAGATAAACAGGATGCTTTATAGCCATAGGTTTTTTTTCCTCCCCCGTTGTTATTGTTGACTGTAGGGGAAAAAAAAGCTTCCAGATGAAAATATGCGTGAGTGTAATGGAAATGACATGCAGGCAAAAGCTTCCCTCCCCCATTTGGCTGTCAAATTGAGCTCGGTCTAGAGCAGCCCAGCAAACTGCATGGGGGGGAGGTGTTGGGGGGGGTAAGGGGGAGGGATCAAGTGGGCAGGGGAAGCAGTGAAAGCCTAAATAAACTTTGACTATTAGATAACTGGGCTGTTATTGCTCTGTAACACTTCCTGAATGGCCTAGAAAAAACACAGAGACAGCTCTTGTTCCTGCCTGAAGGAAACAAAACACAAGGATGAGTGCTCAGTATGTCAACTGAAAACTCTGGTTGTTTCCTTCCTTCCGTCTTTCTCTCTGTTTTCATCAGTTTTAATTTGGGTTTGTTGGTTTTTTTTCCCATGTTCTTCTTAAAAACCATGCTGTATACTTAGCCAAAGCCAGGAAGAGCCTCTTTCCATGCAAAAAACCCCTATTTAAGTTTCTATTGCGGGACATCAGCCCCACATGTTTCACGCAGGCACTGGGCACAGGCTGCAGCCGCTGGGGCTGCAAGGTGAGGCATCCCATGGCCCTGCCAGCAGCACCCCGGCAGCTGCAGCTCCCTGACAGCACCTCTGCACAGAGGCATTTCACTCCTTCACAACTCGGAAAAGTTTTTTCTCACTTAAGTCACTTCAATCACGGATATTGCCAGTCGTTACTGTCTTGCTTGCATATATGATACTGCTGGTGTGCTAAAGCTGTTAGTCTCATTAGGGAAGCACCTACACCAGCCGTGTATAATTACAGTTCCTCAGACTCAAACCAGATGCTCCAGACTGTCACAAAACCAGTAACTTGTGCTGTTTATGTTCACTGTTCTCTTTGAAGGTGAAAGCAGTGAGAAATAGATTGCTCGACACCACACTTGGAAGACTGTGTGACCTGGAGTTACAGCTGATCTTCCTCTCCAAAACTGTTACAACCTTCTCCATTCCTCTCCACCTCCTCCTGGTCCTTCAAGCACTCCCCGCATCTGCTGTGAGCTCCTGCTCTGGCTGCTCATTTTGCTGCACCTAAAGAAACGTTGCTATGAAATGTGGCAAGTAGGACCATCTCAGTGCACTGCCTCCCAGGCGATGGTGCACACTTCCCCTAGCATGCTCACCGACTTCTGTACCAAACAGCAACTTGCAACTTTCTATCAGCATGCTTTGCTAATGCCCTCAGACAACACCTGAATTTTCCACTTATTTACACGTTCTTTGTTGTGTTCCTGCTCTTGTCTAAACCACTCCACCTATGTAGCAGTTTTCACTTCTTCCTCAGCTCCCTACTGCTCTGTACTTTCTTCACAGGCATTTCCCATTCCTTCCCCGCTAAACCACTTTAAAGCCTTTCTTTTTGCAACATTCAATATGAAGTCCCCATGGGCAACCATCTCTGTGGTGGTGGAAGGGTGGATCTGTGTGCAGGACTCCTCACACTCGCTCCTGTTTTGAGCAGCACCAGGCTGGCCACCAGGATGACTGGCAACAGCCACTGAACAGGAATGTCAAACTGAAAAGTACTGGTCTGGAACTGGAGATAACGGGACAGCCTGACTGGACAGAGACCTCCAGCCTCTGTGCACTCAGAACTGAACAGAAAGTATGTCACTGACACAGACATACACAGTGGGAAAAAAAAAAAGTCCAAACAAAAGAAAAGGTCAAACTCCTAAACGCCCCAGTTTTGGTCTAGTGGCCTTAATATGTTGCTTCTCACCCAAGCAGGGAATATATTTAAAAACCAGAACCACAGAGGAAGCAGAAGAAGCTCCAGATCCAGGAGACCACACGAAGGCACTAGGAAGGACAAAGAGAGGTGAGGAGGGGAAGGACAGGTTTCTGAAGTGTAAAATTCAGCTGGTGGCAAATAAGAGGTAAAGAAAATGCTTAAATGGATTTCTGGTGCAAATAATTGCAATATAATTTTTCCTAACTCCTTTTTGATATTCTCCCAAACTGTTCCTTGTAATAACCGCCCCGGGAAAATGGAAATACTGAGAGGGGGCAAAAAAAGAAGTAAATTTGAGTGAAAGCAAATTCTGCATTTGTATTTTAGTAAGCTGCCAACATAAAGCATTCACCAGCTGTGAGCTCATCCAAAATGTTAAGGGGTAGAAAAGTCATTTTGCAGGACTGGAAAAAGTGATGTATTAAGTGACTTAAAGAAAAGTCTAAGCTTTTTTCCTCCTGTTTCAGCATCCCAGGAACACTGAAGAGTCAATTCAGGAGCCCTTGTAACCATAAACAATTTTTTTTCTGGTTAGTGGCTGTTTAATTTTTTTCTTCCCAGAAAGGCTGTCATTAAACAAACAACAGGGATCACGTATGAAAAGAGAGACATCTTTGAAGCCTGAACAAAGAGAAAGCCATTCCAAAAACTCCTAAAATGAGCAACTGAACAAGAGAGAAGGACGGCATGGGATATGACTCAAGGTCTGACACACTCCTCCAAGCCCTAATGACTGACCTCGATGGGGTGTTCCACTGGGGAAAATAAACCTCTCCAGAGAAAACAAAGCCGTTACACGCAAAATAGGTGAGGAAAGAAAGGAAGCCCTGACTTGATGTTGAGCAGCCCTGTCATTGCATCCCGTAGGTTTGAATCAAGCCTCCCTGTGGGCTGCTGTTTGGAAAGACCTCACAGATATTGATGATGAAGCAGGTGGCTTACACGTCACAGATGTGTGGAGGGGGTAAAATAGAGGAGCCAGAAGTACTTGTCTGAGCTGCAGGACACCAATTAGCATCTAGTGCTTGGCTAGAAGGTGTTGTGGTGTTAAACTGTTACAACAGTTGTTACATGGCTCCTCTTGTTGTACCTCAGTGGTACAGGCAGTACCAGACCCTGCAAACACATTCATGGGGTTCCCAGGAGGCTGCAAGACCCATCCCCGTGAGGGTGGATAGCCTCACACCAATACAGCACGTTGGCTTTGGTCTTTGTCCTGTGACGAGGTTTCCCTCCTAAAGAGCTGGCAGGTAAAGTTCTCTCAGAAACAAGATTGTTCTACCATCTCCTGTGTGCGCCTGATAGTGGCAAAACCTCACCCGGGGACTCCAGCAGCATACTGAAAAGCAATAGCCTGTACTGCTATTGAACCCTTCAGGGAGACTCAGAGCTCTTCAGGGCTGCTCTGAGAAAGAGACTGCCCTAAAAATGATGGGTCCAGACCAGTGAACACACTAGAAATCAGTGGCCACTATCTTGGCTGAGATATTGCAATTAAATACCAAATCTGTGTAAGTGCTATCTTTTAGTTTTGCCTGTACCATTATCACATTCCTGTCTTCTCTGAAGAAGGACCTGTTGGAAATTATACATAAAGGTGAAATCACTTGCCAAGGCTGAGTGCAGTGGAAGGGCTAGTGTCTGTTATCACACGGTAAGTCGTTATCAGAAAGGGTTACCCTGATCGTGCAGTCCATTTATTCAAACCTGGAAGGAACATTACCACCATAACTGAAGTATGGGTTTTGAATTGGAAGTATGACCACAAAGAGAAGGTATAAGCAAATTTGGAAAAAATGGCCTTAGAAAGAGACATTCTTTGCAGCAAAACTCTTATATCCTTGATGCAAGCATTTCAATGCAAGACAAATAAAAGAAAACAGAGACTTCCCATGTTCTGTTTTTATTACACCTCCCCAAGCAAGGGACACTCACTCCAGTCTTAAGGGAGCAGCTCACCAGTAAGGTGGGAAGGTTTTGTGCAGCTTTGCATTCTTGTGAATGAAATCTAAGAGCAGAAAGAGGAGTACTCTTTGACAATACACAATTAAAGAAAAGTAACTTTGAAAGGGAGAAAAGTACAAAACCAGGTTGTTTACCTGGCTAACAATAAAATTTTTCTGGTTGAATGCATTTACCTCTACTCTCATGTAAATGAAAAGAATGTACTCCATTGAGGCCTATTAGTCTGGGTAACTAAGGAACTTGATCAAAAATGAATGACTGAAAGAAAAAACTTAAGTTTCACTCTAGTTTCTTGTATAAAGCTATCTGATCAGCACAATTTCCTTTCCTTGTCCTCAGCCCCCAGAAGCAGTGGCAAGGTATCCAATTTCACAGGGATCATCATTGCTTTACCTGGATAATTCTACTAAATGAAGCTGAACCCCAATCCCAGTTTTTTACCAAGTGATACTATTACCAGAATGACGAAAATGGAACTCTAAGAAACAAGACAGAAATGTAAAATGTGAAATGAGTTTCAGACTATGAAACCAGAAGGGAAAGGGCCGCAGAAGGTCACCATAGTCCTTTCAGTCACTCCGTACTAAGGCTTCCTTTGACTGCGGAGTAATGCCTATAAATCGGAAGCACAAGTCTGAAACATTTCTGCCTCTTAGCATCAAGCTGAGATAGCTGCTAAGAAAAGCTTTAACAATTATGCCTTGCACATCTACCTCTAGGAAACAACATTTAAAAAATCCAAACAAACAAAACTCCAACAAAGCAACAAGAAAAGTAGATGCAGTCAGTTATCGACAAATAAAGTACACTAATATATCTGAAAGTTTCAACGAGAGGCATAAGTGCCCAGAACCCTCTGGGAAACTATTCATACCTTGTAAAGATGAATAAACCACATTTTCCAGATTATTGAGGGCAAAAGATAAGGACGCCTGATGAAACAGCAAGGTAGGAACAATTTGCAGGACTGCCTTTCTTTTGATGTCTGCCCATGTCAAAAACTCCTCAGAGTTTCCATTACTGTCAGTACCACGGCAAACCTCAGCTGGTCTTTCTCCACAACAAGAAGGCAGCTCTGGTGCACAGTGGGCTCCCAACACCCTCAAACATTTTGGGGAGCTTTCATGGTACAAAACTCCTCTGTCTGTTCTTTCCAAAGCAGAAGACTTCTTTCAGAAACCATATTGAACATAAGAGTTTTTCAGCTATAACAACATGAGAACAACAGCCTGGGCAAAGACACAGTTTACACATCTATCAACTGCTCGATCATTCCGCTGGCAATGTGGCACTTTGAATGCCTGCTGTCTTGAAGGCCTGATCTGTTGTTCATCAGACATCAGTTCTTAGGGTCTTCCACTGTTTTATCACCACTAGCCCATGAGGACTCTGGTCTTGCTAGTCAAAGATAATGGAGTTTATTTACTTCCCCACTGTAAATGCTCTCCCACTGAAGCCACTTGGTGTCAACCAGAATGTTAAACAAGACACTTGAAGTCTAAAACATGGAAAAGCCTCATCCAGCATTTCCAATTCTGCAATGGAAGTATGTTGCACAGTATAAAAAGCAGGATACTATTTTTCATTTAGCCTGCTAGAGCATGGTTACCTCCAGCCATTTGAGGACCCTTGTCCTTTCTGCTTCTCCCTCCAAGCCTGTGCCTATCTCTAGCCCAACTCAAAGCATTGCTTTTTTTTCATGCCCAAGACTTTAATCTCATCAAACACTGCTTTCATCCTGTGCCAATATTCCTATTGCTCTCGCTGTTCTCACAGCTAAGAAACACCTCTTTCTAAGTAACCCTAGGAGAAAAGTAGCTAAAATGCTGCAGTCAATGATCTAGATGAGGAAACATTACCTCTGTGCATCGGACTGGGCCCCATCACATACCTCCTGCACGGTGCTGGGCAAGTAATTTGCTTTCCCTCTATCTGTGCAGTGCCAGGCACAGAAGAATTGAATCAAAATTGGATTTGCTAATATTTGCAAAGCACTCATTGATCATAGCTGGGAAGTGTTATTACTACTTTATTACAGAGATGCCCAGCTTTGCTGCAGAGACATAGCTCTCTCCTCCACAGCTGAGCATTTGTGAAATAACCAGCTGACCTAAAAACCTCATCAACCTCCTGTGAGACCTGCTGTAGCACAGGGAGGGGACTGTGGGGCAGAAATCTCATTTCATCTTGTTAAACAGGCTCAGCTACAGAAAGTTAACAAATTGCTAGAGAACCGTGCAAACCCCTGTCAGCGCAGTGGCAGTGCCTGACTGCAACAGAGCACACAGACTGCGAGCCATGTGAAAGACTGGTGAGATCACGAAGCAAAAAAACAAACTACGGACTAGTAAATTAAGAAGAGCTTGTGTGGGCAAGTCTGCCTCATTCCCTCCAGTTTTTGTAGTAGGAAAGGTGCCATTATGAAGTGGCTGGAGCGAGTTAAACACCTTTCAAGTGTGTTCTAACAATTAGTGGTATTATGAAAAAAAACCCCTTGGCATTTGTTTAAAAAGAAAAGTTGTCTTATTTAACTACAACTCCAGTGTTTAAAGTATTAATAGCTGCCTATGCCACTCGTTCCTACATGCTTACATGCTTTTCAAATTGCATTTGGTAAAGCTCAGTCCATCTGTTTTCCCACACTCCATCAACACATGCAACAAAGTGAGCAGAGGCTACCTACAGTAGGGTTGTGTTTTGTTCAGAACTTTCTGCTTGCATACCAGAAATTCAATGCTAATTCAACATGCTTTGGGCGCATTCAAGCTACAAAAGGAGGGGGCTAAGGAAGGGGAGGGGAGAAAGGTTTTCACTCATCACCATACAGGCACTTCCAGACGAAAAAGTGCCCAGGAAGGATTTGTGCAGCGTGGAAGCCTGGTTGCATACCAGTGCCTCTCGACTCCAGGACAAACCTGTTGCAACACGACAATATTATGCAGCAGAAACTGGACAAGCAGCTGCTAATTCACTGCACTAACTTCAAAACCCATAAATTCTCTTTTCAAACCCATCCAACAGGACAAAAAGAAGTCTGTTTGAGATTCATCACAAGTTCCAGGCTGGTGGCTAATTTGTATGAAAATAGGTATGGTGGTTCCTGTAAATAGCTCTCCTCAGATACTCCGTAGGTAAGTGGCCTGGGGAGCATTTGAAAAGAGATCACCCCCTAATATCAGCCTGCATCAAGCCTAGAAAGAGACAAATGCTTGGATGTGCAGCCCAGAAGGGGAGGTGAGGTAAGGGGTCTTCATAAACAGATCCAGGGAGGAGAAGGAGCAGAGGCAGAAAATGAGGATGATGTGCTAATGCTGTTTGTGGCTTTTCAGGTGGATTCTTCACCAGCCATATATCTTGGTCCTCTACTGCTGCTCCTCCATCCCTGCCTGTCCCTGCCACGCTGTCTGTCTGTCTGCCACCCCCTCCATTGCGCCAGCACAACTGTTTCAGCAGCCGCATTCTGTGAACCGGATTAACAGGTCTGGCTCCAAAAGAAGGAAAAAAAAAAACAACCCAACCTAAACCATTTTAATTGCCAGGCTATTTTTAAATTCTCCAATGTTGCACAACATGGCAGGTACAAGTGAGGGGGTGGCATTTATCAGCACAAGATAAGGGCAAGTGGAGAATGAGGATGCTCTTAGTGGGTAACACCAGGAAAGATTTTGTCAAATGAAATGCACATGGTAACTTTCTCCTCCATTATAGTTCCCAATGGCTGCTTTGCCTGTCTTTTCTTTCAAGATGGTCTGTGTATATACACATATTAGCCTGTGTGCTAGCACAGACATTTAAAATCACTTTTAATGTCTTCAAGCTTCTACATTTTGACTTATAAAAATATTTAAATAAATCTACCTGCTCTTAGAAGAAAGCCAACAACACACAAATTTTTCAGGATTTATCTTTTTTAAGAATTCTTTGGCAGGGATATATATCAGGGTGTACAACCTACATCAAATGCTAGTTCAGCACTGCATGGCCATCACTTGCATTATGAAATTGTCTGAAAATACCTGGGAAAAGACACTGTATTGGACAAACCACAGTCAGAATAAAGACTTATACAAATGAACTGGCACTACCATCCCTGGAAGCAGTTTTAGGTGGAGAAAGGAAGTAGCTATCACTTAAGTCTTTCATGTAAGAAGCTTTGAAGGCTTTTTGGAAGAAGAAACAATTTTCAAAATTCACAAAAGAAAAAATTTGGAGTTAACTTACTATGGGTTTTTTTACTAATGTAACTTTTCATGTTTGCTATGCATCATGACAGATGAACTGCTGAGCATTTACTGCTAGAGATCAGAGTGGATACTTAAAATACCTCCTCTATTACAGATGAGTTTCAGGTGATGCAGGTGGGATGCTACATACATTTATGATTAAACACACTGGCAGCAACCACCTGCATGGGCTCCGGATGCCATCTGAATATCAGCCAGCAACCCTGAAATGGTGCTCATAGAAAAAATTCCTCCCATCAATATAAAGGTCAAAAGCTGCCCTCATGCAAAGCCTAGATTTTAAGTATTTTTCCCATTTAGAGCTTTTGTGCTCTAATGCGCTGAATTCTAGTTTGAGCTGCAGGAGACTAAAGGTTATTATTTTAAAATATGGATGCCTACTTGATTCATATCTCCCAACCATATATTCAATCTGACTATAAAGCCTTCCTGTAATTTATGCCAATGTAAAACCTGGAATAAGAGAAACACTTCCCATTTAGCTTTTACTCTTCATGGGAAAGTCCTCATGGAAGCATTTATTCTTTGGCTAAAGATTTCGATATTTGGTTCAAAGAATGATATTCCACTCCTACTCAATGGTAAAATGCGGTGAGGCAAAAATTTAAGCCCAGATTTGGGCTTCTTAGCCTGTTTGAAGTACTACTGGTCTCCAAAACCTATGTCATGTTGACTTAAGTATGGAGCCACAGTGCTTGGCCAATGAGTTTTGTTTTCCTCAGCCTCCCTCATCTGGAGCTCTTCCTGTGGCATCAGGGGTACTCACAGCTCCATAAACTTTGACTCCCCCCTCCAAAACAATCCCTGCACCTTGTGGGATTTCCCAACCATGCAGTGTGGCTGAACTTAAGGGCCAGCAAATCTCCGCTTCCACTGTGTTTATGATTAGTGGCACGGAAACTCCGTGTCAATTGAAAGAGTTTACTTGGTGTCATCGTGATTTTCTTTCCCCACCCACAGCTAATTTATATATATATACAAAGGGGAAGGAGGGAGCTCTGCAAATACAGGAGACAGTTAGGAGTTCTTCCTTTAGCTGTTCCACTGCTGCTTGCAGTCAACTTGCAGGAATGGGGTAAAGTGAAAACATTTTACACTATGACTCGCAGTTACACAGAGGTTTTCTTCAAACAGCCTGGAAGTGAATATTGCTAGGAAGTCCATAAATGTAAATGGCAACAGAAGATTGGGAGCGGAATTATTTCATGGTGCAAAATGACCCAGTTCAAAGAAAATCCAGAAAGATGGGCTATTGATCTAACTCTCAAAGCTCAGAGTAACTAAACTATCTCTCTCCCCTGTGCTCAGTTCACTTTTGCTTATGAATAGCGCAGAATTTAATAGCAACCTGGACCTTCCAGCCTGCTTTTGACATCTATGTAGCAGGCCCCAGATGCTTGCAGAGGCTCACAGCACCTTCAGCTCCAAACAACCCTTGGTTCTGTTAAGATGATAGCAGAGAACAGCCAGACTTTCATTCATTGCTTTCACAACATCAGCCAGGTTGTAATTTGCTGGGAACAGGATGAGGCTATCAAAGCAGCACTGGGGAATTTTGTTCACTGCTATTTTTCTTCCTAAGCCCAGTGTTTGCTTGAAAATGTATCACTTTATCTAGGAGAGATTTTCATTCACAAGCAATTTGTCAAGTGACTTCAAACTTCTGGGACTGTATTGATTCCAGAACTGCAATTGCAGTTGTCAGCAACGTGGGCTCCTTCAATCTGTTAAACACATTCCTTGAAGGTGGTTAGTATCCTCCCTTCTCTTTTCCTGTGGGAAAGACAGCCACAATGGGCTCTCACTCACCGTCCTCTGAAAGGCTTCTCTGGGATAGTTTATTATACTAAACCCTGCTGGTCTTTGTCCTTCCTCCCTGTGAGCCTGCCTTGCAGTGGAGCCAGCTGGGCTGGCTGATGCTTGGCTGTAGCCTGCTGACTGATGGCTACCAAGTAATGGATCAAGCCAGCCACAGGGGCTGGAAACCCAATGCTCGCCACCTCTGCCACCCCAAGACAGGGACAGCAAAGCCCCAGGGGCAGCCAGGACACCATAGGCAGAAGGTAACCTCAGCTTAATGCGGACAAGAGTAAAAATCATCCCCTCAGTGTATCTAAACTCAGGGTAAGAAGAGGGTTTTTTGTTAGCTTTGGTTTTTTTTTCCTTTTTAATACATCTAACAGGACTAGAACAAATCAGCACCAAAATGCTTGATCCCCCACATATGGTCAAAGAGCCAAAAGCCTGGTAGTTCAGTTGCTGTTCCTTACTGCTGCCTTACTTAATTCTGGCTGTGGCAATGCCTCTCCTTAAGAAAAGGCCCTGAGTCACACATAGCGTTGAACAGACTCAATCTTAGGTCCCCGTTTTCTTCCATGTGTCATTCCTTTGCAAATTAAACCCTTTTTCAGACACAAGAGCAAGGTGAAATGAGGTATAAGAAATCACTTGGGCTGCTCGGCCAGCCCTCCAGCTCACAGAGCCTGGCAGAGAGCCACCGAGAAGCAACGGTGCTGTGCTGATTTGCACCAGCTAAGGCTCTGCCAATAACCCTTTTAAGGATTTGGAAAGAGTCCCTGTGAACTAACAGGCTGAGAGATTTTAATCCGAGTGAAGGGGAAGGGCGATTCTGCCCGACCTTCGCCTCCTCTGAAGGAGGGGGAAGGAAGGTGGGAACAGTAGAGCAGAAATTATCTGAAATAAAAGCAGGTGTCGGCACACAGAAGGTACTGCCTGGAAAACAGAAAGCTGCTGCAGCCTAAACCAACATTCCTTCATACCAGAGAGATGAATAATATCAAATAATACATGCAAGAAAAACACACACCATTCTCATCGATTCTCTGGTTCCTTCCCCCCTGCACTTCTCAGCTATGACCAAGATCAAAGACAAGGCTATTCCGGTGTGTAGCAGAGGCATTTGGTTGATTTGTTTTAAATAGAAATGCAACAAACTTGCCAAAAATAACACTCAAAAGTATTTGCACAAGAACAATCCCACCAAGGGTGAAATGTGGACAAGTGGCACCAGGGCTAAACTCACGACAGTCAAAGCCCAAGAGGGATTACTTGGCTTTGTTGTAAGAAACTCCTCTCTAAGCACTTTCTCTTTCAACACTGCTGAAATTGTTGCTAGCAACGAAGCAAAGCAAAAACAGAACAAAATTTGGATCTAACATGCTTTCAGCAAGAGCAGGCATTAGCTGGCAGGCTGCATGGCCAAGCAGACCCACAGGGTTTCTGCCAAGCTGTGCCAGAAACACAATATATGCAGTCAGCCCTTCTGAAAACTCCACAGTTTGCCTTTAATTAATTTTACTGTCATATCATCTAGCCATATTCAATATTCTTTACAGGAACTGCTATAGATATCACAGTTATCATGAAATTATCAAGGGCAAATGGCATGTTTTAAGAGCAGCCACTTGAACTGCAGCTCTTTTTACCAAACTAACTCAATTAGAGACCAGTTTTCTCCATAGGCATCATATACTTAACATCAAAGGCTGCTGGCTGTGTTTCTAAAAAGGTGTATAAATGCATAAATGGTCCTGTATCTCCTTAGAAAGTAGAAGACATTGGATAAATGCAAAGGGCTGTTGAGAGAGCAGGACATACTAAAGGCATTCATGGAAACACCAGTGTACAGACAAGACTGATGTATATATGACTGCTATTATATAAATTACATTGTATTAGTCATCATGTTCTTCTAGATATTAAAATCCCTTTCTCTGATGAACTGCAACCATAAGCTACTCCAATTCTCTAAGTAGGTCACAGGATACTGGGACATGAAAATCCGTCCATCCATAGGCAGCAGCTACAGCAAGAAGTGCAAAATAAAAACCATTTGTATTTCATCTGATTGACCTTGTTTAGCTGGTATGCTCGGCTTGATACTCTTTGCATGTGGAGAGGAAGAGGCAGCACAGCCTATAAGTCTCTGTTTGTATATATCAGGAGAATAGGGAAGCAAGAAGCAGAAAGAAAAGTGTCACACTGAGCTCCAAGGGGAGGCAAAACCACTTGGCTACTATTAGAAAGCCGTTCCCAATTTCCAGCCCATACCCGACCACCTCACTGTTGGATTCTTCAGGGAGTCCGGGGCTTTCAGTTTGTGCTTATTTTGGGGGTAGTTATGGGATTTAATATCCCAAGAGTCACCCATGACATGACAGGATTTCCCACGTTGGTTTTAGTTCTATAATGGTTTTCCCTAGCAGGTACCAAAAATGCACTGGGCTATCCTCTAGCCTCTCTTGAAAGTCCCCAATCTCCCCCGCCCTAATCTTATTCTTGTTTTAAACACAAATTAACTACTCTGACCAAAGGACCAGAGACCTGATTTTCAGTACAGCCCTAAGTTCAAACAGTTATACAGGCACAGGGTGGAGGTGGGAAACTACAGCAGGTGACTGTGAAAGAGGGGGCAAAGCAAATATTCCCTAAGCCAGCTTCGTGGATGAGGAAAACAGTCTTGGAAACAGTTTCCTAAATACAAGTATACAACAAATTATATTGGTATTTCATTCCCTGCCTGTACCTTCTACTCCACTGCCTATATCAACTTCTCATTCACTGTACTTACAAACGTTTTAAATAAAGTAACAGAGGTTATTTAACTAAGGCTCTGTTCCACATAAAACCTTCTCCCCCGGGTGCTTCTGATTCATTTTGGTTAAAGCTTAGTAAAGTAATACGCATTGATAGGCCTTTCTACATTTCTCACTGGAGAGACTCCTCTCCTCCTGCCAGCCTAGACTACAGAAACCCCTCAATTAAAAAAAAAAAATCAGTTGAGATTCATTTAAAGAACTCTTCCTCCTCTTTAACTTTTGCAATTCATTAGACCTCCATAATTAAACCAATGGGAAATCTTCCAGTTCTCCAGTGGTTTTTTGTTAGTCAGAAAAAAAAAAAAGTTTTCCTGCATGTGCCTTTCAGCTTGCACTGAGAATCCCAGGCTTTTCGTGTGAGCAGCTGCAGCAGGGTTACCCAGGGTCGGCTTGGGTAGGAAGCAAAGGTTTCCTCCAGTCAGATAGGAGGAACATAGCCATGGTTGGCAAAAGGGAAAAGAGAAAACAACTTCCATTCAATTCAAAGTGCTTTTAAAAAGAAAAGCAACAAGAAACATTTCAGGAAGGGACTTTGCTAATGGAGAATGATGAAGAGAGGAAAAACCAGAAAAATTTAGATGAAGTGCTAAATATTCAGCAAAAAATGTTAACAGAATCCAAATAAACCGCTGACACGAACTTTTTATTTTATATCTATGCACACAGCCAGGTTACTTGAATGTTGCAAACCTGCTTAATATCTTTCTTCCAATCCTCAGTTTCAGCTGAAGCAGCTTGGACTCACATGGTCCCTCCATCCTTCACTAAGCAACCCATATCCCTAGGAGCTTAGCATCCCAGGCTTCCCAGGTGCGCGGTTACGCACGACAGCACGAGCCAGCACACGTGGCCTCGTCGTTTTAATCATACTGTGATTACTTTGGAGCAGGGCAGGAGGAACATCCCCCTGTCCCTCGAAACAAAGGAGATAAGGGGCAAAACCTGTCTTGAGAGCCTCTCCATTGCACTACCTACCAGCAGCCACCTCACATGGGCTCAAGTAAATCCCAAGGCAGTATGGGAAGATGCCCAGGTCAGAATGCAGGCATGCTCTGCAGGCTTTGCTGCATCCAAGGCCCCACCTCTCTGAGGACTTGAAAGTCAATAATAAACAAAAAAACCATCCTCCTCCTCCAAAATCCTCCCAAAACCCTAAAAATGCAGTATGACTTTCAAGGTTCCTGGACTTTCAATTTCCATCCTGTTTATGAGAAAAGGCTATTCTTACTCATAAAGGAAAATCAAAGCTGATCCTTTTTAACATTACTAACCCCAAGAGCAGTTCTTTATAATCTTCAAAGCCTCCCCCCACTTGTATACATGCTTTTTCTCTTTGCCCAACATGTGCCACTCATTAAAATCTCTGGGAGACGAGTTTGCAGGAACACCTGATGAAAATACCTGCAGAATTATTTTCAGTACTGGCAGTATTCATATCTCCTCCTCATTGCATAGGGAAAGAGAAAAAGGATAAACTAGGCTTGAAAATATTTGCTTAAAACTTAAAAAGAACATATGAGCAAACTGGGTTTCTCTTTAGAAGAAAAAGAAAGAAAAAAACCCATGCAGCACCTGGCAGATTACAATAGCTGCAGAAGCTGAAATTCAGTTTATCTCCAGAAAACTGCAAGGAAGGGATGTAGCAGAAGCTACTCCAGCTAGCTACCCTGGGCAGTGCCTGCCTTCAGCAATGAGAAACACTCCTCTGCCTCAGCACAGAGGCTGCACTGAGCAGTGCCAGCTGCACTCCGCAGAGGCACTACAGCCAACAAGGATGTGACACAGGGATGAACAAGACAGACAAAAATAAGCACGTTTCTTTCCCTCCCCCCCACTATATATCAGTGTTACTGGAACCAAGTAACTTGGTGCTGTTTTACATATTCTCACTATTTTCCTCCCAAAGCATCAACGTATATGACATACATAAATAGATGTTCAAATAATCTCCAAACACAATATTGATAGGTCATAGATCTTGTTCACCATGTTTTGATCCTACAAGCTGAACATCTCACTGGGAAACCACATACCTATAGCAAAAAACCAAAAACCAAACAACTCATTATTTGTTTCGTGACAAGATTAAGGACGTGAAATGCAGACATTAGTTTCTTGCTTCAGACTACACCAATCCTGTAACAGCAGATCCCTGTTGTGAAATGAAAAAGAGTACAACTCAATATGCTATTCATGAATAATCCAATGTGGATACAGAGTTATTCAGCTACAATGCAATTAAGAATGAAAAAGAGAGGGTAACAGTGGTAAACACCCAGGGATATTTTGAATTTAATTGGGATTAGCATGTAATACTCTTACAGCCTTTTGAAGAGAGGCTACACAGTGGCATACTGAGAACATAGGCATTTGAAAGCCCCAAGCACCTCATTTAATGATCTTTTCAGCTGGCGTAAGTTGCTTTCAACAGTGGGTTCATTTGCAGGGAGTTTAACCCAGCACTGCTGCTTGAAGCTGAACTCTGCTGGGGGGAGCAGACTCCAGCGCTGAAGTACATTTTGCAGTTCCAGGGCAGCGGAGCTGAAGCATGTGAGGGTATTTCTGAAAGCCCATAACCCAATCACTTCTCTCACATTCAGCTCCTCACACACAGAGATACTACATGTAACACCAGGGAGCATTTGCCTTGAGGAGAATAGCAGAAAAAGACACATTTAGAGGGTTGCCAAAATGATGAGGAGGTGTGTGCAATGCACCTACAAGGATTCTACTTGGAGAGCAGGTGTCGTCTATATGCTTTCTGTGCACAGTTCTTCTAGGGGATATATAAATAGGGGGGAAATAATCAATGACTATTTTCAACCTGTGTTTTGGGAAGATGTATAGGAAGAAATCAGGCAGCCCTTGATGTTTTATCCTCTGCTCACAGAAGTATTTACCAATAACTACCAAAGTTCTGGTACTGCCCAAGCTGTTTAAAAGGCAACGGTGCAAATATCTGCAGCCTGTTTGCAAGAGGAGAGCACCCATTGCAATCTCAGACAGTTGTGCTGCTCTTGCCTTGAAGATCGCCTCAGGGAAGGGAAAGGGCTGGTTCAGAGTCCGTATCACTGTTACGGGCCCCGAAACATAACCAGCAGCTATCAAGCTCACAGAGGGCATCTTTGAGGCTCTCACAGGCCTAAGCAGAAGGGAAAAACTGAAGTACTATGAATTTTAGCTTGTGAATTTCCACAGCCTACTCATTTTTTGATGAACGAGTCTACAGGAGGATAGTAGGGAATCCTGGGCACACAGGGGAATGAAAAGTAAGGGATGTCTTTGATATTTTTTCCCTTTCAACCTGCTTCAGATTTCTCCTTCAGATCGCAAGTGTCAGAATGGTTTTATAAAAGCCAAAGTTTGCGGTAGGGCTCTCACTGCAAAGGCACTACTGTCTTCATGCAGTCTTTGAAGATTTTCTTCCAAGCTGTTCCCACCGTGCATCTCCTCAGTTACCAAACCCAGTGGGAATCAGTTGCACATGTTGCCTCAAGTATTTCTACAACTGCACTGCTTTGTTTGTATGTGGTGGTAGTGGGGGAAATGGCTTTATTCTAAATATATCTCCCTCTTACATCTGGGTGAAGAAACAGGGATGAGGTTATCCTTTTAAGTGCTGGTAACCGGGTCTAGTATATTTGTTATTGCAGCACCTCTGAGAAAACCGAATTAGGGACTGTTGTACTAAGTGTTGTTTTTCTCATGTAAGGACAATCTCTGCTCTGGTGAGCTTATACAAATCCACCTTCTGCCAACAACTTAGCAAAACATGGAGCATATATTCCGCTGACTTACGTCTGCAGCAGTCCCGCTGAAATCAGTGAGGTTGACCCACTTGTAAATGGAGCAGAATTTGATTCCTGTGTTTATTTGTAAATGGCTATGGAAGACGCTGACCAAGTCTGCATGGAAAAAAGATAACCCAGAACATCAGAGGTAGCTTCTGCTTGGACTAAACTTCAGAGGGTTTGAAGACAGAACATGGGAACGGATGGATGAATCCTTACAAAAACAGCAACCGGACTTAGCAGCTTTGCTTTGTTAACCTGAAAAATGCTCAGGGAACTCCCATGCTGGGAGAATTCATGTGATCTCACTATTACTTACTTCCCACTTTATAACTTTTCATTTGTCATCTCACTTGAATAAAAGGAAACCAGTTGCAGATAAATGACATACACCAGTACCACAGCAGTGGCAAATTGAAAGCAAAAGGCAAAGGAAAAACCCAGTGAAAGGCTTTTAGCTACACCATGCAACCAGCAAGGCAGCACAGCCTGAGACACGCTTCATCAGCCAGCCATTTGCAGCTGGCCTGATCATCGAAAGCAACACAGCAACACAGACCCAAGCATGTGCCCTGTATTTTAACAGGAGAGCATTAGTATTGGCCAAGCAACTTCTGGTTGCCACACATTTAACAGGGATAGAAGAAGTGAAGGGACATAGCTCAGAGTCAAAGTAATTAAAGGTTTGGGCTGATGACTAGGATTAAGATACCAACACCGCTGTTTATCTGTAAGCACCCAGGAATCCCAGGAGCAGCTGCAATAGCTGCTGAGTTGCTACCCCTGGTTCAGCAAGGACCTTCCTTGACAGCCTGCAAATACCACTCCACAGGGACAGGAAGGGAAAACACCTGGATGAAGCCCCAGCTTCATTTGGAGAATACTTCTGAAGCTTGCATCTCAGCTGCAAAAAGGGGTTTTTGGAGACTACGAGTTTTTAAAAGGCTGGAAAGTATAAGCACATAAGAATTGGAAAGACCCAGGACCTGCATTTGGAAGCAGCTGGGAATAAAGCATCTCTTCAGCATCCTGCAGAAAGCAAGCCAGCCTGCTGTCAGAGCTGACGGAAGCTGTAGTTCTCGCTCATTGACTAGCCAGTGTGGCGGGTTGAAAGACAGATAACATCATGTCTGCACCTTCATTTCAGAGGCAAAAAGCTGGGCAGGAAAAAAGTATACTACCATTAAGTGAGCAAATATAGAAATTATTTCAAAGCTCACTGGGAACAGAGGAGGAAAAGTCTGAGCACGGGCAAAGTAAAACATCTTAAAAATGAGCCTTCACACAGGGCTCTCCATCATTTCCAGGATGCTCTAAACCAAGCTGGCATGCTGCGGTCTGAAGCCAGTTTTCACTGGCACACAGTAGCTCCTGGCTTTCAGTGATTTCCAAACTCGGCAAAAGCTAGGAGCCAGGAACCACTACCTCTCACAGACACTGTACCAGCATGCTTAATTTGGGAAAGGAAAACACAGTCTGGCACATTAGCCCTGAACAGCTGCCAAGCCCTGCTCTCATCTTTGCGGTGCTGGAGCCAGCCAAAAAAAAGGGGGAAAAAAGTCCGACACCGGGTTGGATTCCCTCAGTAACAATCCCCCTTCCCAGCCACCTCAGTTTCAGCATGCTTACCTCCTTCTGAGCATTACAGGGAATCAGAGCTTGTATTCGGAGCTAACAGGAACACCAAACCACAAGCAATCTGGGAGAAATCGGGAGCCTGGTAGCGCAGCACAAAAGCAAGTCTACAGAGGTGCTTGCACGCCCTGTGATGTTGAAATAACCAGTTCTGGAGATTGTGCTAGGGCTTGGTTCACCATCCTGCTTGATACCACCACCAAGCGCGACAAAAATCTTGCCTTCAAGGCTACTCCAGAGTGCACACTCCTGTGCCTAATCCAACTATAATTAAATAAACCTAATTTCAAATGGGAAAATTTCAAACCTATTAAGAAGAAACCTGCAGCTATGATATGGATTAAGAAGCATTTTGGAATTATTAATACATGTGTTATTAACAGATGTTAGGCCTAATCAGAAGAAAACCGCTACGTTTTTGAATAGTTTACTACAATCACCTGGATCTTTTCAGAAGTCTCAAAGTAAACAGGTCTCCAGAAAGGAGTTTTATAAAAATAAATGTATGGTAACAAATGTGGAGAGAGCTGTATTTATTTACATTTTAAACCCTAGGAAGCACTGATGTCTTATTTCATAATATTCTCTGCAAGCAGAAAGACTAAACCCAGCATTTTGGGTGGGCTTGTTTGGGTTTGTGAGGGTTTTTTTTAAAGAAATCATTTTGTAATTTAATCTCTTGTTTCCAGGATACTGGGCTTTGAAGAAAATGTCAGTTGTCATCAACTGACACTGCTGAAATTGGAATAAAATATGTACTTGTTTGCAAGTGCATACAGAATCTTCTATTTGGCCTTGACCAGTACTAACCAGCAGTTAGAACCCTTAAAAAACATGTTCCAGAAAACAGACTTAAGTACACATGCAAATGTCTTTGCTTGCCATCTTTTGTTGCAAGTACTGGTAATAAAAGCTTGAAAGTTTTCTGCATTCACTGAAGGAAGTGCAAGAAGAAAGGACTGGTAACACACTGTAATGCAGGACAACAATACGGTGTGGAGACCACAGAGCATAACTTAAAGCCGTTCTATACATCCACAGTCCCATGAATTGCTTTTAGCAACAAATACAATTCCCATCCCTGGAAGAGTTCAAGGCCAGGCTGGATGGGACTTTATGCAAGTGGAATGTGTCCCTGCCCATGGCAGGGCAGTTGGAACTAGATTATCTCTAAGATTCCTTCTAACCCCAAACATTCTATGATTTTATGAAGGACGCAAGTAACGATGGAGCACATTTGCTTCCATCACCCTCCAGTGTTCCCACTCAGTCGTACCAGGCCATGGAGCAGCTGATGGGTATCTCTGTCCACTACACCGATACCAGCCACCCCAGTGAGTCAATCAGCTCCACGCCTCTCACTTTCCTCCCAAACCTGAGTCACTCTGGAGTTTTCAAGCCCAGGAAGGAGCCCATCCTAGCTGCAATTTCAGTGGGCAGTGGTGGAACCAGCAGCTGGGACCAGCTTAGAGGATTTTCTCATGGAGATGAGCTCGTGTGTGCTGTCTCCTCAACCCATTCATTCCTCAATCCAGGAAACAGCAGACAAAGTAAGGTGTCCTCCCTGGTCAAGTATTAAATAAATTTCTTTTGAAATGTTCCTACCATTTATACTACTCAAAACACCATTAATCTCAGAAAAACTAACCAAAGCTCACAAGAGTTCAAATGACGCTGTCTTAGATTAAAAAAATAAAGGCCTATCTTGGATAGATAAACTATTGAGAAAGGTCTTAGGAAAAAAAATAAAGCTGAGTTTTTCCAATGAATCATGTAGGTAAGGGAAATGCCTCATTTTTGAAGCTGTATTGATTTCTGATGCTTTCTTGCTTCCTCTTAGGTTCAATCAGCTAAAAATTAACTGCTCAGAAGTAGAGGATAAATATAAAAAGATGAAACCATCCATTCATGGGAAGCAAACCTGCTTGGAAAGCAGCAGCAAGCAAACTGCTGATCCACTGCCCAAAAGAACTTAGTTTTAAGTGTGTGAAAGAGTACAAAAACTACGTAAATAAGGCCCTGTTCTTACAAAACCTTAATATTCTGGACTTATGTTGCTAACTTCGTGACTTGAGGGAGTTGAGCAGCTGGTCTGTCACACAAGAATGACCCAGCCTCTTGGACACAGCATAGACTAAACAATGATAGCCCACTTTCAGAACCTGGCAGAAGTGTCCCAGCCTCACCCCATCCTTCTTTAACCACAGGCTCCCTCCTTGATCTCTTTATTTAACATTCGCCACCTGCTTACTGCTCACTGCCTAAAAACTGCCTTAGTCTCTGGAATTGCAAGGATGCTGTTTCTCTCACAACCCAGAAACCTCGGTTTTCTCAGAGAACAGTGGAACCATCTTTTGCTCTTTCTCATAATCTGTTTGAACAGACAATGCTTTCAAGAAGAAACAAAAGACACTCCTATAACCAATCGAACAAATAAAGACAAATTCCACTTGAACTGACCATCTCTAAGTGCACAAGTATCCCCTCTTATAGTGCTAGTACTGCCCAGATGAAGGGGCTGAAGAGGTTTGTGAAATAATTGTGATGTCCTCACGGTACCCACCTTGCTCCTCCTCTGTCTTCTCTTAGGAGAAATAGTGAGTTTGTATTTAATTACTTAATATTTTAAAGCAGTAATACTGCTTCAAGTATCTTCCCCCTTGGAATTTAGCTAGGGTGAGGTATTGATAGCATCTAATGAAAAGCTTTGAGAGGAGTTTATGATCAGCTACCATTTTCAAACATGTTTTGGTAAAGAACAGAGATGCACACAAACACAGCAAGGAAAATAAGCAGAAGAATATATTAAAAGCCCCTGTTTTTCAGGAGTATCATCAGAAGTTAAAGTAACAGGAGGAGGAGATCTCCTTCTGTCCTGTAGCTTTCCCATATTGATCCCCTCTCCCCTCCTTGCTGGATGGTATAGAGAGAACCCATGCTCCTGTTTATGATGTGCTTCCACTCCAGCCCACTGGAGCTCAGCTATTTTATAGGCAGCCACCAAAATAGTCATGTAAAACATGGCAGACCCAGCTACTGGGTCACTTCAAACCAAGTTAATCTATGAACTATGTGTGATGGGCCAGAGGAAAAAGAGTGGAGAGGGGAATACATTTCCAGCATTTACCCTGGGAAGTTGACTCTGAAATTAAGCACAGCTCTTTCACTTGCTCTAGGAACTATGAGCCATGCTGGAACAAAGCATGTCTCATCCCTGCTTTCCTTATAGGCATTTCCATGGGTTGTCCTAGAACAGGGTCTTCAGGGCCGTACTTCATTATCAGCCTAAGCATCACCTTTTCTAAAGGGACCTTGGTCATACCTGGGACCGCTGGTAACCCAATACAGAAATGAGCATAACAGGAGCTCACCTCCGGGCTGTCTCACGTGCCGATAGTGGAGACCCAGCTTTACACAGGTAGAATTTCATGCAACAAATCCTTGTTTCAACTGCACCAATTTGCTCTCCCCAGCAATGTCATGGAGAGGCATGCTTTCTCATTTCATTGCATGTACATTCTCTAGCTGCAGGGGACATTAAGCTTCCATTAAGACTATTTTAAGAAGTCAGCTCATCTCTTTTTTTTTTTTTAAATCCTATACACTGCTACGAAATTCAACAAAACAAGACAATTTGTCATTAATCTGTCAATTCAGAGAGACCCACTGAGCTAAGATAATGGCATATATTGAGTGGCACAAGACTTAAGAATTATGCTGAGCTGAGAATGCGTTAAGCTGCCATGAGAAATCTGTGGTGTCTCAGCATGGTATCACATTGTAATTTCCATTCAAGGGAGACCCTGTCAATCAAGATGTATTAGAAATGATCTAAGGTTTCTGGTGTTGCACAAAAAGCTCTCAAAGCACCAAATTTACGCCAACACTTCAGTTTCTAGTTTTCTGTATAATAGAGATTATGTCAGTGGCTGGGATGCTCAGTGCTATCACAGCATAAACAAGTCAAGATACATAAGCAATAGCAAATTAAAAGATGCCCCAAAATTGAAATGCAAATATTAGAGCATGTTGGAAAACAAGCAGCAAGTCAACATGGAGTAAAGTGTTCAGGTCATACATGGCAGACTATAGGAAAGTGACGAACAAGCCTCATCTCCAAAGCAAAGCAAAACAAACATGCATTTTTCCTTAAACAAGTGTTAGAGGACTTGTAAATAAAGGTTTTGTCTAAAAAAACCTGAAAGAATAAGTACCTATCTATCCTTCTAAAAGAGAACTGAAATCTCCAGCTGTTGCTAATGGCAGCCCACAATGGGCACCAAATCCTCCTCCCTCCTCGGTCAGGCCCGCTGCTCACGTGCAGCCCACAGAGGTCTCCCAAGTCTCCCAGCGTCACCCGCCCCCTCACATTTCTCCCTCTCGCATTTTTTGGCTCGAGGCTCACCTGCCCCATGTTACTCCTATGACATGTTTGATCTGTGTACCCAAGTTGCCATGGAGTAGGACAAAACTTTGTAAATCTCCACTGTTCAAACGGATTCTCTCAAGATGTGTCATTTTAACGCATTTTCTCAGCCTTCCTTTACATTCTATCTCTCCGCCCTCCTTCCCCTCCAGCCCGATCCCTCTTGCCAGTACTTTCAAGAATAGTATATGCAGTAAGAAGTGAAACACGGCAGCTGCTCACTTGTTAAAATATTTATATTTTTCATTTCTGCCTTACAGATTGAGCTAGTTACGCTCTCTGACCCAATATTAAAAAAGATATAGAGCTGTATGTTTTATTTAATCTAAATAAACATGCAAAGAGTCCATGGCATTTGGGAGAGACAAACACAAGTGACAGGTTGGAAGATGGGACAAAAAGAATGTGCTGGCTATTTCTTTTTATAATATAATCCCGCTTTCCAATCCTTTCTTGGGAATGTTTATTTGTGTGTTAACACCACAAATTATTTTAGCTGCACTGTAAATATTTCTATGAAATTTCCTAGTTTAGTTTAAATTTCATTAGTGTCCTAAACACAAAAAAATGGAAACTTTAAACAATCAACAATATGCAGAGAATTTTTTCTGGGATGCTGGAAAGGCTCCTGTTTGGAACTGACCCCTCTCCACTCCAACAGCCCAGTAGTGGTTTCAGTTACTTGCTCTTAATCACTGTTAAAGAAATTCCCCCCAAAACACTATAAAGCTGGAGTAAAATGTAACTACTGTGCATGCAAAGAGGTGCATTTTCTGCAGTGGTAAGTACCTGCTTGGGTTTCAGCTTCATTAACACTACTTGAGCACAAAAAGTCAGTCCATATGGAAATAATCAGTTAAATGAACACTGAAGGCTTGGTCTGAACTTTCCTTCAGTAAAGCAGAAAAATATATTACTTTTCAACTGTACGAATGACCTTAACTCTTTTTTTGTCTTTTCCAGTAGAAAACTCCCACTGTTCATTAAAGCACCTCACATACAATGGAGGCCTTAAAAGGAGAAGTGGCTCTTGCCTACAAGCAAGATGGATATCTACCCTGCCCCTATCCCTAATAGCCTTCTGAAGCTCATGATCTGCGGAAAAGAAATTATTACTGCAGGTCTCCTCTTTCTCCTCTTCATCTCTTTAATTTTCCTCTTCGTTTATCTTTGATTTTCACAGCATTAGGCTGAACTGAGGTTGGATATGTCAAGTGAGAGCCGAGGTTAATACCTACCCATGGGTTTTAACTTACTTTCTTTTCTAATTAGCAATTCTCTAAGAAATTGAGGGAGACGGGTCTTCAGGTGGACAGTTACTGTTTCAGACTTTCACTGCTCTGTGGCAGAGACCCAGAAACGTGCCCTTATCTAGCAAACAGCTGAGGCAACTGAGCATTTCCCATTTCCTCCCCATGCTTGTCCTGGCCCTAGCTCTGCTAGCAGGGGCTGATGGACCCAAACACTGAAACTCTTGGCTTACATTTCCTTCCTTTCCTGAGCATGCCACCTAGGTTTTAACTCCCAGCAGCAGCAGTGTCCATAGCTTATTTATTGAGCCGGAATAATATGTACCATACGAGGGAAGCAGACTGTCACATGGGCATAAGGAGCTCTGCTTTACCTTGTTAGTTTTGCTCATTTCTGGTGATCCATCTTCAGGCAAGCCTTGTTTTTTCTTCTTCTCCAATTCACAGATGAAGATAGCAAGTCTGTATTCATCATTCCTATTGCAGAGACAGTTTTCTACCCCTGTTTTGAAGTCCAGGCTAGTGCAGATAAAATACTGGATGGAGCAATGAAGAGGGCTGACCTGAGATGACAGCTATATGACCATGCATACTGGTGCTGGAGGAAATACACAGCTCCCACCAATGCAGCACAGGCACATTTACAGCAGGGAACAATGGCTGGAGGAAACCTTGTCCGGGCAGGAGGCAGGGACACCAGCAGGAAGCAGAGGGGCAAACAACTCCTCTTTTCCCCCCTTCTTATTGGCACTGTTGATGTTTATTTTACCAGATCCAGATACTTCACGAAAGGGTGTAACAACCTCTGAAACAAACTCTAACTCAGGTTATTTTCTTTATTTATTCAGACAGTGTCAGTGCTGAATTTATTTTCCACAGAAAGACTCAAGACTGTCAAGAACTGGCTGGTTCTTACATCAAAGAACCAAAAATCGCTTTGGTCCTTCACAGACAACTCAGATTACTTCTAAAGGCAGAGGCGAACCCCACCCAGGTCTTGCTATTTAGCCTTCACTCAAGAACTGACTTGCCACAAAATTTCACTGGCTTGCAACTCAGGAACCAGGCAGAGTCTTCCAGCACCTTCTTTTTCCTTCCAGAGCCACAGCATACCTATCCTTGATGTATTAAAAAAGAAGAGATGCCACAGCCTGATGTTTGACAAGGAATAATGAGCTCTTGGTAATGCTGTCCCTCGAGACATTGCTGCTGGAGCCATGGTGGGTCATGCTGACCCCCCCACCTGCCTCTTTGGTTTGAACAACAGGACTGGAAAACTGTGGCTCCTCAATCCCCCATGATAGGAGTCCCACGGGAGGCCATGAGAGGTTCAGGTCAGCCACAGGCACATGACAGCATTCCTGTTGGGTTACCTGGGGCAGGTGATGTGACATTTATTTTGACTCACTGCCTTCACACCACCTTCATGACAGCTGCAGAATAGCTAGTATCTAACCAGGCACCAAGCCAACTGGTACTGAATTACATAATTCAGCTTTTCTTATGCTTTTTTTTTGTTGTTTTTTTCTTAACTTTAAATAAAAGTCTTGAGACTCTGTGGGCAAGGGACAATGAAGTGGGATTTACTCTTTGTGAAGCCATCACAAGCCAAAAATAGTAAGCTGGGGAGAGGCATCCACACAATAAAGATCTAACTGTCCATCAGACTTGGCCACTGTTTAATCCTGCACCTCACCCTTGTCCTTCCAGTCACGCCTCACAAAAGCCTCCCACAAGAAACAACTTCCCCAGTCTGCCAAAAGGCTTAAGAAGAGCACAAAGCTCCTCCCTGAAGAGAGCCTGAGGCTGAGAGCTTGTATGCAGCTAGAGGAAGATGTCCTGACAAAAGTCCTCCCTGTCATTGCCAGGACATGCCACTTACCACACCTCTTCTGGAGCTGGGTGTGTATTGTTCACAGGACATTTTGCAGGTACCATGACCCTTTCACCTTCCCCGTCCCTAATGCATTTTCAGTGTTTTCAGACCTCTGACTCCACTATTCCAGCATGGTTCCTGGTCTAAAGGGCTCTGAAAGAATTAATCAGCATGAAAAATATCTTTCTAAGGAAGAGAAACTCTCCTCTAGGCACTTGAGAGCCTCCTGTTTCAGCTGGTGCAGTGAGGTAATCCACATCTTCCCCCTCAGTTTAACTCAAACTCTTAACAATTCTATTTAACTAATAAAGCCATACTTAATAATCTGCCTACTGTTGGGTTCCAAAGCTAAGGCATAACACAAACATCAAGTAGATTTTTCCCCCTTTTCTCAAACATTCTCAGGCATTTCTTTGAGGGATCTTTAAAAGAGGATATTTAGACTCAAGGAAGTGACAGTAATGTTTTAAAAAAGTAGATTACTGCAGATACAAGGAAGAACAGAGAAGAGTTTGCAGACTTGGTTTGAGAGAAACCTCTCCATCCCCCAAACCTAGTGGTCTTCAAACTGCAACTGCACACTCACTGCTGAAGAATGTGTGAAGCAGCAAGTGGACAAGAACTAGAGCTAAGCTATTCACCTCCTACAACCATCATTTCAGGTAGCTGAATCTATCATGAGCCTAAACTGCAGAGCTAGATCCAGGTTTTTAGTCTAGGTCTGTCTTTACTCAAAAATGAAAATGCACTTACATGCTCATGCATGTAAATGTTTGGGGACACCTATTTTATGAAAGGATCTGCTGTTATTACACCATATGTCTCTCCATTTACAAGACACTATAATAAAAATTTCACTTATTTTTTCCTTCTATTTCTAAAATGTATGCCTAAAGAGTTTAATCATTTTACCTTAGACCACCAAACAAAGTTCCTTTGGTGGCACTATATTTAAAAAATCTGGTCGTCTTCCTCACCTGCAAACCATCACTGCAGAGACATTTGAGATAAGAGAAAAACTATTCTCCTCATTTGGGATTTTAGGCTTAAAAAGTCAGAGATTATCTGAAAATATTTAAGCCCCAATTAAATTTAGTAGTAGAATCTTCAAGCTATTAAATGAGCTTTAGTATGAGCTTCAGATGTTTTCAGGCACTATGAGGTTCTCCTTGAGCAGAAAATGCTAAAAGAAATATGGAGTTAATCCGACACTGTTTGGTTTATCCCCATTTTCCAGCATGACTGCTGGCAGATGTTGGCAGGAAGCAAACTATAGATCCGAGGTTAAAACCATTACAAGGAGAGAGCATTGCTATAGAAAAAAACATGACGATAGTAGCTAGAGTAAAGAGTTTTCCAACTTGTGATTTCTCCTTGCTCTTCTATATACTTCATATATCAGTTTGGGTTTTTTACCCTATTTCTTTTCTGGCAATCCAGATGACAGTGCTGATTATGAGGTTCAGGTCCCCAGAGGTGGGAGTGTTGCAGTGACAGCTGATGACCCAGCTTCAGCAACTGTTTCAGAACGGAAGTGAATCCCAGGAGGTTTTTTGTATAATAGCCCTCCCTCCTCCTGCAGACTGCCTCCCTCATCTTTTACAAGGACTGTCCAAAATGCCTTGTCTACCCATCTGCAAGGGGAAGTGGCATGGGCTGTGTAGGCAGCCTCACCTATAGTGACTCAAAAGTTAGGAACTTTAACAGAGAGGACATGGCTGAGAGGAATAAAACCCCAAATCCAAATAACTCAAAGCACACTTGACATCACAGGGGAGTAATTATGAAGGAAAAAGAATCAGAAATGAGCAAAAGGCAATATAAGCACAGTGGTTATTTCCTGTTCACTTACTTCTTAAGGTTTTCTTCTTCATGTGTAAATTGACCCCATCTGTTTTTTTCATTCAACCTCTGAAGGGAGAATATGGGCCACAGTTTAATAACAAAGTTCCCACAAGACTTGGCAATCCAGCATTATCTCAATACATGGTTCCAAGATGGAGGAGATGGAGGAACCACTCAAAACACCATAAGAGTACCACATGACAAGCAATCACCATTTACAGAGACCTGTAGGATAAGAGTGAACTGACAGCAGAACAGAGAATAAAACAAATATAATCCAAGATTAAACACTGAAGAAAGAGTGTACAGTCTGAAAACCAGTTCTAGCATGGCTGCAAGCAGCAACAGGACTATCCCACTGCTACTCGTGACATGAATTTTGATGGTAACCACGGAGCACTAGCAACATTGTGAGAAAGTCACAGACCGAGGATACTGTATTTTAGAAAAAGTCTCTCTAGATAATTCTTTTGAAATCTCTTCAGATTAAACATTATGGAAAATGAACAATGTAACAATCTTTCAGCAACTCTGCAACATAATGTTCTAAATGCTACCAGGTCTCCTCTAAGGAGTGCTATTGAAGCCACTTGAGTCCCTGCCTGACTGAGTTGGCTATACTCCTTCTTCTAACAAAGACAAGCATTTCTTCACAGGAATCCATCTTAAAATCTACTTTTACTTTAGCCAGTCAGCTTTGGGTACAATCTCTCAGAGTTAAAGACTGACAATATCACTTCTTAACAGCTATGTGCATACTGACTGAAATCTTCTGTGTGGACAAAATAATCCTTCTGTGTTATTTGCATTTTAGTGCTTTTAATACAGATTTTGAAGGTTGTGGCCTTGCTTTAGATGCAAGTGTTATTCACAACTTGTTTATATTTATATATTTATATATATTCCTTAAAATAAAAAAAGTTGTCATTCATATTTCTCCTACACACCTTGGGACTAATGTAACCAGCCCTCCACATTACCTTGGTGCTCCAATTTGGGGTTACAATCATAAAGCACAAAGTAATTTATTTTAGGATACTCTCTGAAAGGTACCCAGCTCTGAAAATGGGCTCAAAAAAAGGGATCTTTCATCACTAGGTTCATAATAGAAACATTTGAAAGAAAAGGAGGAATAAAATAGAAAACACATGCACAACACAGATGTTGTAGGAAAAATCTGTTTGTTGCTAACGCACTGGTGAAATTGGTCAAGACTATCACATCTGTTGTGAAGCACAGTTCTCACAAACACGGCCACAAGCAAAGGCAAGGATCAGGCAGACAGGAGGAAAGCTATAAGGCCTTTATCCCTTTATCCGTGCTGACCACTGTGGAATATACTCTCGTACTTCATGAGAGGCTGAGGTGCAAACACATATCCTCGTAGAGATCTGTGACCCTTCTTGACTGAGCGTGAGACACGGGGATGTGCTCAAAACAACTCGGCACCAGCTCCTTGGGAAAGCTGCTCCTATCTTAATGCATCCATCTGCTTCGGGACACAAGCACAAATCCCATTGCAGTTTTTTTTCTGAGAAAACAAGAGACCTCATAAAAAAATAGGACAGGAAAAAACCCCACAAATCAGATGCCTTTTCAGTAGATTCCAAAACCCCCCAGATATTAGAAAAACTTTAGTGAATGTAGATGGAAACTATATTTTTGGAAACACAAAATTCAAGCATGTGTAAATTGAGAACAGCCAAGCACTGTCCACCCTGCAGAAAAATGCCTCCAGAGCATTCGCTCTCAGCCCTGCAGTTAGAAACAAATAATTTTGCTATACAGGCAATCAAGTTCTAAGTAGAAATTCTTGCTTTTCAATTTTCATAGTAAAGTCAATGGTGAGTTCTACAAAACAAAAAAAACATAGTAGCTTGGTCCAGTGAGACTTGTATGTGACCACAGAATTTATAGAGATGAAATTATAATAATCTCAGGATACTTTCTGGGAGCAATTGTTGGATGCAGCTAGTTATAAAATAAATATAGAAAAATCAAGTCTGAGAAAGATTTTGATATATTGTATTTTCCATGGAAATGCATGTAATAACGTGGTACACTGAAATGGAAGAGTGGGAAAAATCCACAGTTGCCAAGGAGGAAGCAGCATGAACAAATAACTCATTTTCCTCTAAACTTCACTTATGAAAGAAAGTGCTCTAGGGATCCTCAGAGGTAAAAGCCACCACGTAACAACTCAATAAAAGAAAGGCAATGTTATATAGAGCAAATACCTATTAAGATTATTTACAAAACACTGTGAAACAATAAACTTTCCTTTGCTGTGCTCAGTTGCCATTTTCTTTTAAAACCTCATGACCTTCTCACTGTGCCCTTGAATTGTACCATTAGTTATACACAATATATTGTGAATTAAAATGAGCAATGATCATCCATGCCCAAACTTTATACACAGATTTTAAAAAACGCTGGCAAATGGGCTATTAGAAGTGGATGCACCGTATTGATTCCCCCTTAAAGCAATTTACAGTTAGACAGCACTATTCGCTCAGTAGCTTTAGAACAAAAATTGCTCGTATTTATCTTGTTGGCAAGGAGAAAACACATCAACACATTAGAGCTGAGATTTGTATCGTGCTAAAACAGTGCTAAAAGACAGTCCATTGTACCTAGCAAAGACCTGCACATATGCTAATGTGACAATACTTTAAAATACAAAGATTATCAAAAGAAAGAAATATTTTGCCATATGATTGCATTTCCAAGTATTTCCCTATATTCTTCATTCCTCAGTGAGCCTTCAAGACAAGTAATTACAGAAAACACTTTCACTGCAAGATGTCTGGAGGTTTAATAGTGCATTTAATCAAGACAAAAATATCTTTTTATATGATACTTTAGCTGATGGTCCCAAGAGGGAAAAGCACATATTAGAGGGAAAAACAACTACAGAGGCCAGGAGAGGAAGGAATAGGTATCTTGATGGACCAAACAGTGCATAAATCAAAAAAGGAAGTCAGTGTGACTAGTTCCTTACAATACTGTGGTTCAGGATAAGTTCCCTAACATGCCTTCTTCCCTCACAGGCCTCCTCTTAGACATCTTTTTCCAGGTCCATTGTTGGAATTATTAGAAAAATGCAAGAGTATTGCATTTTGCTTAAGTCAGTGAGAAAACCACAGAGTCCGCACTGCGCTGGTCAGTGTTTTATAACAGATACACAGAGGTTCTCATCGGCACATCTAATCAAGTCACACTTAATGGCTTCAAAATCTGCCCACCCTCACCTGACATGACTTTGGGTACACACCTTTCCACTTTTACAAACAGCCTTCCTTAAAAACCCTGAGACTAGCTGAGTTGGTTAGAGCATGGTGCTACTAACACCAAGGATGTGGATTTGATCCCTGTGTGGGCCATTTGCTGAAGAGTTGAACTTGATGATCCTTATGACTGCTTCCAACTCAGAATTTTCTGTGATTCTGTGAAAAACACGCTTCCCAGAAAGTCAAATAGTGATCAAAATAAGTCATCACGGACAAAAGACAGACTGAGGGAAAGGCTTACTTTTGCTGCTTTGGAGTAAGATTAAACATGATAATCACTATCCCTACTGACTGCTCATGTCCTTTAACTCAGCTAAGGACTGAACCACAAGGTTAAAAACAAGAAGGGATGCCACTGATGACATCATAACATTATGTAGGATGACTTGAGACTGTTCCTTCTGTATCACCAACCACTGCTCCATGCCCAAGCACCTAACATTAAGAGTCGAGCTACATTTGTTCCACCACAACACTATGTCACAACACGATGACACCCTGATCTTGACCTGCATTCCTCTGCTGATCTGGTTTGGAAACCTCTTATTTGTGAGTGAATGTCATCTTTCTCTCATACTTGTTACCATCAGGAGAATATTTCCAACTCAGGTAAACAATTTTCTCATTCTGATAAATTCTGAGGTGGATCCATGCAACAGATGTACTGATTCAGGGGTAGAACTGTGAAAAACCAACCTCATGTCTGTCTGTAAGGAAGGAGAGCTTTAAGACTAGAGGATACCAATGCCTCCACATATTCCTGCAGTAATAAATTAGTCCTTATTCACTTAACACTAATTATTTTGTTCTTGATGAACTTAGCAGATACCATCAGTGTTGAAATGTCTAGAACAAGTTCAAGAGTTGGTGTCCTTGTAATTAACTGATCAGCCAAAGTATGAACTGAAAGCTCTTGATAACCACAGACCATTGTCCTTTTTTGGCAGTTTATGGGAATGCATTCTAGAGAAACAAGGACTTATCTCCAAAGAGCCTAGGGAGATGAGGGAAAGCATGGAAATCCTACAGCCCCAAAACACTGGCAAAAATAGTGAGGCCTTCTCCAAGGGGTGTTTATCTGACATTTGCCATTTTGGAGGGCACAGTAGGCACGTCAGGCAGGCCTCCTGTGCCAAAGCAAGGGAAAGCATCTGTGACCTCTGAGAAGAGTAATTTTTGTCACATGGAGATCATGCACATACAGGAACACTTCCAGCAAACAAACGTAACTGGCATGTACTGGAGATTGGAATCAGGACACAGAACAAAAACAAAAACTCTGCAGCTGTCTCGATGTCATGTGTTTGGATTGCACAAGTCATCGATAGCATTCTTCTACTGGCGTTCTACAAAACGTCTACAAAACAGCCTTTTCTGTCATGGATGGCTGAATGTGACTGCCCCCCACCTCTTATCAAGGGCCATCATGCCTCCAGACACACCCGAGCCTGAATGCTCCACGCACTCCTTGTTCTGGCTTTTGGGTGCCCATAAGTACGTATGTGAACAGGTAAAACACACCACTGCACCGCACACCTTGTCCAGCAGATCAGATTTTACTCCCATATTCACCACATAAACATGTCATCAGTTACATATAAATGCCATGACTATAGGATAGGCAAGGCGTTTGTGTGCTTTGACTGCTTAAAGGAAAAAAAGGAAGCTTTTGGAACAGGCACCAAGCAGAGACATACAAAAACTGTGTAACATTCATCTGAAAAACAAAACAGAGCTTCAAATCTCACTTTAGGCTTTTTACTGGCTTCTGGAGCCATATTAGTTACATCTTTATCAAATGCTCTAAGAAAAAAGTTGCCACAGAGATAAAGAGTATGTCACAGATGTCTTTTTCCCTTAAAGTAAATACTCATTAATATACTGGAGATGGCTGATTTACAAAGGCCTGATCCCAAAAGTCACACCCGTGCACTGACTTGCTTTCTTCAAATCAGTGTGAGATGAAGTTATTCAAAGCCTCTCCAAAAAAACCTTAAGAAACAGCTGTATTTTGCACTTTTAACTGTTCTTTAAGAATTTACAGGCAGGACAGTGTTAGTAAATAACCAGATAATACTTCCACGACATGCTCCATTTCTATCTTATTGAAAGGGAAGCCAATTTTATGACTAAAGCTCAGTTTTCCATGATTACAGCTTTAGCACAGATGCTTTGGTGCTGCTAAAATCCACAGTAACTGCATCCTTAGCTATTACTGCCATTAACTGAATGGATCTCTGGCTTGCCAAATCTGTACAGGCAAAACTCAGGGTCTCCTTCCAATTCAGATAAGTTCCTAGACGTCAAACAGGACATTCTCTCTGAATCAGCACTTCTGGTTCTTCAAGGCATTTACTGAATTCTGCAAACTAGACAGTGGCAATTTGCTCAGCTCCTCTGAGAGATTAATGCTCATTCAAAAACGAGCAGAGACGTGAAGTGAACAAGTGGCATAAGAGCCCTCCTGGAGATATTTGTTTTTTTAGTGGGGAGAAGGTGGAGATTTTCATCTGAGAGGCTTTAGCTTAAAAAGGCATCATGATCATCTTAAAAATGGTTTCCTGGAGCTCCAGCCAGTGCATGCTAAAAGGCAAAGAGCACAGAAACAACAGCAGTGTCTTCTTCCCCTCGGAATACAACTGCCAAGAGGAAAACTGAAACTGGTTCCTGGGAATAACAGTAACTTGACGGAGCTGCTTTACAAAACCATTTATGGCAGCTATGAGAAGCATCTAGGGGTCAGAAGGCTGCACTAGCCAGCACCAGCAAATCAGCAGGAATCACATTCACCCAGCTGAAGAACTGCAGATTAATAGCCTCAAAGCCACTCAGCAGTGTCCTGGTTTGCTGTAAAACATCTTAAAATGGACAAATTGTTTCAAAGGCTCCACAGATCAGCAGAATGAGAAAAGCACAATCCTATAAACCATACAGATACCAGACTGGTGGTGGATAACTTCACAAGAGAATTCACATGTTTGGACTCAGCTTCATTTTTAAAACCCAAAATCTTGTTCAAAACAAGGATTTTTGTAAGGATTGTTGTACTGGATAATGGTCTGGGATGGACAACTAGCCCAACAGCTTTTCTTGGAATTTGCTAAAAGGGTGAAAGGAAATCCTCTGAAATTTGCCATCAAGTTCTACCATTCCTCAAAATTTTTGCTTTGATCATCCGTTTCCTGCTGTCAAGTCACCCTGTTGTATACTAGTCTGATGCCCACTATATCACTTAAGAGAAGGAAACTGCCTGTGTTTGAATAAACTATCATGCTAAAACTGGGTTGGCAACTACTCAGTGAGAAGAACAGGCCACGCCAATTTTCTTCAGTACTGGCTTCATGTCCAAGGATGCATCTGTTTCTTTTCTCCTTCAAAGCCTATACCATTTAAATCCCTATTTTAACCTGTGCAGAATTCAAGTAAATCAAGCTCAGTGTGTCTCAGGACTGTAAAAGCCTTCTGGTCATTTGAACCATAACTCTCTCCACCTTGTCCCTGCTCCAGTAGTATCATCAACAAAGGAAAGCAACCAGGACAGCAGGGAAGAACTAAAAATACCTTTCATTACATTTTTTATCATTCCATCAACCTGCCACTGAAATAAATTCTGAAACAAGAGGATGCAGTTGTATTTAAGGGCACTTGATAGATATTTCATCTACGGATTTCCCCTGCTCGCTCTCTGAACCCATGTAAACACTGTGGTAAGGAGTTCAAGGGTTTTAAAAAATTCTAAGTAAAACTTGACACAGCTGTCAAATGAGACATAGGATACAAAGCGCTGTTGCAGTACATGGTATTTATGTGGTATTTATGAAAAAATGTAAATACCACATAATACTATTCTATTAATAAAATTCTATTTTATTAATATAGAATACATTGTTATTAATGTTATCATTTGCATGAAAAATACATAGATAAAAGATGCTATTCATTCTAACAAAAGCTAGGGAGCTCTCAGTAGTCACAATATAGTATTGGAGTTGAACTCTTTTATGAAAAAGCAAACATAGGAAAGCTAAAGGCATTGGTGGATGCTTTGAAAAGGGAATGGACGGGCCCATCTCTCTACCCCTTTGGCAGGAAGAAACTCATTAGTGACAAAGGGCCATGCCTCGAGTGGTTAAATGTCCTGCAAACATTCAGGCTCCAGCTCACTTGCAGTGGGATTCCTTGCATGCTTAAAGCAAAGGCGCTGTGCAAATGTTTGAAGAATGCCCCTTTGCTAACTGTAAGAGCACCGGATATTTGTTATTGCCTTGGACAACCTGGGAACTCTCAAAGAGATGCTACATTCCTATTCACAGAGGTATTCAGCAGAACTTGGATCCCACAGCAAGGTAGACAGGTTCAAAAGAAGAAGATCAAGGGAACAGACCTGTTAATGAAATGCTAGAATTCACGTCTTTTGCTCTTCCACTTCAGAGCCTGTCACCCGAGCCTCCTTCAGCCTCAAAAGCCTCTGACAATACAAAGTTCTGTTTTGGAAACTCAGAACACTGGAAAAGTATACAGTTTCCAAATACTGTCTTTAAAAATATTCTGTAGTTTTTCTTCCTCTAGTCATAATGACAGAGCAAAGAAGAAAATAAATTTAAAAGGGATTGTTTGGGGCTTTTCTAAGTACATTCCCTTTTTTAGGATTAGAAGATAATGAGTTCTGCTTTGTAGCAGAGCAATTACAGAAATACTTCTATTTACCTAGTATCTTTTATCCTGAGAGATCCAAGGGGTATTTATGAACCATAAGCCAGAATTTTTAGCTCAGGAATGTGTGTAACTGCAAACAAACACTTTCTGGGCTTGCTCAATTCAAACATTTGCACGTAAGAGCATCCAGCTACGTGTCCCATTTAATCTCCTTTTAAACAAACAACAAGAAAACATCCTATTTGCAAAACTGGTTTGTAGAAAAAAGAATCATGTGTATTTGGGAAAATACTGAAAAAGTTACACTATCAAAAAACACACTCTGGTAAAATTAAAAATTCAAGTGTTGTCCTGTTTCAGATTCCATAATAACTATATTTAATTACACCTGTGCATACCAATTTACCTTCTCTGAAATAGTTTTATTGCCACAGTACAAGAGTATCTCCCAGGCAACTCACCTGGGGGAGTGGTGACAACTGCTGTTTAATCAGTACAGTAATTAACTGAAGTTCTGCTTAATGGCTGAACATTCAACCCATGGCATGGACTGGAGTGATGTTTAACTCCAGGGATGCAGCAAAGGCAAAAGTTTAAATCACAATCTTGTTTCAGAAGAAAGTCTGATGAAGGTTAAATAAAATAGAAAGATTAAATAAAAGAAGTATCAGATACCAACAAAATTTCAGTAAAGCTCATTTTCAGGATTTTTTTTTTTTTTGATAAGTCTGGTCCTCTCGGCCAAATACAGTAACACAATTTCCAAAATGAACTTCCTAAGGGAGGGCTGAGGGTGGGAGGGAGAAGGAATCTTCCTCCCACTGCAAAACTGTTTTACATCCGATGGCTGAAAGAGCTTTCTGCAGCCACACTGCTCCAGAGAGCTTGGGGCACAACAGGAAAAACCTTCCAAATGCTTCCAGATGCACTGTGAATAACTAAAGCGAAAAACCCACCAAGCCTTCTACCCGATTCCTGAGCAACTGAGTCTCCCGGAGAGGTCAAGAACTGGCTGTGGGCTGGGGAATGCAGTTCTCCAACCCTTCTGGGAAGTATTGGGGTTTCTTATCCAAGCTGTGAATCACAATATAACTGTTGCTGATGAGGTGGGGAAGGGCAATACCGCTCTGAAAGCCTTATGGCCCCTGTTAAACTCTGCAAAAGAAAGGCAGAGAGCCAACCAAGCATTCAACATCCGGCAGTGGACATGGATTTGATTGAAATTCTGATTTGGGGCTTGATAGCTTTGCCAGGGACCCAAATCGGGCCTTTTGAGCATGATGAGAATCCAAGCTGTACTGCATCATTCTTACATTTTCTTGAATAACGCTTGAATAATTGCTGTCCTACAATTAGAAGTGAAATCAGACCCTCTTTCTTAACATAGAATACATCGTTATTAATATTATCATTTGCATGAAAAATACCTGGATAAAGGATGCTATTCATTCTAACAAAAGCTAGGGAGCTCTTAGTAGTCACAATATGGTATTGGAGTTGAACTCTCAAGTGAACTGTTTTTATCTATTCTGTGATATCGGGTGTTATCTGATTTTTTGAATATGAATCACTGCAACAAAGTAATGCTAAACCTCTGCTATTCAGAGGACAGGGTAGAAGATACAATTCAATTTACTTTAAGTGGACGTGATTCATTAATTTTTAGAAGCATATGAATAGCTCTCCATGTTTTGTCTGTGCCATATATAAAATTCATTAACTTTACCACCTTTCTTTCGTGTAAGTGATTTTTCAAGCCTTCCTCCTGAATGAAAAGTGAGGATCAAACCAATTTGTATCCTCTGAAAACAAATGCACTCAAGTCCAAAACAGATGTTAAAGTGCCTACTGCATGTAAAAGGCATGCAAGGCATAAATATGTTAGGGGGGAAAAAAAAGTTGGTGCATTAGTAATGGGTCTGTAGCATTTCTTCTCTTTTCTTTCCAGTCAAAAATACCTTGTGAAAACACTGTGCTGCTAAAAACATCTGATTATGTGGTCTCAGCTGTCTTAGGGCCATGTTCAAAACAACAGAAGCAGCCTTCCCAAGTGCCATGGAATAAATACAAGAGTATATGGGTTTTAATCAGTGGGGCTGCTTAATGCAAAGCTTCACACACACACACACACTGCTCTTCTACTACACCACCACCCACATATTGCGCTCTTCAGAAATATGTGCTCACCATTAAACAGACAGCTTTCCGCTTTCCTAATCTGCTTTGACTTTTCAGAGTGATCTGGCCACACATGAAGTCACTCTGACCCATCGGTTTACATTCAGACCTTCGCTTACACCTCTTCCAAAGAGGACAGTGCTTTCAGGATGCAACCACACATAATTGTAATATAAATACAGGGGCAGGAGAGCCCAGGGGCTCCTTCTGGAGAGAGACTCTTCTCTGTGGAGGCTGTGGATATTGCCCTTTACCACTTTGTCCTTATGACACCAGATCATCCAAAGGGAACGCTGGGTCCCACCTCTGCTGTTCCTACAGGCGATCCCGGAGCTGAAACCTTGGTGGCTAGGGCTGCTGCTGCAGAAAACTGTCTCAACTTGAAGCTCTTCAGAGAGGGCAGGGAGTAGTTACACCAATCAAGGAGTTCAAGGCAGAGGAGGGGGAACATGTTCCAGCTTTCAGTATAAACACCAGGAGCTCTGCTCAGCCAAGCTGAAGTTTTTTGGTCTCCTTTGCAAAGCTCACAGAGGTGTTCCACATGGCGGAACAGAACAACAGGGTTGTTTAGCACCCCGGGCAAAGAGCAAATGTTTATTAACTGAGAGAAAATATTCCTGCTCAGACATGGCCTGGCACGCACAGCTCTGATGAAAAGTCTCTCCAGCCATCTACATTAATCAGACTGAGCTCTTCCTTAAGACTAAAAGAAGCGTCTGCTCTACACTTTCATCAGAGCTTTTACTCTCTTTTTCCCTTTTTTTTTTTAATAATATAAAAGTTTTTCCATTTTAGTTTTAATTAATCTATCATTTCTACCTGTAGTCATTTGCTGGGTACATAATGGATTCAATATAAAAAAGGTCTGTTCAAACATCTTAAAATTTCATACTTAGACTTCCATCCCTTCTTCCATCTCTCAAGAGATTTGAAAATACACTAATTTATTTTAAAGGCTTCAAGAAAACATGTATGTGAAACAAATCTGAGATGAGTTTAACATCCCAAAGCTTTAGCAATGTGCAGGTAAAGTAGAATGGATGTTAGGTGTCTGTGTGCAAAAGGAGCAGAGATTTCAGGAGCAGAACGCGTTGCAGAAACATTTCATTTTAAAACTAAGTACAGAAAGTGTTAAAAACGTCTCCTGAAGTGAACAGTCAAAGTTGCATTCTCCATTGGTACCAGGGCCACAGCACATATACAATTTCGCAGTGAAAATAATCTAAATTTCTTTCCCAAGCAATATCCCTTATTTGTACTTCCTCTCTCCAGTACGGGATTGCAATGTCCCTCCCACATGGGCTAAGTGCAACCACTGAATTTGGATGAGTAATGACCAGCTGGGCTGAAATGTCTCCAGTAAAATGTTCCTCCGCCACAAAGTATGAAACCTTTTTTGTTTTCTGGCTTTTAGTTCAGACTACAAAGTCTACAGATTCAAGAAAGCACCCTATGTCTAAGCCAAAGGTTTGATCTACAGAAAGTTCATGCTTGCTTGGTAACGCAAACAGAGGACACTATCACCTGGAAGGGACTAAATCACAGAAACACGGTGACATGAACAAACAACACACCTTAAAAAAAAAACCCAGGTGAAATTACAAAATTACCTGTATAAAAAAGGAATCAGTATTCCTCTCAGTAATACTCTAGGTCCTACTTGCATATAATGATCTTGCCAGGTAGCAAGTTACCCATCAGATCTGCCACCTCAGCACAAGAGGACAGATGTTTCTACCACAACGTGCAGGTTTTCCTGAGAAAAGTAGGAAAAGCCAGTAACTATCCCAGGCAGCTTAAAGTCTCTGTCCTGACTTCGTCGTCTCCCATTCATAAAAGATAAGGTTACAGCAATTTTCTTCACAAGTAGTCTTAAAGGGACTCTGTGACCCCAGGGCAGACATTCTGAAAAACCTAAAGATAACTCCTGGATAGAGAAGCAGTGCTACTATGAGATACGTCTAACAGAACCCATATTCCACACCAACTGCTCATGGGACAGCGTTTTAAAATCCAAACACCAAAGAGACCCTCCTCTCCAAAACACCTTGCTCTCCCACGTAATGAGGGATGAGACAACACAGGTAGAACATGCATCTTTCCTCCCCCTGCAGTGCACCTCTTGAGTGTCTTCCACAAAATGGATTCCATGGACGCAGTGTTGGCCATGGGTATTTAACTGCATGCAGGCAAGCACCAATCTGAAATGTGGGAAGGGACCCAGAAATCTTTCCCCAAAGACAAATGCATGGAATTCAACCATGTTATCAATAAGAACTTGGAGACTTCCCAATAACAGGTTAGGACAGCCTTGACATATCTGATGCTTCAGCAAGAGCCCTGTGGGAATGACTCACATCAGCTTGTGCAGCTGGCAAGCATGCAGCTTCTACACAGAAGATCAGGAGAGTCCCAAGAACTCAGAGGGACAGTGAGGAATGATTAACAGCTTCAAAATCAGAGCAGTTTTCCCTTTTACAAGGGTGGGAGAGAAGACCTGTAAAGGCCAAGTAGCCAAAACACATTTGCAAGTGTCCTGTAGCTCTCCAGCTGTAACCTTCTGCCTCTCTCCTGGAAGAAGTGAAATACCTTTAATCCTATACTTATGGGATGCATGGAATCCTACATGCATTATAAACTGCTAGGACACCAGTGCATCAGTGAGACTAGCAAATGACTTTTCTACCAAACGAAGGCTGCAAACATGAATCCACTGCAAACATGAGTCATATGATGACAGGATCAAGAAATTCCTCCATGCTGCCACTCCCCAGAAATTTATATAAAAGCGGGATCTCTACAACATCACTTGCCCAATCTCAGTTCAGCTCTACATGTTCTACAACCTATAGAATAATTTCTGGTACTAAACTGCTATGGCAGGGCGTTTTGTACCACTGCATGTTTGTATCACTGCAAGCCTGAAAGTTGATTAATCAACCTTTCTAATTGGCCTTAGGGAAACAATTGTTCTCTCTCATTATTTATTGATTTTTAAATTTTTTCATTATAATTTTTTTTACACATTATTTATTTATTTATTTATTTTTATATTTATTGATTTTTAAATTTTTTTACATTTCATTACAGCCAAGACCTAGATTTTGAACCCCGTCCCTAACCAAAACGACATACCTTCTCTTTTGGAAGGTGAAAAGTAAAGATACCTTTCAGCTGAAATGCAGTAAGATCAACCTTCACATTAGTGACTCCTCCCTCAGTTCTGCACTCTGTTTGCACAGCAGGATCAAATCAGGCTAACAGGCTGCACTAGGGTCGCTACCAACCTTATCTTCTGTTAGTAATCCCACATATCTTTAAGAGGCAGGAACAACTTTGGAGAGTGTAATTGTGAACAGCCCATGAGCTTAAGTGAGTGAGCTCTGGCATGGGTCTTTCAATTCATTGCACTTCCACCTGTGAGGTACAGAAAAACACCTCTTTTTCTCAACTCCATGGAATTCTAAGTGAATTTCAACAGAGATGCAACTGCACAAGAAGTATCTGCTTTCCCCTCAGTGAGTGGTCGGGCTGCAAATAAACATCTCATATGCTGCTCCCACTTATTTAATCTAGCAGGTCTCATTATGTTTTCAAGAAAAAATAATATGACTGAATTAAAAAAAAAAAAAAAGTAAAGGCTGTGATTTTTTTCCCCCTCACACAAATATGTATGAAGTCCTTGGATGTTCCCATAATTTTCTGGCCTTGTCTTTAAAGACATTAATATGCTTAAATACCCGGGAATTAGGTTTCAATTACCAGAATCCCCCAGAGGTGTTTTTACTTTTTCTTCTTCATTATGCAAAGAACATGAAGAAAGATCAGATTTTTTATGAGCCCACCCACAAAGGCATCAAATACGCTGACTCTTAATAACAAATTTGGAAAGGAGAATCTAGTCTTGGTGAATGTATTTTAATGTTTAAAAAAAAATTAAAAAGAAAACCATGAAAGAGGTCCTTTCACTCTGCCAGAACAACCCCAGGACAGGAATGAAAATAACGTGACTTCCCAGTATCCCCAAAACATCACTTCATTTAATTTCATCACCTACAAGGGTGCAGGGCAGGTCTAACTATTGCTGCTGCCCTCTTTCTTGACAAAATTTTGTGTAAAAAAGAGATTTGGCAGCTTCACTTTCATCCTGTTCTCCAGGCAGAAACAGCACCAGCCATCACTCCCTACACCTCCCTGCTGTTGAAAACACTGAGCTGGTTACCAGAACAGTAATGCAAAAATCAACAGGTGTAGACCCATAAGAGGCAGTTAATGCAATTATTAATAAATACAGCCATTTAGTGAAACCATCCACTTACTTTGTTTACGCTCTAGAAATTTTAGGCCTCCTCGGAAATTATCTTTCATCCTCTGGGAATGGAGTCTCATGGTTGGCTTCAAAGATGCTGGCACAAAGCGCAGACCTTCTGTTTAATTGCCCTCTTTTGAAGCGGAATATTAAGTCAGGTTAGACTGAATATGAAAGGGAGATGCCATACTGAAGTTGATGAGAATGAAGGACAGTGGTACAAAGCGTATCTCCCTTTCTCCTCAGCTCTAATGATTTTAAGAGAAGCATACTTTCCCATCCAGACTCTGCAAATGCTCCAGCAAGAAAGGAAAAAAAAATTGTTTTGAATGGAAAAAGCACTGTCCTTCCCTTGTAAAGTAATTTGTATTTAATTTTATTTTTTAACATACAACAATATCCAGAGACTGTGTATCTAAAGCTGTCCGTCTCAGAAGTACTGGTGCTGGAATAGCTCCACTTGTCAGGAAATACCTGATACCAAGTTAGACTAAGGCTGCCTGATAAAAACCCCATTGGTAATGTTTTTAAAGAATCAGGGTTTCTACGCAGCAGATGTGTGAAAATAAGAATAGACATATATTTCCATGGATACATGTAAGTAAATACATACAGAAGTGCACCACCAACCACACCTCTGTGGACACTAGGGGTTGGTTTGCCCCCAGGACTTAGGACTCTTCCAGCATGTTACAATTTAGTATTTGCATTTGTCAAAAAGAAACTGCCAAAGTGAATAGCTTGAACTGTTTTCATTTGCTGATACAAATTGTTATGCAAACAAAAGAGAACAACTACTCAGAACCTAGAAGTGCTTTACTTTTGACAAGGAAAACTTTACAGGGGGAAGAAAAATGGTCTCCTCCTTTTCCCGCATGAGCGAAGTTTTCTACTCTTTTTAGTGGAATTCAGGGCACTGCTTACTCAAAGCTCCCAAAATTTAAATGAAACCACTGCATTGGCTTTATCCAGTTAAGTTAGCGATCAAAGATGCTACAAGCAATAAACTAAGAGTGCAAGGAGGTGACTTCCTTAGTCATCCCTGTTGAGTGTCCTGAAACTCCTCTTTAAAGACATTGCTGCTAGATTTTTATTTAGTATTTAGTATTTTATTTAGTATTTAGAATATTGAAGTAATTCTTTTCCTTTCCTTTGTAAAGTCTTCACGTCAAGTTAGTTATAACAGGCTGGGATCTGATGAGGCGAGGGGGCAAAACCCTGTCCTTTACTTTTGGCTCTGGGAAGAGCATGTCATTCCCATGCAGGAGATAAACTGTTGTCCTAAAACAAATGTGCAGCCTGGGTTTAGATGGTTGATAATGAGTCATTGCACGTAACATGCAGCACAGCACAGAGACCGTGTGCATCCAAACCACTGTGTGTATGTAAGACAAACGCTTTCTTGGGCAAATACAGAATTGCACGCTCTTCCCTGCCATGGCAGACAGGGAATTCTCCAGGCAGGTGTAGATCCATGCTGTACTGTAAATTATGGCCTGCTATAAATGAAAAATGCTGATCTGGGGATTGTTCACTTTGTTATAATTTTCCAAGAGTAATATCCTGCAGGGAACAGCCAAGTTAATACAATGTTTCCACTCAAAAATTGGCAGTGCGAGCACAGCCGATGGGGTGATTTAATGAGAGTTTGCCTGCTGATAAAATGTTATTGCAGAACGTGCAGGCTAAGGAGAGCCTCATATTTTCCATCCCGGATGAAATGTTAGCCTAGCAAAACCCAGTAACTAGCAATAGCTCTCTGGACTTGTAATGCAATGTATAGTTTTACTCTGTTTTAGACATGTTCTGTAATTCATAAGATCTTTCGGCCATCAGAAGCGTACAGATGCTCTTTTGTCTGGTTTATTCTCAAAGGGAGAGGCTTGGGATCTGCCATGGATACGACACACCCGTTATTTTCACACTTGGCTCTGATGTGCCGCACAAGGTTCATCTGCTCCATCTGAACCTGAGTGTAACTTACAGAGCTAATCACCTCCAACACAAGTATTTGTTCATCGTTCCTGAACCTACTCAGTATTTTCTCCAAACTTCCTAATTTTGGCACAGGGAGTGAATAATTTGCAGTGAAATGTGAGACTACAGTAATGTACAAAAAACAAAATCTGGGATTGAGCAACTGAACTGAAAAAAATCCAAAGTGTCAAAAAGCCCCCGCTGCTCTGTTGTGAGCATGGCACGGAGGTAACAGATGTGTGCAGCCCTGAAACCATCCTCTCTGCTTCTCCCCCTACCCTATGCCTACAGCGCTCAGCACTCCTTTTGCATCCATCAGCTTACATAAAGCTCACAAGCTGCTGAAGTCTGAAACTCATGGAAACATAACACGGGAAAAACTCCATTTCACGCTACATCTCCGTGATCAGCATCATGCACAGATGAAGTTTCAACTTCTGCATCCATTGCCAGATGACAGATCAGTGTGTGAACACCGAGGGCTCGAAGGAAGAAGCCAAGTACCACAAGAGCCCCTTGGGCTGGGCGCGGGAGGTTGCACAAACACACACCAACAAATGTTACAGGTCTCCCCCAGGGAACTTGGGGGAGAGCTGAACATGATGCAAATTGTATGGAGTAAGTTTTGCCCTAATTTGTACAATATCATTTTGCAGCATAACTGTTTTGCATCCAGCATTGTGCAGAGGAGGAAAGAAACCCCCAAACACTGCCTTGAGATCCCAGGCCAAGTGCTTGCTAGAAGCTACTAACAAACATGTGCGTGTGTGTCAGCATGTGCGTGTAACTCCACAGCTCTTTTCTCCACCCCCGTATACAGCGCGGGGAACTGCTAATGCTTAAATAGTGGGGAAGGTCAAAGATTTATTGTGGGAAAGCCAACAGTAATTTTGCTGCCTCTCTAGAATACTGCAAACAGCCAAATTGCACAGCTTAAGCAGAAAAATGAAAGTTACACTTTAATTTCAGACTTTAAAGAAACTGTAGGTTTACTGGTCATAGAATCCACCACCCGAGGGTACAGACCCACTGCAAATTTCCATAAACTGAGGGCAGCAAGTTATTCCTTCATAAGCAGAGCTCCTTCTACATAACATGACAACAAACTTTCCAAAGGTAGAACTGGAATGTCAGAAACCTCCTTGCTTACAGGCCTGCCAAAAGCCCAAAATCCCTGCCTTTCGCAAGGACTTCTCCAACTTTCCCTGTGCTCCTCCACAAGAAGAGGCATGCAAACACTTTGGCAAGAGGCAGAAAGATCTCATGGAAACACTGTGGAAAGCATTGTGCTCGATCTGGAAGCAGGATTTCCTTTAACACCGTGAAGGATGAACCAAGAGAGGTTTACTCTCTCCCCAAGTGCCCATTTGCTTCTGGTTACACACACAGAGCTTTGGGGAACACCATGTGTGGCAACCGTGAAGTGTCCCAAAGAGCAGACACAAACAAAGCCTTCAATCTCTGGGCTGCGGAGTGGCATTTTGAAAGATGTTATCTGACCCCCCAGGCTGGTCCCAGGCTCAGTCTTCGCTTTTGGGAATACATTTTTCCATGGAAGAAAGCTGCTAGCAGGAAAGACCCTCTGTGCTCAGAAGTGGCTGCATATTGCAACACCCTCGTTTGGCAGAGAAGGCTGCAGTGTCCCTGCAGCTGTCCTGGGTAGCAGCCAGAGGCTCTCGCTGAAGGTGCTTCATCCCGTATCCAAGTCTTTTATGAGTCCCAGGCTTGCACAAGAGGACTGATGCCAAGTTCAGTATGTTCTTGGTTTTACCAGCTGCCTTTTTAAATTAAATTAATCCAAATCATAATGGGATGGGAAAATATGAATAACAAGGTGCAAAAGCTTCACTTGATTTTGTTCAGGTTCCTCAATGTTTAGCTGGGGATTTTCACTCCTCAGCCCAAGGCTTCGGTCAGTGCCAGGGGGTGTGATGTAGACGTCTCTCTGGTAGGAGAAGTAGGCTAAAAGCATTAAAGTGCCAATCTCATGTTAACGAGCATGGAGCATCTAGCCTGTCCTATGTTAAACTAATGCTAAGTGACATAAGAAGTGAGCATCTCTATGTACTTCATCCCAAAGCTTCCAGCAATTTGTTCCATTACCATACCTCAAACCATTTATTTTTTCAATCAGTTTCATTTTAGACTTCTGTGCACTACTTTTTCATTCATTGCAGGTACTCAGAGACCAGGTACTTGCAATTTTTGCTCTCTCCACCCTTAAGCACACTATGGAAAAACATGGGGCAACACTCAGTGTCAGGGCCTCCCCAGCTTTACTTCTCAGACCTCAACACAAGTAGACCTCCTGGTGACTTGGGCTCACCAATGAGTATTTTCTTTGCTTTGTAGAGCCCCAGGCCTGAGGGATCTTCTCTTGCATCATATAAATTTCTCATCCAACTGGCAACTTCTTGCCATGATGATCGCAAAAGCAGATTAACAAGCGTTCACCAAATTTGAGAAGAAATCCTGAGGATGCTACATGAACCAGGTTTGGATGGCACATGCCCTGTCCAAACAGCTCGATCTTAACCAGTGTGGGTAATGGAGTGAATAAACCAGGCCAGTAGCTGAAACGTTTCCTAAAAATCACTGAAAAGAAAAAAAAATTAAATTGCTGGCCTCACACAGTACCATCAATACATGACAGAAAGCAAGCACTTGGTTTCAAAGGGGTCATTAAGCCTTAAACTATCCACTTAACACGAGCGCCAGTAGCAATATTGGTCAAGTCAATGTTTGTGCATGATTACACTTCAAATTTAAATGTGAAGCTGTTGTACACAACAGGATCTGTGGAGACTTGTTTCTCTTTCTAATGGATTTAAATTGCCAATAAAATGGGGCCCAGGACAAAGATACAAAACAAGCTTGAAGAACAAACATGCATTTTCAAAACGCCATGAAGTTATTGAGGGCATTTTGTGTTGCCTGTCCAATGCACATAATTTAAAAGAAAATATTCAATTAAAAATAAATAAAAATTATGGGGAAGGAGCACCTTTTGAATCAGATCATAGAATGGACAGCCATCACACGGTGCTCTCCTCTACTCTTCTCAGCTATAAGATGCTTTCCTTCCTATGAAGCTTTGACCAGAGGTGCATTTCAGCCCTGAGAGTGCTCAGCCAACCGAAAACTTCTGATGAGGGCAATAGGCGAGTGGCTGGGCAAAGGAATACACCCATCCCAACTAAGGAGAAAATAAAGCAAACACAACATGACCAAGACTGGCATCAGGTTCCTTGGCCAAGAAGAAGTGTCCATCTCTCTTCTTCATGGTTCAGTCTGGCCAGTTGCAAGCATCCTTGTGATACAGTAGTTAAGTGCAGAAGTTGTGCAGCACCTTTTTCAGGCTTCCCAGATATTACAGGGCTAGTTTTAGCTTCTAAAGGCCTTTTGTCTTCAGAAATTATGTAAAATCTGCAAGGCAGCTACTGTCCCGAGATTTTGCCAATGGACCAAACCCTCTTTCAATGGAAATAAGTTATGCACTCCTTAGGCCTCTACGGTATCAAACTCTTTAAAAAACAAAAGTAAGAATGGAGTTGTAAATATCCCACCTGTTATCCTGGCATGCTGCAGAAAGTAGTGTCACTAAAAAAACACCCAAAACCCAGCCAAGAAACAACAACAAAAAGCAAACGCCCAAACCAGAATTCACTATGCCATGTAGGTGCCTCATAAATACCCTCTTTAAGTCCTTACCCGCAGTTGAATTTGGATTGCAGCAAAAAACCTCATTTGTATTCAGCCAAAGATTGCTGCTAATGCTGCAGAAAAACATAGTGCAGATTAATTCTCAATATTAATGAGAGCTGAATATCCTAAAGCTGTGAACTAATAAATAAGCAGTCATGGCCAATGACAGTTTGCAGACAACATATAGTTTGAAGTTTTAAAAGTTTTTGTTTGGTTTCTTTTCCCATTTTGTTTTCTATTGGTCCACAACTTGCAAACCCTGATGGACTTTGCAAGAAAACGCCATGGACAGATAAATTAATGGGACCTTAAGGAAGCAGTTATACAGTCCTCACCTAGAGATGTTTTAACAGGGTGAATCATGCCTAACCCAAACACAACCTCCCAGCTTATCAAGGAGGCTTAAACCCCTGCAGATGCCAGGCCGGGGCCAAAGAGCAAAGGCGCAGAGCTGGGCCGGCATGCCAAGGCTGTGAGCGGTGCCAGGAGCCATGGGGCAGGCAGAGCCTTCCTCCCAGCATGCCTGGACAGTGGCTCCCACATGGGCATCGCCCACCCGGCGGCAGTCCCAGTGCAGCGTTTGGCACTTGAGGGTGCCCACATACTCCTTAGAAAGTCAGAGGCAATTAATAATGGGTACACTTCCCCAAACCAGTGGATTTTATGGCAGTTTCCAAACGTGCACACAAACATTTTTTAAGACCCCAGCACTTATGTGTTGCTTTGGCTTCACCCAACCTTTGTTTTGCAGCTAAGAAAATGAAGTGTCTTTAGTACACACGCCTTGTATTGCAGCACATAATTCTTGGTAACGCACAATTACTTGGGGTTGGGAGGCGGGGCTTAGACCATATCAAATCTATACAACCGTGCAGACAATTACAATACACAGATCCTGATTTTCTAATCCTCTTTTGACTATCTCATGGGAAATCCATTATTCTGATCCCCAAACAGACAAGTCAAACCCACCCAAACAAAAACAGAACCAAAGCTCTCCCCAAAACCCAGAGCTTGCTAAGGATTTGATACTTGAATTCAGGTAATTTTAGCTGCTCCTGGGTGAATCTTTTACTTGGGCATACTTCTTCCAGCACTTATTCTGAGACACTAAGACAAAATCCCCTGCTTTATCTGCAACAGATTATGATGTCCATGCAAAATTCCTTATTGCAGTTACAGTGGTCTGAAATAAATACCCAAAACAAAAAAAAGTAATTGGAAGACTATGGCATAGGACTTCTCTACCATGAATCATAAAGGACAAACAATTGTTTTTTTTAACAACAAGTCCTTTACACATGACAGCCTAGACTGGGAGCAAACCTGAAAGACTTGCATCCCTGCTTTTGAACATTGCTTTTCCTGGCTGCAGACCCAGGTCTGCTTTCAGACCCGAGCACAGTACTTCAGCATTTCAGCAGGGCTGCAGAAGATTTACCTACGGGTAGAATGTGACCTTATGTTTTCATATCACAGTGCTGCAGATACCTGCACTGTCCCCTTTTCATACCTGTTAGCTTTAGATAACAGCTGCCCATGCAGCCGCCTGCAGCACAGGTAAATGTTTGCTATTCCTTCCTATAAATGAGGATACGCTAACAAACTTGCCTGGCTTTCAGAACCCTCTGGTATTTAACTTAGTGCACAGCTAAAGCAAGCTCTCTCTCTTTAGCATGTCATGTTGCATACAATCAGGAAACACAGCAAAGGAACACCTGCATTTTAAACTAGGAGTGCTAAGCATTATAAATAAATCTGGTGCAATGAAATATGGAGTCCATGAAATAACTTTCCAAACCTTGGGAAGTTTTCTCTCCCTGACATCAGTCACTCGCTTTCACTTTGTGCACGGGCTGAGTTATGGGCAAAACGCCGTTTTCAGGTATCAACCCCACCTACCACCACATTCTTTAGGCAAAGCCCTGAACTTCAGGTACTGAAATAATGCCACTGCCTTTAATTTTAAAATTCAAAACAGACTATCCCCTCAATGTCTCTGTGAGCAGATGAACAAATAAATTCCCTACCTGGTTAAACCACTACGAATGGGTAACCCAGTTCCTCTGCCCCTGGGAACTCCTTTCAGATAAATAGTCATCAGACTTCTAAGCTTTTCTGCCTCTACATCTCCAAAAGCATTTTTAATATGCATCTCAAGCAGCTTGTTAAAAACCTGCTAGTGCTGGAAAGCATTCCCAACATAACATTGAGTTTATCATCAGAAGTAAGTGATTAATTAGATATCAGGCAGACAGGCTGGATTTTTGAAGGTGGATGTATATTTCTGAGATAATTCACTGCCTGCATTCAATTTTTGCTGTAGTACATTTAAAGCACTACATACAAATCACAAAATATATCATGAAAAATTCTGGTTTTGACTACAGATTGACTTCTTTTTGTTGTCTCAGGCAAATTATAATACATGTTACATGTCTGAACACCTTCACTACAAACCTATTCATTTAATACAGTACTGGGAACATGCATGAAATATCTTTTATGCTCTGGACTCCCCTGGCATATTTGTACCAGAACTAAATTGAGTTTCTGAAGAAACTTCTTGAGGACCCTCTTGATCAGTTTTTCTTATCCTTTGGGCAGCACCACAAAGCTGCTGTTTCCAGACCCAGGATACAGTCACTATTGATGCCTTTAACTCAGTGAACTTCCAAGTCCTTCTGGCATTTGTTCAAACAAAACATACTGAGGCTGTAGGACGGTTATCAAGTACAAACCTGCTCCACCATCCTAAAGTAAGAGCGAGAGTAAAGATAGTTACTGAGAGACAATCCATGAGGAAGATCAGAACGGGGATTACAGAGAAGGAATATCATCTTAAGTGTTGTGGGTTATACCACAGTGAAGGTGTAAAAGGTAGAGATTCAGAAATCATCCAAAACTGATCTTTCAGTGTTTGTGCCTACCTGACCCAGCCTAGGAAGGAAAAGCTGCCTTACAGCCCAGCATGCCTTTCGTGCAAAACTTGTGGAATTTCAGAGGCATTTTAATGACAACCTATAGCTACACCAGGGCTTGGGTTCAGCTCTGAACATTCAGCTGTGTAAGAAGCAGGGTCTTCTTACACCTCAGTGTCTTAAAAAGAACACTCAAATAGGTTTACACTGTTAGGTTCAGACTAGCTTAAAACACTTCCTAGTCTTTCCTAGGTCTCTTGCCTCCCCTAAAACAATTACATTTTATAGTACAGAAACTTTTATAATGTACCACTCTTAACGTTTAATAGACATCAAAACATCTTTATATGCACACCCCTCAACACAGATTCCTTGCTCTATCAAATACAAGATGCACAAATGTAATATGAAACATTGTCCAAAATTAAAAACTATCCATAAATCAAAACTTTTGATACTTCCAGTTACTCATGACTTCCCTTTCAATCATTTTCAATGGCTCATTGTAGAGAAATGCCAAGTATCTGCCCTCACCAGTCACACCCTACACAAGTGTCACCACTGGAGCCTCTCAAAACCATCACTCCCTTTTACAATGTACCTTTTGTCACCTGTAAAACAAAACTCTTGAACCTGTGCAAACTCTAGCCCTGTATAGACATCAGCTGATTTCAAAGGGATTGCACATAGACTTGAAATAATGCATGTGTTAAAGAGCTTGCTGAATTAGATCTATCGCTATTTATTTCCTTTAAGAACTTTTCTCAACTTCTGAACAAATTCATGCTCTCCTTCCACTGTAACATTCACCAAGTGTGAAGTTCCTACTCTCACTTTAGTTACATGCACTTTAAAAATCTGTCTAATGTACTTTTATAAGTGCTACATAGATGGGAGCTGCTTCGGTACCGGGTGGCACAGCAGTTGCTGTGGTAACACCATTTTTTCTTAAATGATAAAGCAAGAGTGCCAGAGGCTTCTATATACTAAGAATTACATATTACCAGATCATCTCAGGCCTATAGTAAATATTTCTCAGGAAGAGAGAGAGAGGTATATGCTACACGCACACACCCTTCTTTGCAAGAGCTCCCATGCAAAAACTTTTGGCTTCAGCACACCCAGTGAGTGAGTGAAATGCCACTCAACTCCATCAAGTTCATTCCAGCAAGTTTAGAGATATCTCATTTTTGCTAAACCATTAGACCACCGCTTTGGCTGGCAGAAAACAATGCTTGAAGCCACAGCGCTTTATACAGCCTAAAGAATTCACCCATATTAATCACATGCAAAAATGTATCTAGAAACAATCTTTTGAGAAAAGAAAGTGGAAGGACAATTACCAGAATACGTACTTATTAGACTTACTTGTCTTACCCAGGCAGAAGACTCATTTCAAGTTACAACACTGATACCATAAAATCTTGGGATGGGATTATCATTTTACCTTCTGTTTTGGGAGAATTACTTTTTGGCATAGTGTTCATATAATACAGTGTGGTATTCCATATCAGATTTTCCCTTTAAACTAGATGAGAAGAGTTTTCTTAGGCAAATGAAGTAATAAAAAAACCTGAACCTGCAGTAGCAGGCAAAATATCCACAGACTTCAAAGGGATATGATGCCTACGGTTTGCTGGATTGAGCCTGAAGAGAAAATGCATGTCCCTGCTGCAGTGTTACTGCAACTGAGAAGCAAGAGTTCCAGATTTTCTTCTCTCTCCTCCAGCTCTCCATAATTTTACCTTTTCCATAAGCTTCCATGCATGTAGCTGCAACGCTTTTTTTTCAAAGTTGCATGTTCTGAAGCTGGGGAGCCAAATCATTTTGAGGCCCTCCTTGAACTCCACTTTACCACCCACTGTCAAAAACATAAAGAAGGTGGAAATGGATCAAGCAATTTTATCGATGGGCCATTCAAGATCATTAAGTTAGGAATTATATTTTTCTGGGGTAAAACACTCCTGAAGGTGTATAGGTAGGGACTGGAGAATATATTCCCCCAAGATACCTTCCTACCTCTACCATCACCCCCTAAAGAAAAGCAAGCAAATAAAGATGGGCAAGCAGTAACTCTAGGAGGACAGACCTTGTGTCTTTTTAGCACATTTCTGTTCCCCTCCTTCCCAGAGTATAAAAATGAAACTCCACCTAGAGGCAGGTAAACCAGCTCCTCCTTTCTATCCCATGCTGCAGAGGTAGAAAGTCCATGATCAACTCTTCATTAAGCTTTGCATTATCAATGCATCTGCATTGGATATGTTGAGTATCACCAATGAAACATCAGAGCTGGAGCAATTCACTGCTTGACTAAACTAATGACATATTTTCCTGCTCTCCTCACTGCATTATCAGTGCAGTATTAACAGCTGTGTTGCTTAATGCACTGTTAAATACCCTGTGCTATTTATTTTCTTGCAAAAGAACTTCCTTCTCTTCCTACTTTGGATTAAAGCCCATTCTGCATCACACTGTGGCCAATAATTTATCTAACCAATCATGTGGAAGGGATGAGAGGAATAAAAAGGAGGTAGGAAGGTAGTAGCTGTGAAAACAATTTGAAAGGGACCATACATTGACACAGCTTGTAAGTTATAGACAAAATTTAACTGCTTCTGCACCTCTTTTTTTAAATGGAGCATTAATGCTTATGAAAGTAATTAAGCCTTTTTAATGTTCATATTCTAATAATTGTAATGCCAAAAACTCCACGGTGAAAGCTAACAACAGAGTAGAAATATAGTAAACTTAAACTATTTTTTAATTTTCGTACAAACCCTGCACTGATATTGCCTATTTCTGCTGCCCTAGTGAGCACCTGGCAGACGTAATGAAAAAGTGCCTGTCCTCTACACACAGGAACCTCAGATGTAAATCCACCTCAGCCGAAGCCAGGTAAGGGATTTCTAGGCAGCTACAGCAATTGTGGACCTGAGTCATTAATTTTTAGCTGACAGTGTTTTTTATTATTTATTATTAGAGTTATTACATCTTCAGAGTGAAAGTCTTATTTAATGAAATTACATAAACACAATTGATGGCAGCAATTTATTCCAGGACCTGAAGACATTCACTGGCAATCTAACAATGGATGGAATCATTGTTGACAATTTTACAAAAGCTTTTATCAGAGTTTATGGGCCATTAAGCCAAACAGTGCGATTACCAGTACGATATCATCTCTCTCAGTAGTACAGTGTTGGCCCACAACAATCCATTTTCTAATCCTCTCCATTATAACCAGTCTGTTTACCCAGAAGTCATATGTTTGCTATTTCTGAAATGATCCAAGTCTTTGAAACTGTATTTTAGTCCACAGATAGGATCCCATAGGTACCATACTAAACCAGGATAAAATAGCCCTTCTTTCAATTTCCAACAAGCAATTCAGATTTTCTCTTCATAAGTTGAAATACAAAATATAGATGTTAGCTAAGCATACCTGTATTAAATTACACGATACAGGCAATACAGTAAAAGAAGTAACATTTCTCTTCAGAACATCAAAGGATTCAGTTCTTGACCCAAGTTTGTCATTGACACCCTTTCATGCCCTATGCAGTCAGGAATTAATTTGGCTCGTAGTAACTAATGACCAGACAGAAAAGAAATAGAGAAGGTGTTAATTAGCTATTTTTACCTTAATTCACTGAATAACATGTGCTCATTGATGCAAACCAGACTGCTGCTGTTCAAATCAAGATGACCCTCATTTAGAAAAAGGGTCTGTTCTTCCTTTTTTGCACATGCTAAGTCTTTCATGTGTCAGCGAGAATTATCCACACATACTGATGGGAGCATCTTACACACTGCTGAACACAAACTTCCCTGGTGCTGGATTAGTTCATCTACCAGAGGCAACTGTGATAAACTGATGCTGCCTAGGGGATCTGCCTCATTAAGGAGGGAAAGAGAGAACAAGAGCAGATCTGAAATAATAAAATCATTAACAAGAGCACCTTGCAGAGCTTATTAGGTAGGAAACAGACTGACAATACCATTGTTCAACAACTTAACTACTTTTTGAAGAACCAGATGGAAATAAGACAGCATTTCAGTGGTCATCCTTTCAAATCCCAAACAAAAAGACAAATATCAAACCGATCCATTAACTGGGCATGTATCCTAACACAGGTGTTTTAAGAAATAATGAGATCCTACCAGATAATTGAAGATGCTCGAGTTGTGACTTCACCTCCTACTGCAGACTTCCTCACTGCAAGAGGTCAAATTAGGAACTACAAATTACTTTTACACCGAATTAAAACTGCTGCAACTCTACTACTTATCCCTACAGGTGGGTGGAAGCTGAACACACAACATAAATTTGTCTTGCGTGTTTTCCCTTCCAGATCTGCTGTGAAATACTTGTCCCTGGTCATACTCTCAAAGACTGGACTTCTGCCATTAATTTTGGGCTAGTGATAATGGCATCAGTACCTACCCAGATGTTACAAACATGACCATAAAGGCAAAGTGTGGAGCTGATACCACCTTGCAAGCACCTCACTCAGTCTTGCTCCACAGACACCAGCTCAATTCTCACGTTGACCTTCCTCTGCTACACAAGTGGAACTTCAAATGGAAGCCTGTGCTCTGTCCCCAACATGTTTGGGTACACAAGGACCAGCTAGAAGGGGTTTTTTTTCATTAGAAGGCCAAACACCAAATGGTCCATTTATACAGGCAATCATTACCCTGCTGGCCATTGTGTCTCACTAAGGACAGTCTCACCATTCTGATACCAGTGAGAATTCAAATATGGAACCTGAGGTGGGAAAAACTCTCTTCCTGGGCATAGCTCATCTTCTGTTCACATTATCACAGGTCTCCACTAGGAAAGACCGGGATCAGTACCTGAGAAAAGGGAGATGTGACTGTTACTAGGTTTTCTGACAGATTGGTTTTTAGGGAGTGTTTTCAGAGCCAGACTGAGGGAGAGAAGTCAAAGTCACCCTTCCACCACTTCCCAACTCTCATCAAATGCCAACAGCCCCACGTCCCACACACCACTCTGTGGTGCAAAACCCATGATCATGGGGAAACCTAACAGCTTCAATTACGGTCTAGCTGTGACAAATCAGCTTCCAGAGTCAGGATTTTGCCAACTAACACTTCTGCTTCCAAAAAATTTGGTTTGTTTTGTTCTGGTTTAATCGGTTTTTCACTTGGGGTTTTCTGTTTGTTTTTAATGGGAAAGAAAAAAAAAAAAGGCATGTACTTGGTGCTGAACTAGTCTGAAGAAGAGTAAAACAAATTGAATCCTGTTCAAGAAGTGAGAATGTCAAAATTCCATTCATGAGAAAAAGGTGGCAGTAAAAATGGAGGAGAAAAACCACTCCACACCTGTAACAGCTTCTGACTAAAGGCACTTATTGTTCGGCAGTTTCCAAAACATTGTGCCAACCAGTCACCCAGACACTTGAGGATACCTCCCCCACATTTTCATGAGGGAAGGTTTCCTTGTCTTCATGGGCCCAGTAGATGATCTGTGAACCTTCAGATTTAACACAAGAGAAGCAAATTTGTCAAACATTAGTCATATCTGCTCATATCACAGCTGTCCTTTCCCAATGATTGAAGGAAATGAAGGTTTTATTTTTCTCCCAGCTTCTAAAGGTTGTACAAAATTAACCACCAATGCTTTCTGGTAGGAGAACTGTAACTTCCACTCTCAGAAGAAATAGGGATCACACATGCAAAATGGTATTTTTATCTGGCAGTGAAGATCTGATATCTTCATTATTTTTAAAGTCTCCTTTATCAAATAGGTATCCCTTGTGTCTAATGTACCTTTCATGTTATATTAACTGAAAAAGTTGGAAAGAAATGTGATAGCAAAATTTTCTCCTGAATAGAGCAGATGATCACTTGGCCAGTAGGCCTCAAATCTTACATATTCTCCATATTCCGTTCAACCAGAGCTACTTATTGCCTTTGATGTATTTTCTCAAATTAATATTGCTTTGTCCATGGTACAAACAGGTATGACACAGTAGTACAGACCATACATTTTTTTTAAATACTACTTTCACAACACCAAAACCACCTGGGATTTTTCAATTTGATAATATAGCTACTTAAAATTAAGACAAACTACAAAATAAACACATCTGGAAACAAAGGCCAAGAAGACCTTTTCTTCCTTGTCTTCTACACTGAATTGCAATGCTCTCATCCCAAGTCCAAACCCAGCAGCAGAAGCTGCAGGTGACCCATGAAGCACATCCCCTGGAAACACCAGAGACAGCACGTAATCCATGAACACGTCTGAGAAAAGCAGTTTTCTGCACGTCTGGTTATGCACATCCACAAGAGTTGATGGCCAAGTGAGACACGAAGGAAAGGTAAGGCTGCAGCAACTGTAAATATCTGGGAAGAACCTGCCTGAGAATTGCCTGCTACAATTACAGAAAATGGAGGTTCCCTTGGCCAGGTGACTTCTTTTTCCTGTTAACTACCTGTTTGTAGAAAATTCACAAGAAAACTTAAGTGCAGAAGATACAGCACAATGCCACCTGTGCAAAACAAATGTGCACCTCATTTTACTGTAAGCTCTGGTTAAGTGGCTTGTGTTGAAATGCTACCTAGCATTCCAAGTGTAAACCAGCTTAATCATATCTATTGAAAACCACATAATAAATAACATGAAATATGCAGCATGCCATCCTAATTGCAGAGGTTGTCTCACTTACTAGAAGTCATTTATTTATTCAAATGACTTGAGCTACGTGATTCAATCTGAATCATGGGAACCAGTTACTGATTCGTGCAAACAGCCTCTTACTTCTTTGCTAAAGGCATTGTTGAAGTAACTGACCCAACTGCTAAAACAAGCTTCTTCCTTGAACCCTGCCTCCTTCTTTAGTCTTACCTCCTCAGTGAACTTCAGAAAACATCATTGTTCTACAAAAACATTGTGAACTTAATTTAAAAAAATTAATTCCAATGTAATTAATTAATGCAATGGAAAAATTGGTATTTTCAAGATCGAATAATTGCTTAGTAATAGGGAACTGTACATGCAGCCATGATTTCACTTGGCAGAACTGAAGTCCACAGCTCTCAAGAAGAAGCATCCACAGCCTCAGATGTGAATCAAACCCAACTTTCATAATTGCACATATATCTGAGATCTTAATGGGAGGAGGGGGAGTGAATGCATATCCCCAGACAGAAGCAGCTAAAATGGGGGTTTTCTGACTGGTTGGTTTTAGGTTTTTTTTTTAAAGTTAGGCCTTGCAAATGTGAAAATTGCCACCATAACTGTGCTGCAGCTACATAGAAAGCATAATTCAGGAAACAATTCAGACTTTACATCCGCTTACACCCAACCTTGATTTGCAGCTACTGTCTCACACTGCTGTTATTTCAGGAGGTGCCGGGGCTTCCCCGGGGCGGCGGAGCAAGGGGCCAGGCATGCTGAGCCCTACCACAGGCAGGGAATGAGCACGCTTCGGTCGCCAGGAGCCAAGCCAGATGCATGCCACCATAGGTCACCTCATTCCAGACTCCAGACAGCCTCCATCAAGGGACATGTCCCCAGGGAAGGACACATAAAAGGGCCTTCAGGAAAGGGAAGGAATGATGCTCCGCATGAGACGTTTTTTCAAAGCTTGCGAATAAGCCCCAAGTAGGATGTTGGTTACCTTCAACTCCAGGCAGTGTTTATCCTTGGCTTGGGCATGGGGTGAGAGGACAAAATACTAGCAGCCAACTTCATCAGTGGCCAGATGTGTTGCCTCAGGCAACCATTCAAAGTCTCTGTGGTTTCGATCCCTTGACTCATGATAGGTAAAACAATACTTTTCCCTATCTAGGAAAAGTGCTGTGCGAGCTCGCAGTGCCCCAGTGCCAAGAGTGGCCGATTTCCACGGCTTTCCTGGTTATCTTCATGTTTACTGCAGAATCTGGTGATGGGAAGGCAGGGATTATGCCACCATGTTCTGATTACCAAACATACAAACCCTGTTCCCACAAAGTGATAGTTTTCTTCTTATAAAAGCCAGAGTTAAAATACTATTATCCTGTCATCAAGACAGCTGGTTTATATCCTCTTCTCCTTCCTTCTACCTCTTCCCCAGACAACGTCCTGTCTGACATGATCCCTGCCAACTCATCCAACCCCACAGGTCTCTGCACCCAGGAAGGAACCGTCTACCCTGGCAGAGTGGTTCTGGCACAACTGCCTTTGCTGGCCCTGAATATTTTTAGTGTTTCAGTTTGGGATGGAGGGGGCTGGCAAATCCCCCACTTTTCCAAGGAGCTGGAGGATACTCCCGGGGAGGCTACCCACCCTTCACATGGCACCTTCACAAGATAAAGCAACCAGAGAGAGGTAACCGCTAGACAAGAAGGCTTTTAACCCACACAGAAGCGTTGCTGGCCCTTGGGGCATTGCTACTGCTCAGCAGCGTCACCCTGCCTGCCCAGAGCCCCAGCCCGCCTGCTCCTGCACCTCCAGCAAGGAGCCTGCAAGCCCCGGGCTCCACCTCCGGAACTCAGCAAGGTAAAGTGAAGGCACCAAACATGCGGAGGCCAGGGAGGTAATGGATACCAAGCTTCTTTTAATTTAAACACATTTATTTATCTCTATTTCATTATTTTTACTATTTCTCTATTTCAATTGATAGAAATGGAAAAAGGTGATCACAAGCATTTTGGACTTCATTTATCTCAATGTTCAGAGAGATCAGAGCAGAACTGTTAATGTGTATACAAATGACAGTTTATCCCACTCCCAAAACCTTAATTTTTTTGAGCCAAACTCAGCTAACATGCCTTGGCCAAAACCTAAGTGGGAGGGAGGTAAAAGAAAATCAAGTGGTATTCTGGTATTTTCAAAATAAACCTTCAAATTTTCATTTCAAACAACATTTCATTTTGCTTCTTACCCAACTTGAAAATAAATGGTCTCAGGTCAAATTTGATCTTCCAGATTATATTAAAACAGGGCTTTTTTCTTGGTGTTTTGTTGCTGTTTTTTTTTTTTTCTCTTCACTTCACTTAAACCACCCTTGACATACTTGTTTCAGTTTCACTTTTTTTCTAGGTTTTTTTTTCCTCTTCAACCAGTGAAACAAACAAAAGCCACCCGTGATTCAATGCATTCTGCTAGTAGAACATGCATGTGAACACGTAGATGTTTACTTTCATGTACGCAGATGTGCTGGGCAGATGAAGGCACGCTGGCAGCAGGAGGATCCCTGCATCTGATGCCTTGCACGGATCTGTCAACAGGCAAAACACACTTCGCATTGAAGCTTCAAAACGAAAGCTCACACATCCCTATGGCATACATAAATCCAGCGCTTCTCTCTCCTAACTGTGCCTTCTGTTCATTAAAAAATAATTTTGAAAAGGTGTGGTGTGGTAACACTTGCACATGTTAGCTCAATGGCCAACCCACATGGCTGCATCTTTTCACTCTGGTTATCAGAAAAATTTCCTGTTTAAACACACAATCTCACAGGTAGATTTCTCATGTTTCTTTCTCTGAGCAACCCTCAATAACATTAAGCAGAGAGCACAAGACCCACACCTACACATTCTCCCTTATAAGACAAAATACAAAGTCGTGTTGCAGTTCTTAATAAATAACCACCTGGCTTCAGCAGAAATAGACATTTATTTTGGTCCAACTTCTCTGTACAGCGGATTACATCTTTTTTTTCCACATTTCCTTTAAGAATGACTTCTTCTGCACATACTAGTGGCAAATGTTCTGTAACTATTTCTTTGAAACAAAATGAAATTAAAAAAAAAAATACACTATTACTCAATACTGTTAGGTCAACAGAATTCAGCCATAAAACAGGAAGTGTTACAATTCTGTTTGCCATAGTTGGAAGTCAAGAAGTAACATAACCAGAATGGACTGAAACACCACTAAGTCTCATACTGTACCTACTAATAGTGTTCCTGGAAGTTCCTGGAAGAAAGGGCACAGGAGAAGGTCAAATCCATGTGTACTTAACAGGATCAGTGTGTACTGTATTAAGCTGAACAAGGGCTGTCAAAGTCCACACAAAAAACATCAAGCAGTGGATTTCGACACTGTGTACCATTAATCCCTGGAAAAACATAATTCACCTGAACACTTTCTACCAACACCTACACAATGCTGATAAACCCATGGTGCAGGCCCTCCATGTCCGCATTTCATGAGCTCTCTAAAGCCATCACGTATGAAGAGCAGCAGTCCTCAGGAATGGAGGACTTCTGATCAGTCACATTCAACACAGCTCTTATACCACTCTCATCACCAGAGGCATGTGGCATTGCATGAGCCTTGTTTGAAGGATGCATCTCAGTGGTGAGGGCCCATCATTATCCCTGCTCCACTGCCATAAACCTCAGCATCATACAGCTCCTGGCCATGGCGCCTCTCACAGGTGCTGGTTGAAGCACTGCTCAGGACCCAGAGGGGCAAGTTAGAGCAAGATGTGTTGCTCAAGCTAACCTTGAGGTGAGTGTGAGACAGGCAACTATTCCTGTCAGCTCAGAAACTGCTGCTCGAGTGGTCATCGCAGGCTACACACCTCCTATAACTGCCACAAAGCAAATGCAGGAGCTGAAAAGTGAGAATGATCCTCCCACTGAGGAGCAAATAACAGCTTTGCTGCATTTCCTAATAACTTTCTCTTTCTGATAAAACTAGCAATTTCCCAGCCAAGTTGAGTGTGATTCCTGTGCCAGATTCCTGAGCCCTGACTGACAGAAGTTCATTTTCTGCTAGTAGATGCTCAAGGAGAGCAGTACAGCAGAATGGGGCTTTGAGAAATTATAAACACAATTAGAAGGTGCCTAATGAAATTCACACATTTCCAAAATGACAATTACTCTATCTAGCACGTAATCTTTTTACAGAATTAAACCTCACTCCTGTTTTGACTAGTTTAGATTTATAAAGGTTTATCAGCCAGGTCACCCCAGGAAGTGTTCCTAATATAGAGCAGCCAGAAGATGCTTTTGTGAGTACAGTCAGTTCTGGCTCCCTCAAATACAGTTCCTCAAATACAAGTCAAATTTGTGATACACAAACCCTTTTGCAATACAGATCCAAGTCTAACGTGAGATTTAACACAAGATCTCGTACCCGTAAATGTCGGTACTTATAACACGCTGACACCAATTTTGAGTATCAGTTCTTTCTGGGATATTCCACTCACATACACAGTGTGACTGTTCTCTCTGAGGCACACATACTACTGAAACCTGGACTAGAGCAGGAGTTTGCAGCAACATCAACAGTTTCTATGCAAAACCATTCCATGAAGGTACTGTCATCCTCCCTGAAATGAAGGAAACGTTCCACTAGGCTTGTTTCTGAAGAGCTATTAAGCAAAGGCAGTTTGTGCTCAAGGAAGATAAGGACACCTTCTGAAGGAACTGGTTTGGCTAGTCAGCTATCTTGCTGCTAAAGCTAGCATATCCCAGTGATTTCAGTGATACATGGATACCTAAATGCAAAAGTCAGCCCTGAGGACCATAATGGCATTGTGCGACACTCCCCAAAAGTCTCTCTTTATAAATTAACAAATAAATTACAATGGACTACTCTGATTGTAAAGTCTTCAGGGCATTGATCTTGATTTCCTGTTTATCTGCAAATCTCTTAATATACTCTCGATGCAAGAAATAACATATTTGTATTTACTAGCACTTCAGCATCTAGCCTGCTCACCATATACACACACGCTTTGCTGAGAGGCCAATATCTCTTGTAAAATTTTGCACAGAGTCACTGTATTTTGCAGACTGGTTGAATTAAGGAGATGACTGCTAGCATTTTACCTTCCCTTCCCTGCTCTTAATGATGGGATTTGGATTTTGTTCTTAAGCATTCACACACTGAGGCACTGGAGTAAGAGCAGCTCTACACTCAACACTGTTTACTTACTTCTATTATCCAAACTGGGATATCAAATTGGGCCCAAATTGGGCTGTATCAGTATCTAAGTTTCCATTTGTCCACCTGTATTTACCATCAAGACTGCAGAGATTTGTTTTAGTTTCCAAATCCAAAAGTGTTTGATCATTTACCAAGGAGAATAAAAAATAATAAATGGTTGCACAGACAAGACCTCACATAATAAATACTTACACAAACATAACTAGCTCCTGTCCACGTAGAAAATTCCACTTGTGTCAGTGGTAATACAAACGCAGGAAGGAGAGAACAGTGTACCAGCTCTCCTGGGATTGTAACAGGAGTATGAGACATCCTTCACCTGGTACCAGGTAGACAGAGAGCACTGCTGATTTCTCAGCCAAGCTGTGGATGTGTGGGCAGCCCCCTGCTCCTGGGAGGCCCCCACAGCAAGCACAACTCACAGGCTTCTCCTGCCAGATCTCTGCTCCACAGAGCAGTGGCCAGGTTACACTGAAGTGCATCTAAAAAGGCATCGGATGCTTGCATGTAACTGGATCAAGCTCTGCACAATCCACAAAGACTCATCTACTTGTACACATCTGTCACAAGTAAGCACACAATAATACACAGTGCAGAAACTACAAGACAAGGTGAAGGGCAGCAATACTCAATGTAAGTACACACACAGCCCACACCTAAACACTGCACAGGATATTAGACAAAGGTTTTTCACTTCACATGGACATGAATACTTCAATATCCTTAAAGAACTTAGTCCCTTGCATAAGGCTCCAGGTACAGAAAGCTACCACTTTCTGTACCTGGAAAGTACACTCCAGCAGCTCCCAAGCTGCCCAGCATGCCTGCGTGCACACTCCCGACACGGAGCAGCACACTCCCATCCCACAACGGCTGCAGCTACAGATCAAAACTAGAGATATAAAACCAATATACAGCAACAAAAAGCAATTTGCTGAACCGTAGTACTGTCGCCGAGCACTGGCACACAAAAAGGACATGGGTCAAATGAGTCCAGCATAAGTGGCATGCCAGCTATCACAGGTATTTATCTCAGGTACCACCAAGCAGGCCACCCAGGGTACATCAGTGGAAATCCGGATTAGTTCCACTGTGGTTAATGTGGGTCAGCATCAGAGTAGGTAGATAGAGGCAGGCTTTGATCCCTGTGATGAGTGTACTTCAATTTTGAGCAATGCTGTTCGGTTCTGGAATATGCTCAATTAGGCTTCTTCTTTGTATCTTAATGACTACAATGTTATAACAAAACCAGTTTTCTCTCATCCATATTCAAGAAAATTAATTCTACAATCTTGGGAAAAGACACAATTGTATATAATTTTCCATTCAAACATGTTGATTGGATTTTACAGGCTGATTCTGATGTTCTTCTAACAGTTGCCCAGGCACCTTTTCTTTTTTTGAGACATCTCCTTTTAGTAATAGAATATACCAGGTTGAAATTTTAAAATGTGTCACTTCATACACAATTTGAACTTGTAAAAATTCACAAAACTTGGTCTTAAAACTCAGAAGTGTCGCATATATTTATGACAGCACGTTTACTTTCAGCATTACTCTGAATTCTGATGCTAGATCCTATCACTTGACCAAGGATGCAGTCCCAACACACACTGATCCTCTACTACCTGTTGGACTTATTGCTTCAAATCAGTATCTCACAATTCTCAGATGCTGCTTCATTTTGTACCTCTGAGTAACTGTCTTGCTTATCTTCAAGTGTGGGGAAAAAACTAATAAAGTCCAATGAATTGAATAATGCTTTCTGAAGAAATCCTTCTGCTTTCACCTCTGCCACTGAGCTTCCAGCTCTTACCAGAGGAACAGTTACTTGCTGATACAACATCCTGAGAATAACCTCTATTGGATTTATCACATAGCTGTTGATTATTTAGTAATCCTCAAAAAACTGGCAACTTCCTAAGCTTGTGAGACACATAATCAAACATTATAAACAAGGTATTTCTCCTCACTCTTTACATATTCTACATGGCATGTGCACCTGGGACTGCATCTCAAAAGACTTTTAACACAGGCAGAGCAGATGGGAGGCACTTTACTTCTCATCAGCTTCAAAGGGTGAGGAAAAATAAATAAATAAAAAGAAAACCGGGAAAGAAAAACTGCCCATGTTACACCAACAACAGGTATGAACTTGATTTCTGGAACAAGAGAATCTTTCCACTTTTCAAAGGTTGTGTAACTAGTTCTTTAGGATGGGGTGTTCCTCACTTTCAGGGCGGCTTTACAGTCCACGGTCACGAAAGACTGTAACTCAGTTGCTCTAAGCCATGCAATCAGCTCTTCCAGAAAGTAATAGCTCTCTTCTCCCGCTTTTTCTTTAAAAAGAATGAAAGGAAAAAAAGAAAAACCAAACCACCCAAATCTGCATTTTTTCCTCTGGCTGGCAGATTTCCAAGATAAAGAGGACTGCTCTCCGGCTGTAACAGCAGCCGGGGCCTGCTCTCCAAACTCACAAAAGAGTACACCACACACAGAGAAAAAGCGACGGGTCTGACCGGCCAGAAACGTCTTCGCACTCTCTGAGACAGTTTCTCCAATGAAGAAGGAAAACCCAAGCACCCACGGCGGCCCCACAGCCAGCGCCGCCGTGCTGTTCCCACGCACCGCCGGGACGGGCGGGCAGCGCCGGGGCTGGCAGCGCCGGGACGGGACGCGACGGGACGGCGGCTCCTTCGCGCCGGGTCGGGCAGGGATAAATCGCTCCTCTTTCTGATAACTGGGGAACCAGAACCCACATGAAGCTTCCTCCCTTTTCAGTCACCCCTCCCCAGGTGCATACTTCTTTCTATTATTACTATGAGTATCTTTGAACAAGACAAGCGGAGGTGTCCGGGTCAGAGCGACGGCGCGTTACCGGAGCGGTGCTTACTCGGGAACCCCGCGGCTTTTCCCCGCCGCCGCGGTGCAGGGGAGCCGGGGAGCGCGCTCCGGGGAGCGACTGGGAAACGTGGGAAGGGGGGAAGAAGAAAAAAGAAACACTGAAGGAGAGAAGCACAACCGATGAGATGTGCCAAGGCTTATTCCCTTTTATTTCCTCCACCCCCACAAAAGAAAATAAGCCAAGAATCAGGAAGTCAGGGCTGCGTGATCGCTGCTATAGGTTTGGTTTTCTCCCCGTCTCTCCTCTCTCTCTGTTTTTGGGGTGGGTTTTTTGTTTTGTTTTGGTTTTTTTTCTTAGGGAAATGAGTAGTTTGGACTTTCCCTCCGCCGCTCCCCACGGGAGGCCGCGGCACGCAGCCGCCAGCAGCCCCGGCTCCCCGGTCGCCCGGGACGCAGCCGGCAAAGGGCGGCGGGATCCCCGCGCCCTGGCCCCCCGCGCCCCCCTACCTTTTTTTCCCTCCACGGCGAGGCAGAGAGCGAGGCGCCCCAGCAGCAGCACCAGGACAGCGGCGCCGCGGGGCCCGGCAGCAGCGAGGGGGCTGCGGCCGCCCATGCTGAGGGACCGCCGCTCCCTCGGCGGAGTGGCTAGGCGGTCGGACGGGACGGGCGCACGGATGATTCCGCGGAGCCGCTCCTGCTCTGCTCTTCTCCCGAGGCAGCGATCAGCTCCTCTCCGGCGCTCTGCCCTGCGTGGCTCCGAGCAGCATGCTGGAGGGCGGCCGTCGAGGTCTGCGCGCACACGTGCGTGCCCCGCTGAGGGCGGGCTGCTGCCTTCCTCCTCCTCCTCCTCCTCCTCCCCCCACCTCTGCTCCTCCTGCTGCAGGCGGCGGCGGATGCGCAGGGGCTTGCGGAACGGCTGGAGCCGGCTGTGGGACGGGGTGCGCCCGGCTGCGCTCTCCACTCGGTCGCGGAGCGCAGGGGCTCCCTCTTGGGGACGCCAAGGAGGATGGGGAGGGAGCAAGGAGGAGAGGGGAGGAGAAACCGGCAGCGCCTTCCCCGCTCAGGTGGAGAAGGGGCGGGCCCCACACCTGTCCCGGAATATAGGATGAGAGGAGGTGGGAGTGGGGATGGGATAGTTTAGCCGTTCCTTCTTGCTGGGAAGGGTGTGTATGTGTGGATTTTCTACTTCCCGGCAGCTTCTGCCCGGCAGCTGCCAAAGGCATGAGCGTGCATTTGCGCCGCCTGATAGAAAAAAGCGGCGTGGCCCTAACGCAGCTTCTGCCTTCCCGTATGTCCCTGCCCGGGAGTGGTGGGGAGGCAGCGGTTTGCAGCAGTGCGAGTGTCCCGGGGGGATGTGCAGCAGAAGCTGAAGTCCCGTCCCGTTCCTCAGGGAGAGCTGTCCCGTCGCAGTGCCAGGGAGAGGAGTGCGGGCAAGGGAGAACTGAGGCGTTTTACAGGCGAGCAGCGGAGCCGCTCCGGAGGTTCAATCCACTCCCCAGGGGAGCATCTCCGGGGCTTCGGCCTCGTTTCTGCCGCCCGAAATCAGCGGAGCCCACTCGGCCTCAGCGGATAGTCCTGCTCTCGTTCTGGTCATTTTACTCCCAATACTTGTAAGGCCAAGTGTGTGCGTGGAATGAAACAGCGCAGTTTTTATGCATATTTAGCACACGGATGACCGGGTCCGTATCTGCCCGTACCGCTTCTATTCCCCTGCCACCAGCAGTGAGAAAGTGCTCCCTGCTCCGCGTAGCAAGTTACTTAATAAACACAAAATAACCCAAGTGTTCCTGAGGTGCTCCAAGTACATCCACAGACATTAAGCAAAAGAGTACCTGTATGGTGCTCCTTTCCCCCAAGAGGAAAACCCAAGCTATTCAGTATTCATTAAAATATTTTTACGGTTTTTTAACAGGCTGTTTCTCTGGAAAGTGGGAGGAAGCACTGTCTTGTCTCTCAGGTATGTAAATAGGACATAGAAATGCCACTTGTCTGGGCTGGGGTTTCTCCGAGTCGATCATGATTCAGCACTCAAACTTGCTGAACGCTGGTGGTAATTTCTTCATAAAACTCTTGTGAAGGCTTGAGTTACCCAAGACTACCATGAAGACTTAAAACTGCTATGATTAAGTGAGAACTCTAGAACTAGAGTCAATAATGACATGAGGTTTGGGAAATTCCTTGCTAAATGCCTGTGTCTATCACAGGGTATTGGAACACAATAGATTGCAAAATAGCCACTGAGTGTACCTTGACTTTCCTCTGTTATGCATGTTCCTCTGAGAGATGCATTGCCCTTCTCCTACCAGTCAACTTCCTCTGTAAAATCTTCTTCTTCTGATAGTTTAACTAGTCACTGTCCTAACTAGGCAAAGAAAACTACCATCCCATTTACACATCCTAGCACAAAACTCAGTGCCTGACCATATGCCTTTAACTGTGTATCACCCTACAGGCCTGTAATCATTTATTAGGATGAGTTGCATTACAAGACAGCTTTCATATGCTGTAGCTGATATTCTGTTCAATTATATTTTGTAAATAATGTGAAAGATGTACTTTGAAGTAAACTCAGACATTAATAACGTCCAAGGAACTCTATCCATATGATTGGTTTCATGGCTGTAACTGAGAGCAGAACCTGAGCTTACAATACAATATTAGTACAAATTTGCTTCAAAGATTCTCACACAGTGCAACTTCATAAGCACTATGTGTATGTGGTTCATTTTCATTTATTCAGACTAACAGGAGGATCTTTAAAAGTGAGAGAGACCTAAGAAAAAGAGATCAGCTTCTACGGAGGGAAGATTTGCAAAGCATCCTCAGCACACACTAATGATTACAGCTTGCATTATGATGAAGGAAATGCAATTAAGACAACCAAGAAATGAACTTCGAATCAGTTCAGTATGTAAATACTAAATAAAAATGTGCCCCTAGACATGCACATTGGGTGTCAAGCTACCAATGTGGAAGGCAATAGAGTTTTTAAAATCTAGAAGAAGAAAGGATTCAAAGTGACAAATGAAAACCAAACTAAACATAGGGAATAAAAGAAAACATCTTTTGCGTATGAATTCAGTGGAGAAACTGGTCCAAATCCTGTCCTAACATGCTGAAGAACAAATACTTGCTTTGCAGAATTTTTGTGATTCTACCTGCTATACTGAGCAGGAACATTTCATGCTTGTTTCACCCCCCTATCACATACTGCCCTTACATAAATGCACATAAATTCAAATATTCAATCCCAGCTAAACTCCTTCTTCTTTGCTGACATGGTGAGCAAGGGGATACTAGGCAAATTCCCCTTTAAATTTTTTTCCCCACACTGCAGATATCCACTACAGGAGACTCTAATCTGCTGCTGGCAGTGCAGTACTGCTGAAGGGGCTGCACAAGCAAGCTGCCATAAATTCTGTCCTCCCACCTTTGTGAGCACAAATGTGTTACTTTTGTGGCATTGTGCTCTGCTTGCCAAGGTCACGAGACACGTAAAGGAACTCTAAGACTGAAGTTTGAGAAACTTACTGCAGGCAATAATTTCAGGCCTTTTTTACACAACTGAGCAATTTCTGAAATGGTTTGAATTCAAACATGACATTTTCCCTAAACAGCTGGTCACATACCCAGGGACTGCCTTTGGTATAACTCCTTTGAAGCTAACATGAATTTTACCAAGGGCATGCAATATTCACATTGAAAAACTTTTATTACTTGCTGCGTGTGTGCATGGATCAAAGGTCATGGAACAAAGGCCAACCTTTTGATCACCAATTTTTAAATTGATAGCTCATAGTGAAAATACTAAATGCAACATCTGCCTTCAGCTTTCTCTTGATTTGCTTGCTTTATAATATGTATATATATATATATCTATATCTTCTATATATTAAGCATAAACATGCTGACTTATGAAGTGAAGATCATGTAATCTGGTAGGTCTTTCACATGAAGATACTTCTGGATTGCAGAATTTGACTGCAGTTGCTCACCACCACTTGCCTGCACCACTGAGCTGGTTACTTTGCCACATATGCAGAGTAGTAGCTGTAAGAGGATGAATAACTGATTCTCCTGTCAGTGGAAAAAGCAGGATTAATTCTCCTATCTCTTCCACATTCCCTCAAAACAAAATAGAGTTTCAACATCCTCTCAAGAGTAAAAAAATCCCTGCTGCTGGATCATTTCCTTACATGAAAAAAAAAGTCTTGCTTTTCATTATCCACCAAGAGTGGGTCATTTGCCCCTCAAAAAAAATTCATCAGCAACCATTCCTCAATGGCAATGCAGCTCTTCTCTGTGTGTTGTGAAAGTGATTTTAAAGGGCAGGTCTTCCACTGAAAGAGAAAAAATTAAATAGAGATGAATTGGCGGCATTTTACAATCTGGTTTGCTCAGATTTTGCATGGTGTTTGAGATTGTTGACTGTATTTTGCATTGTAGTTTGCATTCTATGACTCCTCACTCAGGTTTTAAAGCAAGGGCTGAGATAATTCATGGAGCTTTATAGCACTTTGCATGTTAAAAATATTACACAAACATTAACTAATTTATCTTTGCAAATCTCCTGTAAAGCAGGTTAGTAGCTATCATTTCCATTTTATAGATGTAAAATAATTTGCCTTAGGCAGTGTTAGTGGCAGAGCTATGGTTATCACTCAAGAGCTGTTTATTCTAAACATTCTATTTAAACCTTGGACCATGCTGCTTCTAGAGAGTGTCCCTGATAAAAATGGATGCATTTTTACACACTCATTATCTTTCTCTCTTCTCTTAACACTGTTTACAGAATCACAGAATATGCTGAGTTGGAGGGGACTCATCAGGATCACCAAGTCCAACTGCTGGCTTTACACAGGACACTCCAAGAGTTCACGTGCCTGAGAGTGTTGTCCAGACACTTCTGGAACTGTGTCAGGCTTGGTGCTGTGACCGCTTCCCTGGGCAGCCTGTTCCAGTGCCCAGCCACCCTCTGGGGGAAGAACCTTTTTCTAATATCCAACCCAAACCTCCCCTGACACAACTTCAGGCCATTCCCTCAGGTCCTGTCACTGGTAACCATAGAGAAGAGATCAGTGTCTGCCCCTCCTCCTCCCCTCATGAGCAAGTTGTAGACTGCAGTGAGGTCTTCCCTCAGTCACCTCCAGGCTGAACAGACCAAGCGACCTCGGTCACTCATCGTTCAGCTTCCCCTCAAGTCCTTTTACCATCTTGGTTGCCCCCCTTTAGACTCTCTCTAATAGCTTTGTATCTTTCTTAATTGTGGCACCCGAAACTGCCCCCAGCACTCGAGGTGAGGCCGCCCCAGTGCAGAGCAGAGCGGGACAATTCCCTCCCTTGCCCAGCCGGTGATGCTGTGCCTGATGCACCCAGGACACAATTGGCCCTCCTGGCTGCCAGGGCACTGCTGACTCATTCAACATTGCCATCGACCCGGACCCCCAGGTCCGTTTCCACAGCACTGCTTTCCAGCATCTCATTCCCCAGCCTGTCCGTACATCCAGGGTTGCCCCATCCCAGGTGCAGAATCCAGCAGTGTGTTTGTTTGTATAACAGCACTTAGAAAGGACAATACCAGCAAACACATGGATGTTGAAATGAAACCTTAATTATAATAAATTGCACAGTCTGTATTTCAACACACGACCATGGTGTTATCTTAGGAGGGTTCCTACATGTTCTTTATTTTTTTTTATATCTGTGTTTTAGCTAGCATCTCAGTCACCAAGACCATTGTGGCATTTTTTAGGGAACTTCTCTTAAATCAGGAACAGACTTTTAAAATTATTTAAACTCTGTTAGGGATTCACAGCAGCAGCTTATACACTAATGATAGTAGGCATCAAAAAAATAAGTTTAAAAATAAAACCTGTGTGGTTGTAGTGGTTTTTAGCACTCCAAGATTTATTGCACCCATTGCATGGGAGAAAGTGTGAGCCATCTATTTTCTGAATTATGGCTTCTCTTTGAAATGACCCCCAGTTTTTGTCCCGTATAAAGCAGGAAAAAAAATTGTTTTGTGCATTTGGATTAAAATGTAAAGTAATTACAAGAGGAAAAAAAAGGTATGGCAAATTCTTTCAGTATGGAAGATAAACACTGCAATTGATAAGATAAACTGAACAAGGTTATCAGGGTGTCATAGGAATAACTACACTGTATTGACAAAAGTATTCAGATTTACTTACCTTATAATTATTCCTTCCCCTCTCGCAAAATCGCTGCTGAACTTCTGGGAAATGTGGCACCTCCATTTCCATCTAGGAGATAATTTCAAAGGGTAGAATACACTTCCTGCTTAAAAGCATCATTTTGTTGTTTGTAACTTCATGTAGACAATACTGTGGTTTTTCACAAACTTTAACAAGTCCCAAAACTAGGCATTTCTTGCTTTGTTCTTACCTCAGTGATTTTACAGTCCGCGAGGGTAAGGACATAAGGACTTATACTGTGGTGGAATGAGCTACATTATATACAAAATCTTTGTTACTAAACAGTACAAGTTTCCTACATAAAAACTAGCTCCTGCCTTATTTCTGTACTTTGTTGAGGTGACTGACACTGGTATTACTATGGTACATATAAACCTTCATTCAACCAGAAATCATACAACCCTGTATGATTGCAGCAAATACAGTTTGAGCGTCTATCAATAAATGAGATGTCAGTAGAAGCAGAGCTAGCACAGAATCACAGAATGGGTCAGGTTGAAAGGGACCACAGTGGGTCATCTGGTCCAACCTCTCTGCTCAAGCAGGGTCATCCTGGAGCAAATGACACAGGATTGCATCCAGATGGTTCTTGAATATTCCCAGTGAGGGAGACTCCACAGCCTCTCTAAGCAATGTGTTCTGGGAAATCTGCTTGGTCATCTGCACAGAAAAGAAATTCCTCCTCATATTTAGATGGAAATTTTGTACATCAGTTCCTGCCCACTGCCTCTTGTCCTATTGTTTGGCCACCACTGAGAAGAACCTGGATCCATCCTCTTGACACCCTCCCTTCAGAAATGTACATACATTCATATGGTCCCCTCTCATGGACATGGTTCATGGGCAGCTTGTTGTCCAGAAGGATCCCCAGGGCCTTCTCCACAGAGCTACTTTCCAGCAGGTCAGCCCCCAGCCTGTGCTGGTGCATGGTGACATTATCTGATCATACTGTGTAGTTATTCAGGATGGGTGAGTAGTAATGCTAGGTGTCTGATTATGAACACTAATACTGTTAATTGCATTACTCTCACTGGCTGTTCTGCACTTTATGCCCTTGCTCACCTAATTCCTGATCCACTGCATAGTCTGTCACAGCCCATGTATGTCCACAGTGACAAAGAGATGGGGACAACAAGGCACAAGCCCATGCCATGAACTTTGCCTCAGGAAGAGTAAAAGTGCCATGAAGCCAAGCTCAGGTGTGATGGTTGGTTGGGGTTGGTTGTGTTTATCCTGCACCTTCCCCCTTCCCCCTTCCCTTCCCCCTTCCCCCTTCCCT
>VXAZ01007501.1:739643-782113 GCA_013399875.1 Gymnorhina tibicen
CCTTCCCTTCCCTTCCCTTCCCTTCCCTTCCCTTCCCTTCCCTTCCCGTTCCCAGCTCCCACACCAAGTTCAATACCACGTGCAAATACTGCAAGTGGTTGCTCAAAATGCTGTCTCCTTAGGTGTTTGCAGTGCTGAGAAATCTATGGCACAGAGAGAGTGGGGAAAGCTGGTAGCCCTGAGTAAACGCGAAAAGAATGTGAGTTGCAGCAAGGGTGTGGCTAATGGGGGTTTCTTCAGATTTGGCCGGTCTCCTGCCGTTTGCATCCAAAGCGGACACAGATAGGAATGATAAGGCATTGCAACACTGATTCTTCTGAAAAACTACAGCAACCAGTCCTTACAAAGGCTAGCAAATGTAAAATAAGTCAGCTTTCCCTTATATCCACTCCTTGTTTTGCACTATGGAGGTGTCTCTACCTTAACTGGCTTTTCTACATTAATTCCTATATGTTACTCAAATTAAAACAAAGATGCACAGAGGCTGACTATACAAGTAACTGTACTGGGCCATTCACCAGTATGAAATGAATTGTCACAGAGTAGATTGTATCCATCAAAATTATAAAGTCTCTCAGCCTACAGGCTGATGTGGTTGCATCCAAACTACTGATCAGGAGCACTCCGTGCCTTCTGCTGCCTCTCAAACTGTATGTGGAAGACTACTAGCCAGTCTAGTCTGGGACTGTTTGTGTAAATGAATAGTGCAGATGATTTAGCACAATGTGCAGGGAACACTCCCTGCACAATTGACCAGCATGAACATGGTCATAGCTATTTCCCAATCTTTTGAAGTCAGCAGTTCTGTTCCTTACTCATCTCAGTGCACACAGATTCAATAACTAAAGTATCTGAGAAGGTAAACTTTCCTTTTTAGCCAAAAAAAATAGAGATGATCATCAGTTCTTTTCTCCCAGCCCTGTTAGTAAGTACCCTAATGTTTACAGACACTTCCTTGCTTCTTCCTTCTCTGTGATCCCAGAGATATGCCACTGAAATCGTTACCTTGCATTTTTTCCACAGGAAAACTAAGCCCAATAACAAAGCTGTTACTGAAGAGAAGGGGAAAAGCATTTTTCTATCATGTGCTTCGAGGCTTTGTCCCCCAAGGGTTTTAACCACAGAGTAGATGATAATTTTTAGTTAAAGCAAAATAAGTCATAATGCTTTAGAAAAAAAATCTATCATGTTTTATTCAGCACTGCATAGCTAAATAATAAAGATATATGTGGCAAAGGCTGGTCAATTCAATATGATTAATGTACCCTAAATCCCAGAGATACTGCAACTGCACCGAAACAAATCCCATAGGACATGGATAGGTAACCAGCTGACTTTTTTGCTTTATCATACCTTTAACTTTCAAAATCTTTCTCAGGTAAAAGTTTTCTGCAGCATGTTGGAGACTGTCCACAAATGTGACTGAGCAGAAGAGCAGGTTCTGGAAATCAGAGATGTCACAAAGTCCCCAACTTTCCAGCAATGACATCTTTATTTTCTGATGAGGAGGAGGCAGTGTAAATGCCCCTGAGAAAGGCCTTAAGGCAGTTTGGCCAACATAGCAAGGTACAATATTGAAGACTGAGATTTGGGTAAGTCACTTGGTGTTGGAGGATTGGATTTGTGAAGTAAAACAGCTGCAACACAGGCCCTGTCATTGTCACTGCATGTATTTCTGGGCATTTTAGTTCAGACTGCCTCTTGTGATCCTGTGGACTGAATGTCCACCGCTTGTTGGGGTGGAGCACATACATACACCCCTGGAGCACATCTTTCAGCTTAGCTCCTTTTGGAAGAAACACGGGTTATGCACCAAAAGCCTATGGCATGAGGAGGATCAACCTCAGAAATGCACTCCCAATCCATACCAAAATGCTTTTACAAATGCTTGCCCGCAATCTGCGGTTTCTAGAAAGAGAAACAATAAAATATTTTAGTTCCAACAGTGATGCCTTGAGTGGCTACCTAAGGCATCAACAGAAGTAGGAATTTTAATCTTTAGAAGGCAAGACAGGACCTAGAACTTCAGTCTTTGAGGTTTCCAAACGGGGCTGACCCCAAACCCAGAACAGACCCAGTCTTTCATGGGTTACCTAGAAAACCACTCAATATGAAAATGGCAATGGGATGAGAGTGCCAAGCACTTCCCATTACTCAGCAATACTGCAAGATAAACAAGGTGAAGTAAACCCATGGGAAACACAAAACATACATAGGACCTGTAATGAAAAGAATAGGCTAAAAACAACCAGGCATCTCTTCAGGGAGCCATTCCAGTGATACACACCAGCAGGCAGGCAGGGTGGCAACCAGGGCTGGCCCCTGCATCCACAGAAATCAGGTGCTGCTACTCAATTAGGACAAAGTTAGTTAGTCCACAAACCAGGTGATAATCAAGACCTGACATCACATTTTACGTGCTGTCAAAACATGGCTACAAAAAGGGGTTGTGAGGGGCCACCTGAATGCTCTGAGCTTTTACTTCCTTCCTATTTATAGCATGGTCCCCAACACACCTCAGGATATCTATTTGATCTCAGCTCTTTGATATTTACTTCTTGAACTCCCAACAGCTTTGATGGCAGTACTCCCTTTCTGTTCAGACAGATGAGCAATTCTTGGAGCATTTCAGTAAACCTTCCAGAGGTAATTAAGATATAGCTGTCTCTGTAGCTTCCTCTTCTCCAAACTCACAGTCAGTCCTTAAAATCCTCATGTGACTCGACAGCAAGAGGATGTGAACCTCTAATCAATTCCGTGTGCACACTCCTACCTCCATCAGACCCCCAGCTACCAGTGTGTGATATCCTGCACTGCTGGTAAGAACACAATATCCTGGTGTAATAGAAAGCATACCATAAAAGAGCCCAGGGATATATGAGGATAAAGAGACCTGTCTCCTGCCAATTTTTTTTCTGAAATGGGTCAGATTGGATAGGTTACTTCACATTCTCCATCATCCCATCTTCATAAGCAGCTCCCCAAACTACAAGCTCCTCGTCATTTGATTTCACGCATTACTTCCTTTCCCAGCCACTTCTGCAGAACTAGAGACCCAATTCATTTAAAAAATGAGACCCAGTGCAAGAGCATTAACTTTTCCAGACTTGCTTCCTTCCTGACCTCACTGCTTATTTGACTGTAAAACAACTGATGCTGCAGTTTTCAAAGAGGCAAGCATGGACCACAATTTCTATTCCCAGTCTGTGGGAGTGGGAAAGCAACTTCGGCATAAATACATGCAATTTGATACTTTAAATACATTTTAAACCAGCTCCTTTTCCTTTAAGCCTAATTTCCTCTGAAGATAGAAATTTATCACCAATGAGTCAAGCTTCCTCAAGGTTTTATCAATTTCAACTTCAGTAATGTTCTTCCTTCTTGTGTTAATGCTACATTGCCTAGCCCTTGCTCATCCAGCCACCACTTGCTCATGCAAACCAATACTTTGGCTTTTCTGGCTTATTTGCGTGACTGCTTTTTCATTACGTGCCTTGCCCAATCTATTAATTTGTGATGAGGGTCTTGTGGGAATTAATAAGTCTGCAAATGCATGAGCTGTTTAAAATCTTGTCTGTTTTCTATATGGTTGCAGAATATAAAAATGCTTCTTCTGTATGGAGCAGGCAACAAATGCCTGGACCTCCCAGCAGTGCAACTACTGGAGACTGTTTTTCTACAAATGATTTTACTTTCTCTCTTTGTTGCCTGTCATCTGCAGTACCCTCCTGTGCCCTCCAACACCAGCTGGATTAGAGACAGCTGGTGTGGAGATGTATCCATGGTAATTGGCCACATGGGCTGATGGTGATACAACAGATAGCTGCTGAGGCTGCAGCATCTCCTCTGTACCTGGTTTCACAAAGCATGGGAGGTCCTTGCTCTTCCATGGAATTTGGGTAAAATTAGTTAACAGGGATGGGGATCAATAGATGGAATGAATCTTTCTTCCAAAACAAAAAATCAAGAGCTGGAAAGACACTGTGATTGTGTGACTTGAAACAGTTTAAATGTGTCCTTGATATCCTTTCTAGTGCCTCAGGAATAATGACAGGGTTAGAGAGTGCAACTCCATGACCCTATTTGAATTGGAGCACACTGCAGTGTGTCTGAACAGCTCTCTCCAGGCTTTTTTTTTTTAAGTTTAAAGAGTCTATATCAGGACATCAGTGTAGTCCAAGGTTACCAGAGTTGTTACGGCTCATGGCAGAGGCATATGTGCTCCATGATTCTGATGTTTGTCACTCACAGATCTGCTCCTGACCTTTGCTTTTATCTCTGCATCTTACCCTGAAGCTAACATAAAGTGCAACAGAAGCCAGGTCTACTTGAGCAAGCCCACACAGAAGTCAGAGGGCTTCCTTGGAGAGTCGGCTGCTGGCTCACAAGGACTTCCCTCAGGAAAGGAAAACAAGGACGTTGTGTTTCCCGTGCAGTTTCACAAGAACCAGAAGACTGACCATAAGTGAACACCAGTCTTATCTGAGTATGGAGAAGGAAGTGAGAGGAAGTAAGAATTATAATGAAAAAGTCTCAAAAACACAAGTGGGAGCCTGTCACTGCCTTCAGGGAGACCTATGCAGCTTACTAGTGCAAAAAGGAAAAAAAGTCTGTCCCAAAGGAGGTAAATTTCTATGTGTGGCCTGAAAAATTAGATGCTGAAGTAGGAGCTAGAGCTTCAAAACCTGGCAGTCTGTGTAAGACCAACCTTCCCTATGTAAAATGGGGATAACAAGTAGCACAAATACCTAAACAATTTTTAAGAATAACAACTTAATAACCACATGGTGCTTCACATCCAGGGAGGGCTTCAGGAATGCTAAATATTCTTAAAATCTTGACCTTCCACAATGATTTTGGTTTGTTATCTGTAAGGGAATGTTTTTTGTTTCAGGGACCAGCTGCACTCTCACTTCTCAAGTGAAGCTTCTTTCCCGAAATAGAAAGATGTCCAAGCTGATGAGATACAGCACTGGCATTGCTGCTCTGTTCACTCTTAATTACTGGTGTGGTGACAAGAGCTGTATAGATCAAGCCAGTCCAGCCAGGAGATCTTACCACAGGCTGATTAACCTCTCCATTAATATGAACATCTGACACTTCATTTTCTAGAATGGATAAAAACAAGGGTTAAACCCTGGGGGGAGGCCGCTTGTTTGTACGTATGGAGCAATGCAGGGGGAACAGAGGCCGTGAGCAGCAAATTCCACGGCTTGAACCAGTATAGATTCTCCAACCCTCCCTTTTGCCCATGATGTGGAGCCCACTCGGACTTACTTGGAGCCCAGTGTGAAAGAGGGCAATGAACTCAGGTGGGGTTTGCTGCATAGTGGTTGCGTATGTGCTTCTAGGTAGGTCCAAAGCACACAAAAAATTCACTGCTGTTGGTAATCAGAGTGGAATGATGATTTGCTTTCTTTCCATTTTAAAACAAAAATCCAGCCTGAGTATTTTAAATAGCAGCATTTCTCTTGGAAAGGCATTTGTTTACTTTAGTGCCTGTAAAATTCATCGGAACGAGACTATGGGAAATAGAAAGCCTTGTGTTATTCACAGAACAAGTATAACAAGTTCTGCAAGCTCTCTTCCAATGTTTCACCAATTCACTCTGCTCAAAGCTGGCAGATTAGACTTCATAGTCAACACAGAACAGAGATTTTCTTTAGTTTAAGAATTAAATACTGAAGTGTCTTTATAAAGTCTGGGCCTAACACATGTAACTACCTCCCACCCAAATAGCAATGGCATTGCTAACAGGCACCAGTTTTGCTGGAGTCAGGGCCAGGACATTGAGAAACTTGCTCTGCTGACACTTGGCCCAGAAGAGCAGAGGTCACTGGCTATCTCCCGCAGGCCCCTTAGCCCACACTCTGTAAGAACCTTATTTTACCAAAGCTGTGCTTTTCCCCTCAGTGCCCAGCTTTGCTGGGAAGGACATTGCCATGGGATGTGGTGATGTATGTGAGCAATTTATAAAAGAGCTTAAGTTCATTGAGGGTTGTTAAATACTGGGACACAAACACAACCGTTGACTCAGGGAAGGTATAACACCACGGCAGCAATTTGGATTGTTTGGGATGGGGAAAGAGAGCTGTTATGGAAGCATTGGTTTTAGTTTGACACAGTACAGCCTCTCTCCCCTTAATTAAGCAAGCAGAAATGGAAGTCCTTAGGCACTGTTCTCTTTTTTTTAAATGCTTTTAAGGCATTTACATGTACAGAACACCTCTTCTCCTTCCCCTGGGGAGTGAAAAGCCTTTATCCACCACCACTGGAGCTATTTTTAAACAGCAGAGAAGGCTTTTCCACAGTGTCAACTCAGGAGCTGCTCTCTCCCTGAGCTCATGGAATAGGACACATATTCTGTCCAGCTACCAAAAATACTTGTAGAGCGTTGGACGTATAGGGTCTGCCCGATCTCTGAAATATCCATAGATGTGGGTGATAATTTGGGTTGAGTTCCCCTGATTTGGCTCTGATACCAGGCTGCTGCCCATGTGTTTCTGGCTGTTGACTTTATTCCCACATGACACAAACCTCCCCAGGATCTGTGTGGGATCACATAGACCCAGAGGTACAGGAGGGGAAGAGAAAATATTTGTCCCTAATACTACAGGGAAAGGTTCTAAAGCTTGACCATGTGTTAAGTAATGCTTCATTTCACTAGGAGTTTGCCTCATCTCCAAGGCATTACTCATGGAGGAGGGACCTGCTCACCATGAGTAAAGGCTTTGGAATCCTGCCTCTAGTGTGGAACACCGTGACAGCAATACTGCATATGTAAATCTCTGCTTTGTACCGTATGTGCATGACATTAGGAAAACACTGCATAACAAAGAGCAAAATAAGGAAAGCGTGTTCAACACCTCAGTCGACATTCAAGCTGCTGATTTACAGGGCCAAGGGACAAGCTCTTGATCTTATGTTCCAGCAAATTGCAAGAACAAGATGCTGACAAGTTATCTAAGGAATGTGATCCTCTAAGAACTTATCGAACCTGTCCATAAGTCCATCCATGTGCAGAGGCAATGCAATTTTGGATAGCACTAAGAGAAGAGACCAGCCTCTACAGGTACATTTATGGCTTCCACAGATTCTAGAGAAGTCTCACAAAATATGAGGATATGCAGGACCATGAATATTTGTGACTTGACCTTCCTGAATCTCAAACAGTAAATTCCTCAGAATAATTTACAATGACAAAGAAAGAAAGATGACAGTATTTGATCTTTTGCTTTGCTTTGTAGAAAAGCAGAGCATATGGCAATACAGAAAACACATTTTCTGCTCTGCCTGTCTGCTAGTATCACTATAAGAAATAAAATTCATCAAATTACAGCCTTGTGAATCATGTTTTTAATTGATTTTGCAGGGAGGCAGAAAGGGAAGGAGAAGGAATGGAGTTTGTTTCAAGCTTGTCTGTCCTCGTCACACAAAAAAATAAAAGAGGGAAAAAACCTCTTTTAGTTATTTTTTCTGTAACAGAATGGTGTTCAACAACTACACAGCAACAACGCAGGCAAGTGTTGAAATTGAATCATGTCATATAACACAAAAATACACATAGGTTCTTTGACTGCTTTAGTTTCATATATATGGCTTGCAGTCCACAATCTACAGTGAGATGTGGTTAAGAGTTGAGAAATGAATAAAAAACCCAAACGTGTTATTCTAATGAGCAAATTCTGCAGTCGACACCACATTATCTCAGTAACTCCACTTGAAATTAAACAATATCCAGTCTGAATATCTACTCAGTTCCTGTCCTACACAGAGGTGTCAACAAGAGGGCATAAGCTGATTTTTATGATGTGAATCAAGTCTGGTGGAAACTATTACTTCTTAAGTTTCAGCTGTGGGTTGGCCTGATAGACGGTATAAAATAAAGACTATCCCTGCCCTAGGGGGTTGCAGTCTAAAAAAAGACCAAAGGAAAGTATTTGTCTCTTGCAAAGTGACTTATTCAATTGGATCTCTGAGTTTATAGTCTACTTTGAAGGTGGGCACATTTGTCATGTAAATTTTAGTTTCTGTGAGAATCACAGAATAGGCCATACTGATGTATGCTGATTCCAGAAATTGTGTTTGGTTAAAAAATAAAAAAAAATATTTCCTGTCTGTTCAGACATTTTGAAATTGAAATGATTTAATTTATTAAAGAATAAGTTTTATTTCTAGACTTCTTTGAAAAATGTGGCTAAAGAAAACATCTTATTGACAAAATGTGTCACTTCCAGAAGTGATTCTTTCTACATTTTTGTTTTAGGGAAAAATTCTGGGGGAAAAACTATTCTGAAGGTAAAATATTCGAAACCTGAAAGCTGCCAAACAACTTGCTGTTCAGTAAGTCCTGCCACAATAAACAGGACTAATAATTTCAAGAAAGAGTGATCACTGTGAACAAACCCACAGCAAAGCAAAGGGCTGGACTAATTGTTAGAACAGATAATCTGCAGGACTCTGATTTAGTGTTCGAGGTCATAATTGGGTCCCTGACCACCTGCTTTGGTCACTGGAAATGAATGCAGCTGGACTTGGCTGGTCACTCTGTCAAACATTTGCTAAAGGATGCACTGAGTGCTCTTGTTAGCAGTTTGTTGCTGTTCAGGCTTAAGTCAATGGAAATTGTTGCTGAGCTTAAGTCCTGCTGTCAGTAACACCAGAAGTAGTAAATGTTCTTAGGTAAAGAAATAGAATTTCCTCTCCTTTGCCACAGGGCTTTCCGAAGCACAACAGCAGGAATGCATCTTAGATAATCTACAATTCAGAATGCTTTCTACACAGAAGAGGCAAAAAATGTAACGTGGCTTAGTAGAGACTGCAGGCTTTGTGTCAGAAACCTGGTGTCCCCGTGCATGTCTCTACTCTGTATCCTTCAGCAAAGGGCATAATCTCTGACCCTGCACTTCGCTTTCCTCTAGGTAATGATATCTACACTCTTTTTAAAAAATGTTTTTAAATATACATGCGAGATAGGTTGGATCATTACAGAGCAAGCACACAAACAAATACACACACACCCAGACAGCCACAGTGATACATAAAATGCAGACACTCCCATGCAGAGAAATGTACTGATGACCTTAGGCTAATGACTGGAGTCTGGGTGGTACTGCTGGCATTCGCAGAGCACACACTCAAATAGCTGTGCAGGTCTGCGCAGGCAGCCAGAGAGCCCTTTTGCATGAGGCTGGCTAGCGTGGATGTTCCCAGGCACGCTGAGCCATTTGGGGTAGCTGGCAGCTGCTGGGATGCTGCCGGGCAGGCAGCTCTGCTAGCTCCTCTCAGCCTCAGAGAGCAGAGTTCATAGACACAAGTAAGGAAAGGGGCAGTTCCCAGTTTCTAGAGAGCTGGGATTTTTATTTACTTATTTATCATAGCTGCTATTTCATTTAAAGCCTGTGTGTATTTAGCAGGAGCCTTGCTAGATTAAATGTGGTGCAGTTGCTGGTCAAGTCTCAGAAGTGTCCTCATTCAATGCTTCCCACAGTGGCAAATAGCCTGGCCTCTCCTGTGTAGTTTAAAATTGCTGTGTTTGGAAATGTGGAAAGGAAAAGCCTTGGGAAGAACAAGGAAAGAAAAGGAAAATCAGTTTTGAAGAATTTCTATTTCCCCAATTTTAAGTGTAATTTTGAAGCAATCAGAAATAGTTCATTCTAGATGGGCCCATGCTTTGTAATTTGCAAACTTCCAGAGCACTCCCACAGGATATCAGATTATTAATATTATTTTACCAGAAACAAATCTTCTTACCGTAAGTAAAGCTTTGTAAAGAGAAGGCCTGGTAAAATCATGGCTCCGGCCTGTTACTTAGGCTAAGTAGAAAGGGACTGTGGGAGAATGACCCAGCTAGAATAGGGGAAGTGAGGCAGGCTGCGTGAATGTCTTGTGCCCACACTGTGGTGTATGGTGGTTGCTCAAAATTGGGTTTGTTGTGCTTTAAAACTATGTAAACTGATAACCGCCTAACGGCATAAAAAGGCCAGGTTTTTGGCAGAAAGATTCCTCCTTTCTACCTGCTTGGGGACTCTTTGTCGCTCCTTATCACTACAAAATCTCACAGGTATATCATATTTTCAGTGCATGGCATTGCAGCTCGCTCTGTTGAGAGGTTAAGCCAAGAAATAGCTCCTTCCCTATCTGTCAGCTTCAAGTCATACAGCAGCTCATGTGTGGTTCACAACTGAGTCTTGTTTCATGTATTGTTTGCTAGATCAGCTACAAACTTGTGAAGTGAAGCTGCTGTTCCTTAAAAGAAAAAGCTCTAGTGGTGCTTTTGCTCTCTGTGAGTAGAGCCTTTCCTACAAACTTCGTGCAGGGTTCCTGTCCAGTCTGGAGCAGGGTGTTTCAAACTGTCCGTGCCAAGCCCGTTAGCACAGGCTGAACAGCACTGGTCAAATTACTGCATCCACAGTGTTCTGGTTAGAATCATAAGCTGAAATTTACTCCATCCCAGAAGGAAGAGGCTTACCACTATTGCTCCCCTTAATCTAAGATCTTGCCCAGATACAAGTTCAGTCACATGTGAACAGCACTGTTAGTGAACCAAAAGAGTATGCGATACTTTGGACCCATCCTACCTCATAAACAGGGCTCAAGTTCAGAAGTTATTCAGAAGCTGTTTACAGCAGTTCTGTACAACCAAACCAAAACCAAAAGTACCCAAACAATGATCCATGCCTGAACTCCAGAACCTCAGCATGCTTTTGGCTGTTCCATAACCAAACAAATGAGTCTAATTGTGTGTATTCAAACAGGAAGCTACTCTGCAAGTCCCAGGTTGCATTTGACCCTGAATAAAACTGCTGCTTTATCAGGCAATGCAATCCTAGGTGTGCTTATAGGAGACAAAGTATTTCATATGCAGGCAAATAACTTTATCACCCTTGCCTTGCTTTGTTGCTTTGTTTTTCAACACATTAGACGTTACGGGATCTTCCCAAGTTTCTGTCCCAGCAGCACCTTCTTCCCTGCTACTAATAACCCTTCAGGCACTGCTTCTAGTTTGGTGACTGCTAGTTCCCAAAAATAAAAGATCCTTTTAACCTGGCTTCTGAGATGAAACACTCTTTTTGGATACTGGACAGTCCCCTCAGAGAGAGATAAATGTTTTGTAGTGAAAGAGATTTACACTGAACTGCTCATGCTCTTCAAAAGACAAGAATAATAAATAGATCTAAATAATGTATTGGATTAATACAGGATTTTTACGTATTTCTTTAATGAAACCTATTTATAGGAAATTAGGTTTCTTTAGTTCATCTGTTCTTGAAACTACTCCTTTTCCTACTCTCAAGATAGTAACGAATTTTATAAATTTCTCAGAATTACTCAACAAATGTTTGTAATAGTTAAGACACATTCCTCTTCCAAAAGCTCTTTGAGGCAAAGGCTCGTCTTCATTTTTTGATGCTTGATACTCTGTATTTGGCCAGCATGACTCAGCGCCGGAACATGATTTCTATTCCCTGAATGGATGACTCAGCCTGTACATACGAGAACAGTGCCTGAAGAGCACACAGCACATTGCACACAGAAAATGATAAGGGAAAGAGAATCCTCTGAGAGTCTGCTTTAGAGATATTAAGCATGCTCTGTAGATATTATTGGCTTTTTCTATACAGGAATATAAATGGTCGTGATTTTAAGGAAAATAAGTAATCAAATTCACCAACAGTTCTTATGCTCACCTTGGCACAAAGTAATTTCCTGTTCTTTCGGTTTTTTGGGTTGGTTTGGTTTGTTTGGTTTTTTTTTTTGTAAATGCATTTAATGAATAGATTAGCATTTATGTCTGGAGAAATAAAACTCCCCTCATATATTCCTCTGTGCAAATGTGATAACTAGTCGAGTTGCTTGATGCATTATTAGAAGAAATCAGATGTTGACCGTGGCACAAAGAGCATGAGGAGACAGTGCACACATACTCTCTTGCAAGAAGTCAAGTAAAATGGACTTAGCAAACATGCTTGCCAAAAACAAAAGCAAACATTCTCAAATTACATCAGACCCAATGGTAAGACCACAAACTTCAAGAGACGGAATGACTGCAGTGACCCTCAGTGTAGAGAGGCTTTCCCCACTAAACATCTTGACAGAGGACTCGCTCTTAAAACAGCTCACATGGGGCTTACTGCCTTTATGGAACACTCGAGAAAACTTAAGCATTCCCCAGTTTCTCACTCCAGAAGCAATAGATGGTTACGGAAGCATAGCTTTAAGTCTGCAGAAATTCTTGACCGACATCTGCTGCATTTTAATACTTTGGTTTTATAGATGCTGGAAAATGAAGAGACACAGAAAAAAAGGATTAAAGCTGGTATATTTTTCAGCTCAGTGTGACTGTTATTAGGAGTTCTTCATTTTACCCTGTTCACTGCCTAGATATAGCCAGAGACCAGGGAAAAAGCCATCTAAGGACAAAAACAAACAAAAGCCAGGCTGCCTTGAGTCAGAGCCCATGTCCCACAAACTTGCAGTAGCCTGCAGCACACCTTGACCACAGCACTCAGACACCCCAGGCAGAAGAGCCCAGTGGCTAAAGAATACGGCTAACAGGCAAAACATTTGGGCTATGGAGCACCAGTCACCCCACATTCCCACTGTGGGCAAAGTATTGTAGCTCATGTTTGCCAAAGTTTATGGGTGCCATGAGGTTCTAGTTGCCTACACGGAATTGGCCTCTTGCCTTCCCAGAGCAAAATGTATCCCTCTGTAGAGACAGATATTATTGCTTACCTCACAAGAGTTTTGGGAACTTTTAAGGATGCTACTTGAGACCTGAAAAGTGAATCATTATAGTTCATTACCAGGCCTGAATTTTTAGAGAACAAAATGGAAGTCTCAGTCACTTTATTAAAAGGTAATTACATACCAGCACAGACCAATAATTTGCTTCCAAGAACACAAGGCATATGATTTAGGAATAAAGAATGCTTATGACTCTTGCACAGGACTTGCCAATAGTCCTGCTCACCTCATCGAGGAAATTTAGTCCTTACCTGGCTTCTTGCTGAAAGGGTTGTGGTGAGGCAGGCAGATTTGTTGAGTGTTGGTGGTCTTGCTCTCAGCTGTACAGTTCTGGAACAACAGAGATACTTGCCTATCGTGGCCTCTTCAGCAAGTCCAGCTTGAGAAAGGACAGCAGCCAAATGAGGTGCTGAAGTGTTCTGGGAGCTGAACCACAGGCTGTGAGACCCAAGAGAGTTTTTCTTCTCCATGTCAGGATTTGAGCCCTGCAGAAGCACCTGTCAGTTGAATGGCTATTCAAAAATATTAATTCAAATAGTACAAACCACTAAAACTTCCACATTCAGTTCAAAAACTACAGTTCAACTGAGATAAGTGACTCTCAGAGGGTACAAATTACATCTTGACTTAAGACGGTCTGTAGCATATGAAGACAGAATCCATCTCCTAATCAATCTTTTTTTAGGTTGGCTATGCCAAAATTTCCTTTAAGGAGTTTCGACCTCTAGAGCATTATTTCTTTATCTTTCTTGCAACCTCGAAGTTTTTCAAGGGTCTTCAGTATTCCAGGGTCATGAAGCTCTTCTCTGAGGGCATCACCTGATAAGGGAATGATTTGTTTTCTATCCTGCTGTCTGTCATCCTTCTGTGAAGCATGTCTGACTCTGACGCATGCTGTTGAAGTTGTGCTTTTGCTAATCATTGGACTGGTCATATTTTACCTACTACATGTTTATAAATAAAAGTTTGGACAACAGTTGTTTTGGTGTGAACCTGTGGTATTTTGTATCTTTCTTAAATCCTCTGCCTTGGATTAACAGATAATTCCAATCTACATATTTTAAGGAAAATGTCATGCTCATTGGTGCTGCATGAAAACTTTAAAAATTGGTATTGAGATAATTGGCAAACAAATAAATGAGAAAGAAGTAAATCCCTTTTTCCCCTGAAATAAAATTAAAAAAAAAAAAAACCTGTAAAAGGTGGTGATCTGTAGATGCAACTGCATCTGTAGATGTAGAGGCAAAGAAGCAAAATCGTAGTTATTAAGATGACCTGATTACTAAAACCAATCCTGCTATTTCTGAGTGACAGAGTTTTGAATGTCTGTGGCTTGCAATACCAGATACAGATGTACCTGAGCAGACACAGGGAGAAAGGGGAGGAGACAGAGGTACTATGGTGCCTCATCCCTGGGACCTGGAGATGCTCCCTGTCGTCTTCCACACAGAGGCTTTTTCACCTCCTGCACAGAGTTCAATTAAGTTGTACAAAAACTACCAGGAACGTTTCATAGATGGCCCTCTGCTGTTTCTTTCCCTAGTTCTCTGGAGTGGCCTGCAGTCCAAAACTCAGGTTTGGAGTACAGGCCATGACAAGAAAGGTTCCCTGGGGAATATTACTGGATCATTGCTCAGTTCAAGCAGTCCCAAGCATGGAGTCAGATTGCCATGCATAGTTCAAAGCAGCTTTTCTACAAGAAAAACTGCAATCTATGGCCTTTTAGCCCTTGACAATTTCCTACCGCAGTACAGTAAAACTTTTTCTATTAGCAGTTATTTGTACTAAAAGTATTTCTTTTCTCTGTTAGGCATTTTATACTTGCAGCATTAGGGAAAGCCACCAGAATAAACACTGCTTTATAAGCCTGTGGAGTTTATGATATGGTTGTGAGCTGGGAAAAATGCTTTGTCTGTGCCTTGCCAACTCTGTGGTAGTATAAAGCTGAAGCCAGACATCAAAACATTAACTGAGAGAATGCAAAACAGACTTGACAATATTTCACACTTACCAGAGGCTTACTCAAATTTGGAGAGGTAAATATATTTATAGCTGCTTTCAGAAGTGTCTAAACTGAACTGAACTGTGCACAAGTACTTAGTGCTTTCAATACTTAAACTTTAAAGGAAAGAAATAGCTCCACAGATATGATTCAGAACTAAACACTGCCATCTTTGCTGTTATGAGTAATTATTTTACTACCTACCAAGTATTGCACGTCACAATGAATTTAAGTAGCTGATTCTTGCTGTCTACAGCCTAACCTCAGTAATTTACAGTTACATCAGACAGGATTGCAGATTTTACCCGACATTTAATTCCTACATCATTGGAACATATTGAACACTGGGAGGAATTCTCTACGGAGGAGCAACTCACCCAAAAATAGCCTTATTGTGAAGCAAAACTTGAGCATTGGGAGTAGCATCTTGCCTTAGTCTACCATCCACACAGCATCTCTGTAGCAGTGGGGAATTCTGTAACCATGTTGTGACCATGATGACTGTGTAGAGGTTAGAGGAGCAGCCACAGCATCTTGTTCCACATGAAACAAGGAGCAGAGACAAATGTAGCTTATAATCATCTGCAAGGGACTGTTTGGGACAAACAAAACAAAAAACCTGACCATGGTTTGATGCTTGTATTTTGAATGGATTTCTTTTCTTTTGAAAGAAAACACTGCAGACTAACTTCTTGTCCTCTACAGTCAGGACAGTACTCCACTAGGTAGGTTTAAAAATGGAATTCCACCATCAAACTTGAATATATTGTGATATATTTCTGCAAGGAGAATAAAAACAATTCTACTTGTTTAAAGAAATATACCTTAAATTATGCCCATTGTTCAGTACAGCTGTGTATGTATACTGTATTACGAGCACACTCACACCTCAAAAATATCTTAGTAACCTGTGTATATTTTCAAGGTGGTTTTCTTTTGTCTCCTTTTGTTCTGCTTATAATTTTCTCTCTCTGTGTATGTCCATGTTCAGATGTCGTTAAACTACCAGGTGTCCAAACTTTAGGGACTCCCTTGCTAGGTGAGGAAAATACCATTTTTCATATAATCCTACTACACCTCATGCTATTTGTAGCTTGGTTTGCTAAAGGCAATGAGGTTACTGTAATTGTGCACTGTGTGTGTGTGTTTGTGTGTATGCACAATTTGACTCAGCCTCCTCCCAGTAACCTTCGATCCTGCTAACCAACCAGTCCAATGTAACAAACACATGGCAGCTTCAGATATCTTTAGTTCCTCCAGCAAGGAAAATAGGCCAGCAGATAGTGAGGAGAAAACACCCATCAACTCCCCCACTGAGAAGGCTAAGGCATGGATGCCCTAGATGAGTGCAAAGAGTGAAATGTCCAGAACTGCAGTCCTGGGAAAACAATGGGATTTTGCATCTAATGAGATAGCAGATAACACCACTGCAAGACAAAACCATAGGAAACCAGACTCCACCACCTCCACAGCTCTTGGATGAGCTGGGCAGCACCTAGACATGGGTTAAGGTTTAGGTTGCCTCTTGAGACGTGGCCACTGCCACGTTCCTCATTCAGGGAACCCCTAACTCAATTTTTACACCACTGAAGTCTACTGAACATTCAAGAAATGTTCCCTGCATCCCTGAAGATGTGGAGCCCTTCTGTAGGCACAAGGGCTATCATGCTTTACAAATTAAACTCTGAGGGTTAATTATTAACCCTTTTCTTTCCTCTTTATTTAAGGTGCTCAGTAGTTTGCTGCCTATGCAATGAGTGACTATTACAGCACGTTCCAAGCTATGGAGGTAGAGGAGGAGACAGGAGAGCTCCTTGACCCAGTCTGCCTTAGCTGATGATGGGTATTAACAGCTTAGATCTACAAATAGCTCCCCTGGGGTGCTCAACTCTTTCTGCAGTCCAGGGAATTGACTAAATTACCAGAGCTACAGAGACCCTGTGTATAAGCCAGTGAAACATCTTTTTTCCAATTCTCTAATCAGCTTGCAAAAGCACACCTTCTTTTGTTCTGTTGGGCTGCTCCACCCGCGGTCAGAGGCCACATTGGCCATTCAGCAGCACAGCTGATCCATCAGTAAGCAGACAAAGCTGGGAAAAGAGCATGCAACTCCTGCCAACTCATTAAGCAGCATTACTTCCTCACACCCAACTGGCTGCAAATCGCTCTGTCTTTCTAAAATGATGATTAGAGTTGGATCAGCAGATGTAGCCTTCCACACTGTTCATTCTTCTTGTGGGAATGCCTCGTTCCTATAATAACAACGCCTTCATAAAGCCAGTAGGAAGTGTTCTGGGCTTTGTAAATTGTAAGATATCTCAAACTGGAAGGGACCCATAAGGATCATTCAGCCCAATTCCCTGCTCCTCATAGGACTAACACTAAAATATATGACAGCATCATCCAGACACTATTTGGACTCTGGCAGGCTTGGTGCCATAACCACTTCCCTGAGGAGTCTGCTCCAGAACCCAACCATCTTCTCAATGAAGAACCTTCTCCTAATGTTCAATCTGAACTTTCAGTGATGCAGCTTCCTTCCATCTCCTCATGTCCTCTCGCTGGTCACCAGAGGGAGAAGATCAGCACCTCCTTCTCTGCTGTCCCCTTAAGAAAGTCATAAATTCCAACAAGGTCTCCACTCAGCCTTCTCTAAGCTGAACAAGCCCACTGACAGCTGCTCACTTCACCTTGGCAACACCTCCAACCTTGGTGAGCCACCATCTTCATCACTGTTTGCTTTGACTTCCAGAGGCTTGTACCTATTGTACAAGGGATGAGTAGAGACTAAATATTGTTTTATGATAAGCATAACTTGTGGTTTTTCTGAACAAGAGACAGGAAAACTAGATAACCGAACAGCACACCAAATAATCCCTTACCCAAGTTTCAAATGAGTATTTCTGTCAAAGCCTCTGACCATGTCAGAAATCAGGTTGCAAGAGAAAAGTTGCTTCATGAGAGAGAATAAGCCAGAGGCCAAGGGTGATCCCAGCAGAAGCAATCCCACCACTACCTAGGGTGCCACCCCACAGCGCAAGAATAACATGGTTCAGTAACAATCCCTTACAGGGCAAGCTAAAGGATCAGGTCCAGAGGACATTTCAGAGTCCAGTCACAAGCAGCAGGAGGCAGAGCTAGAGGGTCCAACCAGGGGAACAGTCACAGACAGCAATGAGTGCAAGCACACCCACAATATAGGTCAGACAAGAACCAAAGGCTCAGAACTCTGCTTCTGGGTCCGCTGGCAGAGGGTGTGGGAGAGGCCCAGGTGAGTCTGATCTGGTCTATTAAGGTCTACTAGTGCCCTAAGGGCACTGAGAAGAACTTGAAATTTTACTCATAGTCAGGTGTCAGGAAAACAACTTCAGCTGTTCACTCAGTTTCTTCCCTGTGTGTGTCTCTCTGTCCATCCAGCCCCTCAGAAGAAGCTTCTACCAAGCCTTCTCTGGTCCAAGACTAACAGTATGTGATGGAGTAACCACAGTGCGTACCTGCACCCAGGAAAAGCCACTTCCAACATAACAGGTGGAGCCACAGACAGTGACACCAGCTGGGAAAGAATGATTCACAGGTGATGGATCACCACCCGGCACTGGGAACCACCTACAGGACAAAGGCAAATCTCAGGCTGATAAATGAAATGCTTTTGGTTTCCAGGTCAGCAAAGAAGGTTTATTGCAAAGAGTGCCTGCTAATTGATCAGCTCTTCAGCTAGAAGACAAGACAGCCTGCACACCTAGGTTTCCTTGCAGTGGGAAGCAGTGTGTAGATGTGAGGCATGAGAGAACTGGGGGAAGAATGCATGGACATATCAGTGTCAGGACCTGTCCAGGGCTCATGCCCACCCCAGGGAGACAGACAGTAGTCCCAGGAACTGCAAAACACACAGAACCAGCTTATTCCATGACAGCACAAGCAGGGTGGAGCAACTAGCAAAGAAACAAACCAAATTTGATTGCATATTGCCTCCTAAACCATGGGTGCCCAACCACAACATACCCAGTAGTTGTGGTTATCCAATCTCCAAAGTCAATAGGAGGGTAAGAAAATGCTCATGAAAATGAGCTTACATATTGTATTTTGATACCATATCAACACAGAGTGAGGAATGGCACCTACTGAATACCTCCCACACCCTGAAGCATCACCGCAAGATTCTTCTTAGTGTTTGAACATTAAAGCTATCATAAGGTAAAGTGGTATTGCTGTGAGGTTAAAAGCCAGAGCAGGAATTAACCTTTTGGCAATGTCATGTTCACTGGATGATAAAGGAGTTTTCTAACTCAGAACTTTGATATACAAAGTCCATACATTTAAATGAACTTAATTTTTTCCCCCCAGAATTAGCCTCTGTGTTGGAGCTTTGTTGCCACTGTAGCTAATGGTACAAAAATATTTGCGTGAATGCAAACACTGGAAAGGCAGAGAAAAAAACTTTCCGCTTTTACCTATTAGGAAATTTCTAAAAAGATGCCGCAGAAGAAATTTACCTTATTTTCTTTTTATGGTGTGACACAGTGTCAGGTCATGCTGACTTTGGCTGTAATCTTATCAACAGTATCTCATCCTTTAGGAATCCCTGCTACAATTTCAGCTGGAGTACCTTTCTGGAAAAAGAGGACTCTTGAGAAAGAAAAGCAGTTGTACAAGATGACCTAATAGTTGAATAATCTTTTCCCTTTAGGCAAAGCATGAAAAAACATGAAAGCTACCAAACAGGGTGATCAGAAATAACTGGAAATACATGTCCTGAAGGGTGGTACATGATAGATCCCAAGAGTCACTCAAAACTCACTAGCAGTTATTTGCCCCTTCTGAAGCTGGGGGTCTTTGGAGATTGACACTTTTTTTTCCTTTATTATCTGTCACGCACACACACGCATGCACACACACACACACACACATTTTTACATTTACAAACACATAGTGCCAGGATCTACACAGATATGTACTGCTGATGGAAAATAAATGGCAGTATAGGAGCCCTAGAGATTCAAGAATTTTCCTATTCTTATGTGAGGGCATATGACTGAACCGACAGACTCTCCCTTCAGGTATCTGCCATACATATGTTGCACAAAAATGCACACATTATACTCTGCTTTGTTGAACATGTATTTCCTCACATTTTCTCTGCAGAGCTAATTCAGCATAATGACAGTGGACTGTAAAAACCATTACTTAGGACAATATTAATATGTATTTTGTTCAATGGGGCCTCGTTAGCTCACTGCCAAGTAATACGTAAGCAAATCATCATTCATTAGGGAAGCTTGAGTAACGTCGTAAGGACCCAATTTGCTTAAAGAGTCTGAAGTTATTGCTGGGCACATGTCCAGTGTTTCTTCAGATTTGCAGGAGCATAGAAAGAGCATTTTTCCCCTGAAGTTACTTTTGTATTGTTCTGCTTTTTAGATGTGTATTTAAATACAGAAATTCACTTGAAAATAATACCTGAGAAGTTACTTTCTTAATAAAAAGCAATTATAGGAGGTGGGTCAAATGCTGGTCCCATTTCCAAATGTATTGACTTCTGTGGGGGTTTAGTGACCTGCCAAAGACCAAAATTTGACTTTGTGTTCTCAGAAAGAGTTACGGTTAGGAAATCTGAAACCTTCGTGCATTCATTAAATGTGTGAGTAATAGAACTGCTGGTGTACAAAGTACTTTCAGACTATGCCCGTGAGACTGGCTGTCAGCCTTTTCAGAGAACAACCTTGCCTCTTTCCTTTCCTTGAACTTGAATGCAGAAAAAGTACAAAATCCGCCACAATAGGCTGACTAGAATGCTGTGTAGGGTTAGGGTAAGGGGAGTGAAATTCAGGCTTTTCTGAGACAGATTAGCAGCAAGTGATCTTGGTAGTTTGGGGTGTCAGCTGGCTTGTGCCAGTTATCAGACACATTAGGGCGGGAGTCAGAGCATCCTGCAGCTAAACCATATTGCAGCAGGGAGACTGGCTGGCCTTAATGGGAGCAGATGGGTAGGCAGACTGGAGATGTCTGTAGTGGGACACCTGTGCCAGGGGACTGCTGCACCACACTTGAGTCAAAGAGACTACAAGGATAACTCTGGAGAGCAGGACTGCAGGCTGGCTGCTAGTGGCTGCCAGAACATCAGGGAGGGAAGGTATATGGTGCTTTTAGGGAAAAGAGAGGGTTTGTGACTAGGGAAAAGAGCAAGGGGAGACAAAGGATAAATGTCACCTCAGTTGCCAGGGTCAGCAGTGAAACTGACAGCTCTCCAGTTTGGAAGTAAACAACTGATAATGTGCATTTGTAGCCCAGAAAACCGACCTTATCCTGGTCTGCAGCAACAGAAGTGTGGCTAGCAGACCAAGGGAGGTGATTCTTCCATTCTGCTCTGGTCTGTTGAGACCCCACCTAGAGTGCTGCATCCAAGGTCATCAGCACAGGAAAGACATGGACCTGTTGGAATGAGTCCAGAGGAGGCTGCAAAAATGATCAGAGGGCTGAAGCACCTCTCCTACAAAAACAGGCTGAGAGAGTCAGGCCTGTTCAGCCTGGAGAAGTGAAGGCCCCGTGAAGACCTATTGTGGCTTTTCAATAGTTGAAAGAGGCTTAGAAGAAAGATAGGGGCAGATTTTTAGTAACAGGGCCAGTTGTGATAAGACAAGATGTAATGCCTGTAAACTAAAAGACCATATAGATTCAGACTAGATATAAGGGAAAAAAAATTGTCATGAGTTTGGTGAAATACTTGTACAGGTTGACCGAGAGGTTGTAGATGTCCCGTGCCTGGAAACATTCAAGATCAAGTTGGACTGGGCTCTGAATGCCTTGCACGGTAAGAGTTTGGGTTTGACAGGTCTTAATGAGTCTACAAAGCTGAACAACTCAAGACTCTCATAAAATAGGTGTTTAAGCAGTCTTGAAGTAATTTTAAAATTTGCCTGACTTATGGTAAGTCCTGAAGAGAATGTAAGATATAAGTTCTACCCCTGCTTTGGCCCACCATGAGATGCTTTAAAGGAGGTTATTCTTCCATGTGTAAAGAGAAAGCTCTCAAAATAAGTCTTTAACTTGTTTCAAAGGTGTTCTAAAAAAACTGAGAACACTAGACCCAAGGTAGTCTGACCAAGGAGACCCTGCACACAAGCATAGCACATCCTCATGGAGGGTCAGAAGGAGAACAGACAATGCTGTGTGTCAAATGCTTTTACATCTGGCTGGCAGAAGGTTACCTCCAGTCTGAGATGCAGTGATATATTACCCTGGCTTGTGAAATGTCTAAGACAGAGAGGCTTAGACAAGCCCTGAAGTGAATGTTATAGATATGTTTCCTAAGAAACAAGTGTAAGAAGTCCCAGGAGCAAACCTGAGCAGTAGGTCCTTAGTATGGCTCTGTTTTGTTCTACTGCAATCAGCTGTCCCCAAGGTTTGGGGTAGGGGTATCCCCCACAAGCTGGTATGTATTAGGCTGCACTAATTTTGATTCCTTTCACTCTGCACTGTGCTCCCAAACTATCCCATCTTGTCTTGTACCCTTGACTATTTTAACATGTCCTCATGACATTATCAGGGCATGAAACAAATGCCCTCAGATGGACTACATGCTGTGGAGGAACACAACGCAGTCCTCACATTAGTTCATTCACTCTGAACAGAAAAAATGACTGCTTGCAGTCAGGAGGGCATTGAATGCTCTGCTGACTCAGAGTGTGGATGTCTCTCTACATCTGCACCTGCAGGCTTGCCCTTAAACAGGCAGAGGTACAAGAGTTGCCCTTTGGAAAGAAGACGCGCAAAGTTGCAGGGAGGTGATACAACCTTCCATCAGTCCCTCCTCTCAGTGGGCAAATGCACTTCCTGCAACTTCAGAGATTCCTCTCCTATGAAGAGACATCAAAATTGGCAATTCAGTCCCATGTTTTCTAAAAACAATTTAGAGGAATTATTTCCCAACTTTCCCTTCTTTTCAACGTTCCTCATGCCCTATGTTGAGTGCAACACGTTCAGATGGCAACAAGTCACAGGCAATACTGGCAATCTTCCTGTTCTAAATGAGGAGAACCATTTCTTTAATGATGACCACAGTGGGACAAAGACCAGTTCTTTCCTAATTTATTTGTCACTGAGCGCAGTGCTCGGAAAATATATGTTGCGATGCCTGGTGCATTCCTGTGAGAGGTATATCAACTCCCAGTCACGTGGCAATAGCTGTACTCAAAGACTGCAGTGTACATGTTCTGAATTGCATTATTATGCACATACTCACACAGGTAAATATGTTGCATTGTTTTTGTGATCATAATCAAGATATCTATGCAAAGTAGACGTTAATCTCACATTCAGGCACTGGGGCAGAACTTCCATTGCAAAAACAGATCAGTCAGGTGTTGCACAGGGTTGCCAGGTTCCCAAAAGGCTGTAGCTCAAACAGCTGGCCCCTCAGAAACATCCTTTTCCTTAGTTTGCTTTCCCCTTTGTGCACTGCTGCCTGTATGTGTGTTTACACGCATAGAGCACGGCCTTTGTAAGCAAACACTGGGAGAGGGAACGTATCCATGACATGGGTACATGCATGTAAGTGCGGAGGAAATCTCTTTTTTTTTTTTTTTAGAAAAGCAAGTATCATTAGGGCCACTTGTTTCCTTTGGACTCTAACCAGTAAAAGTACACTTATAAAGTAGCAAAAGTACTGAAGGAATTTCTGCTTGGTGGCATGGATAGTAACACATTTTTAGATCTTTCTATTACTTATGCAAGAGACTCTGATGATGTGCTCCTAAATACATGAATTTGAACAAAGGTAAATAATATTTTATGGATCATTCTTTAATTTCTGGAAAGTTTAAATGAATATAGCTTTTTTACTTGTTGAGGTTTTTTTCTCCTCAGATATACAGGTTTCTGAAATATGTTACTAAAATCTGTACATAGTTTCTTGAAGCAGAAACGGACTGTTTAAAATACACCTGCTTGCAAACCTTGCAAACCAAATGAAAAGTCATCTCTTAAATGATCATAAATCATCAATAATTTTTTTAAATTATTAGACCTGACTGAAAAATAGTCCCTTGAGACTTTTTTTTCTTTTTTATTTAATGGAACAACTAAGACCATGCAAACACACATGAACTTAATTATATGTTTAACCGCGAAAGAAAAGCCTTAAAATTCTGCCTGTGAAAGCATGAGAATCCCATACAATTCATTTTTATATACATGCATATATACCCACCAGAAGCTTTGGCTCATCCTCCTTACAAGCAATTAGTTATTTGAGCCTTTTGCTGAAATGATCTGTGGAAGATCAGTGTTCCAGAGAACCAAAGCTTTAATAGATATTTAACTGCACCTTTTGGGTAAGTGACAAAGTGATGGATGGAGTTATCACAAATTACATTCTCTTCAAGTGAAAACACCATCTTTCGGGTACAGTAAGCAGCACCAATTTGGCCAAGCAATAGTTAAGTGATTTTAAAATAAAGAAGCTGATACAAGCAAAGCTCCAAAAAGTACTGAGCTTTCATTTGCCGTTTGGGAGGACAGTGTAGAGACCAAATGCTCAAGGAGCTAAGCTTTAAAATATAATCAGGTCAGAGATATTGTATTGGGTATTTCTGGTGCAGATCAAAGGGAATTGTAAAGAGCTCAATTAATTCTTCTGTCCCAGCATGATGCCTGCTCTCACATAAACAGAATCTGGTGGACTGGTGTTTGCTACGCTAAGGTGGTACCTTTTTAATGGCCAGTTCACAGCCACTGCTCAGGATGTTCAGGAAAGCCCATGAAACATGGATTATTTTGTATGAAATTGTAGTTAAACTCTTGCAGAAAGTGTATGCTACCCAGAGAACCTGTTCTCTCATCTCTGAGGTTGTGGCTTCCTGCTTGCTACCACCACAGCTCTGCTAAGCTCTTGAGGCAGGACTGCCCAATGCTGTATTTCAGGAAGGCTCATTCTGCCTTAAAAAGATGCAAATTAGTTAATCAGCATTGTAAGTTGGACAGCTAGTTATAAACTTCTTTACATACTCTTTGGCTGTCTTACACTGTCCATATGAGACAGACAGACCTACGATAAAAAAATATGGCCTGATCAAAGACATCACTGCTGAGTGAACTAAAGCTGTCAGTGTCAGAAGGAGTCTGGGGTGGGAGGAAGGCTGCAAGAGAGGTGTCCTCAGCTGAAGTCACGTCACTGAGCCTGAGAAGAAAGCCTAGTTCTCATACATCCCTATACAGTAGGCAATCTATAGCTTCCAGCTCTAAATCCCAAGGGTTTATTTCAACTGCTTCTCCCTTATGATAGATTCTGCAAAGTAACAGTCTGTAATGGAATCCCTGAAAGAAACTCCAAAGGGAGAAAAATTCCAGCATATTTTTGCTTGTATTCACAGACACAGGCAGAGACCAAGCAGGACATACGGTCTAACTTTGACATCTCTCATCCATCTAACCAGTTAGTCCCTCCAGTACTTCCCATACAAATCAGAATAACCACAGGCTGGGCAGACATGAACCTTCCTGCCCGGGAATGTTCGTGCTGCAGAGGAATAAATCCTGGCAGTGGGCAAGTTAGTACTCAAACAGAAGTCAGAGATTTGGGGCTGCACTCGCCATTTTAATAGTTTGGTGTTTTCAAGAAAGTCTGAGAAGAAACAGTGGTCAAATACCTTTCAGATGTACAACTCTACTGCCAGCCCTCATTTACACCACTGTAACCAAGAACAGCCTTCTAATTATACTTGCTAAGGAGTGCAACAAAGGGCTTCTCTCATCCTCACTGAAACTTAGAGAAGACCAGCTGAAAAGTCTATCTGTTTCCAAATGTGATGTACTTTCTATGTTACTTGTCATCATACATGGGACTAAATAACAGAATAACTTTTAATTTTTGCAATTATGATATTGTCATTTTACCTGGAATTTCTTAGAGGCCTAAGCTCTCAACTTACTTTCTGGTGTAGAAGAAACAATCTACATATTTTGATGTAGTTCATCAAGAGAGAAACTGCTTTTCTTTTGTTGTGTTCCCAACCTAAGATTATAATCAAACACAGGGTGGAATAAGTTCTAATTAATTGGTTTGAGGTACCTTCATTTAATAGTTTGCATGGTATATCCCAATATCTGGGTACCTGAGTTTTTTCAGGAACTGCGAAATTACAATGAAGTCAGAGTTAAAACTCTATAACAAAATGCTACCCAGACTTTTTTTTTTTACTTGATAACTTCCAGAGGTCTGTTCCATTTTAAATCATCCTGTGCTAATGATTTGTTCCATGAGGTTTGTTTTGTGCTTCCACATACATACATTCAAAACACAGAATGAGAATCTGTGTTTTAGCTTTACTCGTGTCCCTTAGTTCCTTACCCCAAAAGCTCTGTCAAAACTAGCAAGATTCTTGATGGAGTGAAATCCTACTCAAGGTGAGTAAGAGTGCCACAGGATCCAAGATCTGCTGTTAAAATGCAGTGATGACCACTCTACACAAACACTCTGTGTCTGGAGGTTGGCAAGATGAAAGCAGGTGTCTTACATTTCAGCTACTCTGTGACTAAGCACATTCTTTCTCCAAAGAATCCAGTCCAGTTTGCCATGAGTTTGTTATGACTACGAGCCATGACATCAGCAGAGAGACATCTTTTTGGTTTGATCCAAAACATGTGGAAATTGATGGAAAAATGTACTCACTTTCAAGGGTATTCTGTTTCTTGCTCCCATGTAACACAATTAATATTCTATTCTGTTCTATTCAAGCATCACACTTGTGGTACGCAATCATTAGGACATGCACTGCTTTTTTGGCTGTACAAGAAGAACACAATACTTTGGCATTCATTTCATAAAACATAGCTGGGTTGGGGAAGATATGAAGGGAAGGACACAAGGAAATACATGGAAGAAGTAGTCAAACACGCAGAATTTCTCCAGAGGTGCCATTGCAGCTTCTTTTTGCATATCAAGACAAATGATCATACTATTTTTGCCCTTGTGCTTCTGAAGAATTCCCTTCAAAACACCACTTAGTTCACAAGGGAGACATGCTTCTTAGGAAAAAGTCAGGACCAGCGTGAACAGGAAATGAGGTGAGAATGAGCAAGACCAGTTGTTCAGACTTGCAGAGCATAAAAAAACCCCAAACAAACACCAAATCAGACACGCAATTAAATGTGTGAGAACTGGCTCAGGTCTTTAATGGGTTGTTTGGATTAACATACCCCCAAGAAAGAAAAAGACACCTTTGTGTTTACAGTCCAAGTGCTCAACCTTCCTTAGCTCTGCACTGCTTTCACAGAAAAGATGTCTCCAAAGCTGCTGCAGAAGTGGCAAACAGCTCAGTCTGGAGAATGCTGAGGGAGATCTACTGAGATGAAAAGGCCTGAAAAACAGGAATGAGAGGAATTACCTGTCCAGCTGTTACAGCCACTTCCCCCAAATTTCCTCTGCCCAGCAGCAGAGGACCCAGGTCAACTTCTGAGTCAATCAGCACCAAAACAATAAAAAAGAGCAAGTGGGAAGTTGCCCGTTTCAGCAACCACTTTAAAAAGGGATGGGCCTTTAACCCTTCTACTTCAGAAGCATCTCTCCCTTTCATGTAGTTTTGCTGTGACTACACACACTCCTCAAATCTGTTGCTCACCACAGTCAAAATAAATGTAAAATTTTCCTGTCGTGCCAAAACCCCAATCTATGCCACCTGAGAAGGCCCTCAACAGGCAGAAGTTGTCCAGCTCTCAGCCATTCAGGCTTTGAAAAAATCAACAGATAAATGAAAAGCTGGACTTGCCCTTGGATCAACTTTATTCCACTACTTCCCTTGTCTCTCTGGGGTAGATAAGACTGGCAAGGTGCTGCTCAGCATTAACCAGTCATGTCCTTGTTCTACAAGTCCTAGAAAGCAAGGGAAGTTGTAGGTGATCTCTCTCTATCTGCTCTCTTCAGTTGAAGAGCAGCAAGGGCCTCTGCTCAAAAGTTAAGGCTGTCTGAGGGAATGTGCTTGTAATTCATTAGCAAATCTATAACTCTTCTCGGTCTAGCCATGAATATCTCAACATGTGGTATCAGAGACTGAAGCATTATTACTATGAATCTTTTAATTCTGCAGTCAGAATTTTTTTTTTCAGTAACTATAATGTGTGCTATATTTTCTTCACAACTTCAAGTACAGGAATCCTACACATTCAGATCTTCCACACCCTGCAAAATTCAGAGATACTAAAGAAACTGCATGTAAAACTCTCCCAGAATGCCTTATATCTCTACCACTTCTTGATGGCTCCCAGGTGTGTTGCTGGGAGTCCAGCTCTACAACACCAGAGCCTTTCCAACTACCAGCTACAAGTGGCATTACGTCATTTATTCCCAGAAGTTCTCTTCTCCACTTGCACCTTTTCCATGGCTGGCATATCCTTTTCCCCCATCTCTCCTTCAGTAAGAGTTAAGGTTTTTCACCTCTTGATCACAATTTCAGAGTTTCTTCACAGCATATTTTCATCAGAGTGTTTTTTCCTGCCATAGAGTAGTTCATCCACTTCTTCCACTTGGATTTCTCTTTTTCTGGACTGTTGTACTTTTCCTGAGATCAGAACTCAAATGGAAATAATCACCGAGTTGTGTTAGCTCAGCACAAAAGATGACTTTGCTCAGATACAAACTGGCTTTGAGAAGGAAACTTCTCTGTGTGCATGTTTACAACGCTTTCTGACAGTGCCTACCGAGTCACAGATTGTGATCTTCCTTTGCATCAGCAGTCTGCAGAAACAAGCTCCTTAGGCAGTGATGGTATTTCGCCTGTATTGAGGACAAGAGTATGATTAAATATATTCCTGGACCACTGTCAACAGACTTTTTTTCCAGAAAAGCAGCCAATGATCTTGGATGTCCCATCGGAGACATCTGACTTCCAGAGGAGAATGTCAGGAATTCCTGAAGAATCAAACCCCCATACCCAGCATATGTTTTGAACTAGGCACCCAAAACATATGGTCACTTGGAAGGAGGCTCCTGTTTTCTGAACACTCCCAAATAACTCTGAATACTCTGATGAGGAAGTGATGTGTCCACCAGAAAACTGCAAGCTATTCAGAAATGCCAAGCACCAGAAAGGAGCATTAAGAAAAGCCTACTTGACATCCAATAGTAAATTTAAAAAAATAATTGAAAAAACATTAAAACCCCCAAACAAACAAAAAAACCCCACCAAAACAAAACACAACAAAACAAAGCAAAACAAAACAAAAAACAAAACACAACATTATTAGCACTTAAAACAGTAAAAAATTCCGACTCACATTGTTCAGCGGCATGTCCCTGGCAGAACCAGGTTTAAGAGTGGTCCAGCCAGAGGTACAACACCAGCTCCCAGCAATCAGCCACTTCAGTATTTGCTGCCAAATATCTCCTCTGGGATCACTATGCCTGTACATATGCTATCCTGCCTAGAATGCCCCCAGGAAAGGACTGGGATAGTGCACTAGAGAGGGGAGGAAGGGGATGCATTGCACTGACACTGGGACCAGGACACAATACCTGGGCTCCACCAACTGGTTATGGGCTCTGTGAAGTTTGACCTTTTATTTTGGCTCTCACTGACTCAGACTGCACACTCACAGTTCGGCACAGGGCGAAAGCAGTCTCTGGACTGCGTGAAAGCTAAAACCGGAGCAGGGGAATTCTTGCCCTTGGCATGAACAGCTACCACAGCAGCTGGCTGAAAATATTATAATACATGGGAATCTGGCAGGTGGCTCAGGGCTGCACAGCTTTTGTGGAAACATTCTGTAGTGCCCCAGAAAGCAGGAGTCAAGAGAAAATGCAATTTGCAACGTACTGAAAAATGATAAATGAAAGATTTAAATAATGCAAAAGATACCATCCATGTTTAATATTAAATATAAAGCCCAAAGATTACTATGAAATCTTCCTGTGTCCTGAGAGCAAAGCATGCTAACTCTCAGGGAAGGGATACCATGTACATACCACAAGTTCTCCAGATGGCATAGCAGTACAACAGGCGATCCTGCTGCTGCAAATACTAGAGGAGGCACGTGGGGGTCTGTAGGCTCTGCAGTCCTCTTAACAAGTGCTCTTTGCTGTGCAGAATCAAGGAAGGAACTTCTGCACAGGCAGGGTTACCCCATGCCTTTGCAATGTGTACAACAGGGTTTGAAGGCTCACCTGACTTCCCAGGTAAATCTACTTCTCCAGAATCCTTTTGGCACTTGAAGATGTTGATCTAGTTGTAGATAATATAACAAGCAAGATTAAAATTCCCTGAGCTGAAGACAAGGCTCGAGTCCGTCATGGAAAGGATTCACTGTTTTTTTCCCCATCCTGCTACATACTTCTTCCAGAGAACAACAAATGCTTTTGAAAGAGAAGAGGAAGAATAGCAATGAAAGATTTTGAATATCTGTACAAGTCATCAAGCTCTGAAGAATTTACTCCAAAACAAGTTCTCAGATATTTTGGGATATTTTGTTGGCTGTGAGGATGTGATGCTCATAATTTAATACAACAATACTCATGAAATCATCATGATGTCATAATATTTTGTACTGGTATAAGCCCCAAGAAAAGTCAGCTTTTTGCAGTCCTCATTCTTTTGAACAGAACTTTAAAAAGACATTAATTTAATACTGTGAGTTTGCCTGGGATCAGCAATGGGAATAAAAAAGTAGATATAACAACGAATTTAAACTATATCCTGGAGAAATGTATCCACCAAAGAGATGCATCCTTAAGTTTTTAATTCTTTTTTAAGTCATCTTGTTAGATTTAAATTAATGCCAAACCAAATTCAGTAGTCGTCCTGTGACCAATCAGTGTACATTTCCTATATGTCAGCATACATGCACTTTTACACATGCATTTCTGTAGCTGATCAGTAATTTCAGGGCTGGCTTTTCCATTGCCTAGATGATGCCTGCAAGGCTTGAGTCCCAGACTTCCGTATGTGCATTTATTGGCACGTGAGGGTTAATGTTAGACACCTTTAGTGAGACTTACAGCTCTCTTCTATGTATATTACCCCATTTCTTGTTTCTGAAAAATGTGAAGCAGGAATAGAAGGAAGACCAGATCCCGACCCCAAAAGGGGTGGAAGGAAGGCCAGTTCCCAGTGTAAAGGCACATGCCCATCCTCCTTGGCCATGATACCTGCAAGGTGGAGCACATTCAGTCCTGCCACAAGCTCCATTATTTAATGGTATTTGGATGCCTCATGCTTCTGAGAGTGCTTACCCATCATGAACACTTAAGGGGCTCTCACACATCATTTAACACTTTGCACACGTATGTGAAAAATTGTACATTATGTTCTAGTTTCATGTACCGGCTCTGTGATTCTTTTTTTCATTTTTCCCTCCTTTTTATTTTTCTATAAACATTCCTGTCAAACCAATGCCTTTAATATCACCATGTGTTTAGCCACAAAAACTGCCAACTTTTGTTGGAAATGCTGCTCATGATTTAACTGTTCGCCAATTATTTCCTTTAATGTTTTAATCCTATGTGATTTCATAAAATAATTCTATGCAAGTTTGATTTTTTCAGACATTTGATCAGTCCAGCTTGCCTGCTAAAAATGATGCTTGACTCATATCCTGGCAACAGTGTTTATTTGACGTGCACTGGTGAAGCACTCTAAAAAAACTGTACTCAGGCTATTCCAAATTTAGCCTCCTACATCTGTGTGTGTATTGGTGTTTGGGTGCGTCTGAGTTATCGGCTGTGTCTAGTGGGTGACACAAGCTGATCAGTGCACCTTTGTTGTTTAATTAGAAGTTCAGTGTTGAAGAAGCCATGAGAGAGAAAATATGCGTGTTCCTTGTGGGCTTTTTTTAGATCTGTTTATCTTGGGTAGCTTTGTGCTAAAAGAAAATCCAAGTGACTTTAGACTGTGTCTATCCTCAGCCAAACTTCAATTACTTTTGTATTTCTGTCCAAATAAAACTACTTGCCGTAAGTCCAAACCTATGAAAAATGTGCAGCTGTGAAGTTACATCCATTCCCGTGCTCAGAAATGTTAAACAACAGGGCCAAAGTTTTTTTTCAGAGGGAGGCATACCTGAAGACTAGACAGCGAGGGGAGAGGCTGGCCACAGGCTAGGTTTCACGTGGGAATGCGGGACACTAAAGAGGGGAATGTCTCATTAAAAGTAGCTGTGCTAAGTTGGCTGAGTCGGTCTTCCAGTCCATGACGGGTGTCAAACAATGCGAGCACCTTGCCAAGGAGCATCCTCCAGGATCACAACAGCTGTGGTGAGAGTGGAGGCATCAGGCCAAGGTTCCAGCCATGCCCCAGGCTAGGATTGCATGCTGCTTACCGAAAGCTTCTTGCAGTTTCAGTTCAGTGACATATTGCTCTCTCCTGCTCCAAGAGGTGGAAGGATCTGGGGGCTGGTTTGTCCTTTAAAAATGGGTATGAAATCCTCTTATTCCTGTTTACAAGAAGTGAGCAAACACATAACTGCCCAAATAACCAGGCACTAAATTCCCTTCATTGGCACCTCCTCAGCAACTCCACCACTCAACACAGACCTTCAGAGCCTGTGGTGCCACACGCCAGTGCTGATTGGGTTTACTCATCAGTGGGAGCAGCAAGTGCACTGGTGCAGGCAGCAGGAGAGGGCAGGTGCCTTCATCACCACCCTTTCACCGCTGCAGCTGCCTCAGACACCTCAAAGGGCTCCTGTGTGGCTGCATGAACTGCAGTCACACTGTGGGTGCAGGGTGGAGACAAAGGCTGAGGACACCTCCTTTCTTACCACGTCTGTGGTAAATTAGGCTGTATTTTCACTGAGCAGAGGCAGCCCTAGCCCTGCTATGAGGGCAAGGCAGCACCCTGTCCCAAGGAGCCTGTTGCCTTGCTGCCGGGTTCTCTCTTACGGTGGGATAATACCGCTCCTTCAGGAGACCTGACCGTTCCTGTCTGTAATGTATGCAAAGCTGTGGAGGATGATGGGGCTGCTAAAATTCCCTTCTGCTGACTCATTCCTACCTGAGACGATTTACCTTCAGGGCTCAACATCAATCTGATTTTGGAATGTATCAGACTGTGCCAAAAAAGAAATGATGGGGAAATGGCAGGATAACAGCAGGAGATTTTAAACCAAGCTACCTACTGCCAGCCCTGCCTCTGCACATGCTCTCCATTTCACATCACACAAGCAGGGCAACACACAAAAACCTTAATGCATTCAGAATACTTCTTTCCAGGATGAAAGTGTATTTCCAGCCAGCACAGCAAGCTTGGGTTAGCCTGCCAAGATTTGTTGCATTTTTCTTTAATTACAGCAGCAGCCAATAGGTTTAAATTTGAGAACCAATGAACAGAATCCCTGCCTCTCCTCCCTCTTCACTGATGGTTTGAGTCTTTAAGAAACAGCTTCCTAGTCTCTTAGTCAGGAGAGCCTTTAAGCACACACTTATCTTCAGGTAATGCACTGCACTCAACTGGGTGCTACATGTTTGCCACGTTTAGCGTGTGCTGAAGTGCTTTCTGGGGTGGAAGCTGGAATACACTTGGTTCACAACTCTGAAAACACGTGATTGCAGTGAATTTGTCTTGCATCAGAGAGGATTTTTTTTGGAAGGTGTCCTGTTTAAACAACAATCCATTGGTGTTCCTGAGGCTTCTAGAACAAAGCTGCTATAAAAAAATGCAAGTATTTCATGTTGCACAGATGTAACATTATGTGTTGTACGTAGTTTGCAAAGTGTGGGAGACTTTTGACTGAAAAGTGCTCTGCACATACATTATATCACCATCATCATTATAAATGCATTGAAGGCAGAGAAGCCTAAGCTGATCTATTAGGGGCACCTGTCCCTATATAATTTTCTAACACTGCCTGCCTGGCTGAACTGATGAGATCTCCACTAAATTGGGGTAGCCTGTCATTTTATTCAGATTGAAATGGATTTTCTTGCCTTGAATTCCTGGCAGAGAGAAAACAATCAAAAAAAATGGCTCACAGATAATAAGGTTGCATGTTGAGTTAGGCATAACAGATACACAGCTGTCAACACTTTTCCTGCATGCGTTTACATCGTTTCATTATGAGATGAGCAAGCCCAGGATGAGAGGCAAAACAGGGCCAGGGTGTTTGCCATTTGACCCCCCAAAACACACTTGGGATCCTCCTAATAAAGCTGGTTCTCATAATTTACAACAGCCCGGGAGATGGGCTTCCTGGCAGAAGGGTAGGCAAATAGTTTGCCTTCCTTCAGATAAGCAACACTGATTATGTTCCACTGAAATGATATCTAATATGGGCTTTTGTATATTTTGGCCCTCAGCATGGCACCACTTCTCCTGCTCTCATCTCTGGAGAGCTCTTAAAATCCAAGTGACGCATTTTGTAGAGATTTCAAGAAAAATACAGGCGTTCTGGACAGCTTTCCTTTTTCAAGGCTACACAGGAAGCTGTAACTCAATACATAAATGGCTTGCCTTGGTTGTCAACAGAGTCATACAGGCCCAGGACAAAACCCTGCTTGAGCCCTATGACTGTTATACTACTGTAGCCAAGGCACACCAACTTCACAGCAAGAAGCAGACAGGACAGGGGTGTTGTTGTCACACCAGGCTGACTCTGATTCCCCAGACTGGATGAAACTGTGACACTTTCCAGTGGGATGTGCCTGCAGTATCTTGGTTCTCTGGTTCCAGAGCCAACTACTTCAGCTGCTCTGCCATCCTGTCCCTGTTATGTCCTTTTCGCTTACCTGATTCAGCCTTATAAAATTATTTTTGGAGTATGAAAAGATATTTAAAAGGTATGCTTGATTCGTCCCTTCCTTGCTGTGTCTGAGTATGTACTGCAAAACTGGAAGCAGTGGAGTTAGCAGCAGCTGCCTGCAGCTCATCTGTTGGCAAGGCTGGAGCTGAAATCACATTCTCAAAGTGCCAGAAAGATAGACCTTCTGAAAGGAAATATCGGGTGAAAGAGCAGGAAAGCTAGTTCGCTTCCAAACAATAAACATGCAGATCGGAAATAATTGAGGCACTAGAACAAGGAGGAGGGAGAACAAAACAAACCATAACAACAGATCCTCAGATGAACTGGTTTTCCTTGTAGCAGGGAAGGAGGACCAGGGCGGAAAGGAAAAAAAGCAAAACCACCCAGCTTTAGGTAGCTCAGAACTGACCAGAATATGGTTTTTCACTTTGTGATAAATCCTGAGGAGCTGCTATGTTCAGTGTCACAGTGATAAGCTGGCATCCTGGTGGTTCTGGCAAAACAGACGAAGTCTTTCAGGACCTGTCTGTCTGCTGCCTGACCTGCTGATGAGCCAGGCTGCACTTGCTGTGCCTGGTTTCCTTTAAAACACCAAAAAAATTGACCTGTTTCAACAGACCGTTTTGGTTCTAGCAACTCACTGTCTTTCCAGCAGACTCCTGTCTGATGGGGAGATTTCCAAACTGCTCCATGATGCCAGACAATTACAGCTATAAATATTTTTACTATGGAATACCACAATATCATTCTGTAGAAAGACATAAAGAACAGAATAAAAATCAATTTCCTTTACTACTAGACAGCACTTAAACTGCGTGTGAATGATACCTCCAGGCTCCTAAGCAGATCACATGGGGGTCACTTGGGGTCCCAGGAAAGAGGGACAAAGAATTCTGGAAAGATGGGGACACACACATAAAAACTAGAGCCAAGCAGGGTAAATGGACTTTTTTTATAGCTTTGTGGAATACTGTGTACAGATGTAAAGGTACGTGACACTGTTTTCTACAGCACAAGAAGGATTTCTAAAGCACTGAATTTAGGCACCCAGCCTAGCTGGTTTAGTTACCTGGCTTGCTTCCTTGAATTTCCTTAAGAGAGAAGCTCTCCTAGAGGCAATTCAGAACAGAAGCCTGACACAGGCTTACTGAATTGCTCCTGGAAGTGAGTCTCACTACCCCTATTTTTCCATTGACTCCAGGGGGAACCTGAAGAGCCCAGCTGGCTAGCTTAACCAGTCAAATTGGGTGGCTAAATTTGGGTGGTCTGAACACCTCTGCTTCTCCATGAGGCCTGGATTAGGATTGGAGCTTTGTCCTTAACACCTCCATTGCTGGAAATATACATTCTTGTTCTTCAGCCTTATGTTGCTATGCTTTAGTTGAACTGTTTATTTATGATAGACATTGGTTTTCACACAAGGACATAGGATGTACACAGGATGTGAAAGTGAAAATCTATTAGTGTGGTGTATTCAAGAATGGGAGGACCGGGGGAAGCTGATAAACAACCTGGAAGCCATCGGAAGTTCACATTCACTTTGGGGCATCACCTCTATCGAAGACAGCATCTTCCTGCTCTCTGAGTGACAGGAGTGAATAATGAATATCAGTGAAAGCCCTGAGTGTCTGTATGAGCAATGTGGTATTGTTCACTCCTTGTTCACCAGCTCTATAATGAAATCCCTCTGAGTGTGTCTGCTCTCTGTCTGGTTTTTGCAGCCTTCCAAATATGAACATGCCTCGCTAGCTTCAGCCCACATTATTGCATTCCAGCATACTCGCTTTGCATGACATACCAGTTACCTTCAAACAAACTTTGGGCTAAGTTTGCACAGACTGATTCAAAGGGTGTCATTTAAAGAAGCTGAACTCTCACCGCACATTTAGTCAGATGTTTCTTTCAGGCCAATGAAATAACATGCAGGCAGCCACCTCCTGCATTTCCAAAGTTGGCCTTCAACAGTGAAGACTCAGACCAGATTAGGAAGCTGAATTTTAAATTATTCCTTAAAAAAATAAGCCAAGTCACTTGTCTGTGGTCCCAAGAGCCCAGTTCTTACTCCAGCAGGATGAGCTCCCTCTCCTGTGACAGAGTTTGCAGTTCGAATGTGGCAGTATCTGCAAGCACTTGGCACACAGGAGGAAAAGCACTGGATAGACCTGGGCCTGTCAGTCCAAGCAGAAGCTTGGAAGAATGACATGGTCATGCTCTGGAACATTGTTCCGTCCCCAGGTGATGCACAATCACCCAAAGGAACAGACAAGCCTGCAAAAGAGAAATAGATATTTATTATCAGAGCAATCCAAGCATGAACCTAATAGGTCAGAGGGTAAATATTGTTGACAAAGATGGAGCTATTGTTAGCAATACATTTTTCAAAGCAGAACTACAAAGATTCTGTGTCATACATCTAAGTTTTCCATATGATGGAGGAGTGGTGTGGGGAAGAGAGATTGAAATGTTTTCCAGTCCTGACATTACTGCTACTGCATACTGCTTCTCATAGTTCCTTCCAGCTGAAAAGGCATAAAAGAATCCATACATATTTGGATTCATGCAGAGAAACATCAGAGAAGAAAAAAAAAATTCCCATGCTCCTGTTGCCTGATTTTCACTACGCAGAGCACAGACTTGGAATTGTGCTATTATATATTATATATTATATATTCCTCAAATAGGGGTAGGTCTGAAAACATCTGGCCTGGTCACATCGTGCTTGGCAAGGATGAAAGTTAATATATAAACTCTAATAACCAAGATCTACTGATAGGCAAAAAATGCTGAGATTTTGTTGTGTATACTTTGGGAGAAGTAATTACATTTCGTTATATAATCAGTTATACAACACAGATTCTCCTCAAAGTAAATGGTAGCTCCATCCATGAAGACTTTTGATGTGTGTTCCAAGAATTTGTAATAAATCAAGGCATAAACAGACTTTTTTTGGTGGCACAGGTTGGATGGCTTACAAGGAAACGAAAGTTCCCTTGAAAAAAAACCACTGCTTTTAAGCAAACACTTTGTTTTCACTGAATTTTTACCAAATCCAAGACTTTGGGCTATACATGGGTCTTGGGAGAGTTTGCTTGAGGCCAGTGGTCTTCAGGTCCTGGAATCCGGTCTCACAGCAGCTTGCACGTGCATCTGGTCTGCAGCCATATCCCCATCCTGCTGCCAGAGCTGCTAACACTGCAGTGCTCCTAACACCTGAGTGCTCCTGGCTCCTACCATCCTGCTGCCGGAGCTGCTAACACCTGAGTGCTCCTGGCTCCAAGGCTCACTCATCCAACAGCTCTGCCTTAGGAAAAGGGGGTCTGGAAGCTGCTTGCAACCACCCTGAGAGAGTAATGTTTTTTGAATACTGTGAAGCCAGCAGAGCTTCCAGCTTGATAGCAGAAAATTAAATAAAAGTTGGATTCTCATCAGAATCCAGACAAGTTGAATTAAAATAAGAAATTATCCTGCAAGCCCCTGCGTGGTGTGTGGCACTCTCAGTATTAAATGTCTTGGTTTCCTCCAGAACTGGAAGCAGTTTTGCCAGCACACTAGGACGAACTATCAGCTGGTTCTCATTCAAGTCAGAGGGGACTATGCCTGATCAAATTGGTCAAGGGTATAAGCAGAAAGTTAATTTTTTGGGCCCATTAGTGTCATGTAGAAGTAACTTTATCCTGTCACCACTGAGAAGCTTTAACATATTTACTGTGGTCAGCACTCAAGATCTCACGTTTCAGTGCTGCAATGCAGAAATGAGCAATGTAAGAAAGAGATACCAAATCCTCCTGGTTCAATCCAAAAACTTGTGTCTTCCTTAAAAGAAAATTCTAAATAATGAACAAAAAACCTTGAAGTATTTAAAAGAGAGTGTGAAGAAGGAAAAAATTTCTAACCTCTAGGACTAGTAGCTTGGCCCATCTTGTGTTATACGTCCGCAGGAGCTGGCCAGCAATAATCTCCGTATTTGGTCCTGAAGGCCAACAGTCAGGCAATAGCCAGAAACACCGGGCTGAGGGACTGGTGGGGAGATTTAGGCCACCTGACATGACCCCTCAGATTCATGCATAAGATTTTAACTCATTTTGTTGTGGTTATCCTGACATTCTGTTTCCTTTATTACTATGGCCTGAGGTCAGTAATACACTTGAAAGTACACGTATATCTTTACCATAATTTTGAACTTTTGAGAAGCCCCATTATCCTCAATGAACGTATGTGAGTACTTTCCTGGAGACTGGGCATGATTTTACTCACTGGTTTGACAGGGGTGGCCAAAAGAAGAGCCTCAGTTTTTGGGTTTTTTTTAAATTAAGTAGAGCATGACAATAAAGATTCTGTAAATTACATCCCCCAATATACCAATAGAGGCATTCGTTTTGATGCAGTCATTATTTCTATTTCGTGGCTCCAAATTGAAGCAACAAAGGTTTAAAATCTCTTTCAGTGTTTTACATACCTCCACATGGTGACCCAGTGCAGCTGGAGCTGCAACACAGAGATGTATTTAAGGTATTGCCTAGTTTTGGTTACTTAGCCATGTCACTGCACGAGTTCAGAAGGCCTTCTATCAGGAAGTGTTCTGTCAGGCTGTGGTCCGTGGCAGTCTGTCGGGACTCTGTAGGACTGAAAATTTTAGTTGTAGCAGTCATATAAACTTCTCCCGGTGCCTTTAATGTTTTTCTCAGAGGCAGTATTTTATGGGTTATCCCCTGCAGTCTGGCCATCTTCAAAAAACATAGGATAACCCTATTGTCGGCTTCAAGTTTGGATCCTTATAAATTAATGCAGCGAACTCAAACAGTGTGAAAATATCTAATTCAGTAGACATGTTTGTAAACAGGACATTCTCCTTTCCTACCAAAGCAATAACAAATGCATTTTCTTGCTGAATGACCTCCACAAAATGGGCTACATCTATTTATGCAAAGTTAATTAGGTCATAACGTTTACTTTTCCTGTTCACGGATTCACAACTTCTTAAAAATCAAAACTGAAACTTTGCCTCATTTCCAGTATGCAATTTTTAAAATACTTCTGGTGACTATCGCAATTCTTTCTTTTTTTTCTGAGCTATTATTTTTATTACAATACTTGCAATGGGAAATCTAATCAGCTAAATCAGATTGTAGCTTTTCAGGCATCACACTTTTCCACATGGCAGGTCTCAACTCTTTTTAATGCTGAAACACGATCTTGAATTTTTAGTGAACCTATGTTAGAGATTTTTCTAAGGATTAAATACACCAATTTATAAGTATGTATCCTGTGGTTAAGGTCATACTATCGATTTTCATTTGGATGTAAATATATTCATTCAGTGGATCCTAAGTCTACAATAAAAAGATACTTAGGAACATGTTTCTTATAACAATTGGAAGCCTGTTCAAGAAAATGCTTTCAAATTCACCAGTTAAATGTATTCACAGACATGTACATATTTATATATATATAAATATATGCACATGTATGTATGTTTATGTATGTAGCACTGAATAACATTTGAGAAAGTGCCAATCTTTATGGGGCTGCTCTCAGTGCCAAGAAAATAATTAATGGACAGTTGCAATAATACTGTAAATTATACTTACAATAATAATATATGGGCTTGAAAAGGGGCCACAGTAGCATTTTTGGCACATTGTGAAGCTATTCATTTCTATTTATGTCTCTGCAACTAAGTAATTAAACACATGCATAAATCCCCAATAACCTGAGTTGAACTTCAAAATATTTCCAAGGGCTTTGCATAATGGGCCTGGGACATAAGAGGTCAGAAAGAGCACAATTCTACTTCCCAGAAAATACTGATATTTTGAATCTTTTCCATTTTGAAATGGGGCAATAGGATGAAAATATTTTGCAGAATGAACACTCCAGAATTAATGTTTATAGCCAAGGCTATAAATTTCAAAGAGATTTGACTTGTAAGCCATTATAAAATAGTAATACATAAATTAAAATAAATCCCTGTAAGATCAATAGAAATGAAAAAAAACAGAACGAAATATGCTGGTGCCCTCTAAGTAAATAAAAATGAATTCTCCATCTAAATATTTTCTCAACACTATAAAATCAAGATAATCCCCAGAAACACTTCCAGTTTCAAAAAAGAAACCAGATTCCAATTAGTTTTGTTCTTGAGCTGTTCGTAAACCAACCAAATTGTACTATTTGTAGGTTTAGGCATGTAAAACAAATCTTGATGTCTATTGTGGCTTCAGCATTCCCATTCAGTTTCTGTAATGCTGCAGAAAGTGACTTTTGTGTTTCTTTATACAATAACTAGAGCCTGGGTTGCATCTTCCATGGTTCCAGGTTAGGAAGCAGCAGCTGGGTATCTTCATAATGGAATTTGGGAAAAACTATGCTGAAAAAATGCACATCATTTTGGGAATAACTGAATACTGGAAATACATCAACTCTTCACAGAGAAAAGCAATGAAAAGATGCAGAGTTTGAGCTGGGGAATCAAATGTTCTCAAAATTATATATATAAAAAAGTACGACCCACCCATAAAAAAATCTTAATTTAAAATCAACCAGGCTTGCTCACAGCAAGATACACATCCTCCTGTTATAATTTATGCTGCAGTGGTTCCTACAAGCCCCAAGTCCCCATTATGCCACACACTGCACAAACACAGAGTGATCACACATTTATTTATTTATTTATTTGGCATTAGATTTACCTGCTCCTGAGTGAACAGGTAGAGCACTGATTACTGAGGACGCCACATACACCCAGGCAGCCAGCCACAGAAAGTAATTTCAGCCTCAGCCTTTGTTTTAAATAAACACCTGCATTTTCATATGGAGAAAAGAATTTGTTTCACAATGAGCTGTCACAGCATGTTTGCCTGCTAATGAACCAAAAGCTCTTTGAATTCTGTCTCCCATTCTTCCCACACTGCAATTTTGCCAGCCCAGACTATCCCTTTTAGTGCTTTTTGTTTTTCTTTTTTTTCTTTTTCTTTTCTCTTGAACAAAACATTCCTGCTTAGGCCTGCAGTTACTTTGTAATTCCCATTTCATTTACTGCAGGGAAAGGCCTTGTTTCCATCCACGGAAGAAAGAAACAGATCGTTGTCACTGCTATGTGCAGACAGGTAGTCCCCCTCTGATGGTATTTCAGTGGAAAAATATATTTGGTGGTCCAGACAGGGAGCTCAACACAAGGCTGCTCATGGCATCCAGGATCATGGCATAGGATACCGTGCCACATACAACCCAACCTAGTCCCACAAGTGGCTGTATACTCCAGTGCATTAAATCCCCGAAGACTTCCATGGATGAGGCCCTCCTCCAGCGTAAGAGTGTCTGGCATGTGTCAAAGCACGCCCTGCTCCCCACATGAGCCAACCCCTGCTTCTAGCACTGTAAAACACGGACTCAGCCTCTGCTTTACTGTATCGTCTTGGGCAGTGCTCCAGCGGGACTTAACACAGGAAAGTCTGCTTTCTTTGGGCTCCTGGATCAAGGCAAGTCCTTTGGCAATTATGGCATTTAACCTTTCTGCTCCCCCAGATGCTCACTGGGGAAAAGCACATATTGAAGAAGTGATGTTATGCAAGCACAAGGTTTTTCAGACCTAGGAGATTTCTTATGGGGCCCATTATATCATACGAGGAAGAACAACTGAGTCATTTTTAAGTATAGGAATTTAAGCATAAAAATAGCTAAGAAATCCTTAGCTTGAACATCTGTCCCAAACTCACCCCTCCTCCCTTTCCTTCTGCCTTCCCATCATGCCTGGGCTTTCCCCTGAGTTCATTCAGTGTTTTCCTTGCCTGCATTATACTACTGCATGTATCCCACCTAAACCTTACTTCATGGCAACATGAAAGGGACTCTAAAGGCACTCCCTTCTTCCCCCAGCTTAGCAGAGGAGAGCCTGCCTGGGCAGTCCACCAGAGCGATGGGGGTGTGGGGTTAAAGAGGGTCTCTGGCTGCCAGGGCTGGGGCACAGGAGTGAGAGAACAGCTAGGGGAGGGGAGGGGAG